>JAOTOL010001391.1:652500-870506 GCA_034440575.1 Imbricaverruca yamaguchii | reverse complement strand
GTAACATTTTTTAAACCAGGATGTGGCAAGATCAATCCTCACGCTCAAAGGCTAGTTTTTAAATTTTCCAAGTCCTCGCGATTCGTCGCTATGGGTTCAATTTGCACCAAGTGGGTGTCACTCGACGTGGCTTGTACCGTATCATAATGCTACCAAATATAACTAATTTCTAAGGTCCAAAGGTCAAACCGATTTCCTTAGTCGCCTCCCGGATTTTCTTCTTCGCCCTAACCTGCTCGCATCTGATACCAAGCATGAGCTCGTGGTGCACCTTAAGCAACATTTCAAACCGGATCAATGTCAATGTCAAAGCACAAGACCGAAGGTTAGTTTAAATGGTTCGACGTCCTCGCGCCTCGTCGCTATGTCTTCAATTCTCATGCAGTAGAGTGACTCAACGTGTCGTGTCGTATTCCATCAGACTGTTCAGAAATCATTGCGTGAGACGAAATGTACGACCCTCAATATACCAGGAGGTGCTGGGTTTACTCAACATCAAAAGTAGCGTTAGGGATCATGCTATATTACTCAACGTTTCGGCCAGGGGCCATCATCAAGTGATATAAAAAATGGCAGGGTTAACAATTGAAAAAAACGCGGGAAGAAAGCGTGCAAAAAATACACGTGAAACACAGAAAAGCATCTCCATTGCTGCAGACACTACAAGAAACTCAAACCAGAAATCAACTAGGTCAAGATAAAGTCCTCTACAGGAAGCCCGGGCCAATGGTCCATATACATATCGACACATATATAGACATATATCGAATGTAACGCTTAATACATAAAAATATAATTTATGTTTATGTAATTTTATGTGATATACCAAGACGTCGTTTGCGTGTTTGGTGCGGCCGTAGATTACGTATGTGTAGAGATTCGAGGACCTTCAGATCAGCGTTGTCCCTGGCTGTTGCTAAAATTTCTACTTTGAAGTTTGTGTTAGTGTCGCTGTGTTCCATGTTAGAATGTTTGCCGATCATGTGTTCGCCTAAAGGTGTGTATTCTCTACGAAGTCTGGCATCTCCCAAGTGCTCATTGTACCTATCCCTGATGCTACGCTTGGTTTCTCCGACATAAAATATTCCAAGACAGCTGTTGCACGTTATTAGTATAGACAACGTTTTTCCGCGTGCATCTACCTTTGGAGCCCGTTACTACGGGTGTGGCATGTTCGTCTACCAGCAGGGCATGGCGACAATTCAGGGCTGAGCGGACCAGGTAAGATTTCAGTGTAGGTCCGCTGAGTCAGGCTACCTAACATGATCTAAGATGAGACGAACGGATAGCTGCATTAACCTGTCGACATAGTTGGTCATCGACAAAGGGAGTCTCATGTAGACGTAGTTGGGATTGCTACATGCTCGATGCCGACGTTGCCCACTTATCCTACTCCTGTTGTGAGGGTGGACAGCACGAGCGGCGGAGTGTACCCGATGTGCTGGGTATCCGTTTTCCAGGAAAAGGGTTTTCATCTTCGCAAGGCTCCGCTCGCACGAAATAGTGTCGGAGGAGACTCGTGCTGCTCTCCTCATTTGGGATGTTAAACGGCCTTTTTAGTGGCCATCGGGTGGGCCGAATCATAATGCAAGATGATGGGGGCTGCCATTGGTTTAAAGTACAGTTCGGTGGTGTAGCTACCATCAGCCTGAACTACAAACAACGTATCAGGACAGGAATCGAAGTGGTATGAGCAGTGTGTGTTCCAAGGTGAACTTGATGCTGGAGTGTTGTTGGTTAATTTCTGCAAAGAAGTCGAGCAGAGAGGCCAAGCCATGTGTACAAACACCAAAAATATCGTCTATATACCTCATGTAGAGGAGCGGCTTCAAATCATGCGACGCTAGGAAGCTCGACTCAAGGCGGTGCATAAAAGCAATTGCTAAAGGAGTGCATCAAGCAATTGCTTGATTGCTTATCACAAAGCACCTCTAGCACAGGTCGTTCAAAGCTTCGCCCCATGTTTCCCGACACTCACATACCAGCCACCGAGAGCCACAACTCATTTAGAATCTGAATTGAAAGATTTAAAAACTAAAGTTCTAAAAACATATAAATATCACAACAGAGCATCGAACAAAGGTCCGGACAATTATGCGAAACAGAGGAAGTACTGCGGGAATTGAAAAACAACGATACTGTAATAGTGAAGCCGTCAGATAAATGCAAAAGATTCGTCGTGCTAGACAAAACGGATTACATTGAAAAGGCCAGGACAATAACGGATGATTATCGAGCATTCCTTCCCAGCCAAACCCTACCAAACATCTCCGAAATCAGAAACGTGTACTATTATCAAAAACTTTATCCGGGAAGTTACGCAAAGACACAGTTTTTATCTCTCCTCCCTCACTCCAGCCGCACAGCAGAATTATACAGGCTTCAAAAAACCACAAATTAGGGGTTCCACTGCGCCCCATAGTGTCGGCGAGTGGTGACCCCTGGAGCAAGCTATCTTGGTTCTTGAGCAAGATTCTTGTCCAGATACTAGCGTTGGTTCCCGCCCATCTGACAAACACGGAGTCGTACCTACAGAGAGTGAAAGAAACTTTTCCTACCAAACTTCGGAGGACGGTATTGTTTTCATGGACGTCAAAGAAATTTATATGGCAGTATTCCGATAAAGGAGGGAATAGATGCTGTAATTCGCCTAATCGAGGACAATCTGGATGATATCCGTCTCTTCGGGATTGGGGTACAGGACTGTGCGAAATTACTAACGTATTTTCAGCAACAACCTCATACGTTTTGGTAGCTCCATGTACAAGCAAACGAAAGGTGGCTATGGGCAACCGATGTGCACCTCCTTTAGCAATTGCTTTTATGCACCATAACTTGAGTCGAGCTTCCTAGCGTCGCATGATTTGAAGCCAGCTCTCTACATGAGAATATATAGACGTATTTTTGGTGTTTGGACACATGGCTTGGCCTCTCTGCTCGACTTCTTTGCAGAAAGTGTGGAAAACAACACTCCAGCATCAGAGTTTCACCTTGGAACACACTGCTCATACCACTTCGATTCCTTTCCTCGACCGTTGTTTTAGTTCAGGCTGATGGTAGCTACACCTTTTCGAACTGTACTTTAAACCAATGGGCCCCCATCATCTTTTGATATAGATTCGTACCCGATGGCCCGCACAAAGACCCGTTTAACGCATCCCAAATGAGGAGAGCAGCACGAGTCTCCTCCGGCACTATTTCGTGCGAGCGGAGCCTTGCGAAGATGAAAACCCTTTGGAAAACGGATACCCAGCATCGGTGCACTTCTTCCGCCGCTCGTGCTGTCACCCTCCCCAACAGGAGTAGGATAAGTGGGCAACGTCGGCATCGAGCCTCTGGCAATCCCAACTACGTCTACATGAGACTTCTTTTGTCGATGACCAACTATATCGACAGGTTAATGCAGCTATCCCGTTCGTCTCATCTAGATCATGTTAGGGTAGCCTGGACTAGCGGACCTACACTGAAAATCTTACCTGGTCCCGCTCAGCCGCAGGATCTGTCGCCATGCCCTCTTTAAAGCAGACGAACATGCCACACCTGTAGTAACGGGCTCAAAGGTAGATGCACGCGAAAAAACGTAGTCTATAAAATAACGTGCAACAGCTGTCTTGGAGATATTTTATGTCTTAAAGCTGGTGAAACGAAATTCGCAGGGTAGCTGGGTACGATAGTGAACTCTATTGTGTGGAAATTTCATGGCCAATATCTTCAAGGACATACTAGGTCAAAATATATCAAAATGTTCTGGTTTTGCGTCGCTTGGCTTGTCATCGTTATGGATCGCTGTGATTGTGTTTGAACGCTCCAAAATGGGCATCAATGTGTTTTGGACATTACTACTGATGCAGTACAGATGCTAGACCCGACATTTGACCTCAGGTCATCTATATAGCAGCAATTTATCGGACCATTACCTGCTGCGGTTACTGTGACCGGGCCGCCCCCTGACATCTCCGTTGGGCGGCTCGTCGCAATCGGCTTCGCAAAGAATGGAGTGAAGTACATGAATAAAGTATGGAAGCGCTTAGGTACACAATGACAAACAGTAGTTTTCAAGATGTGTAGGGAATAACACACAAAGTGACATCAACCGCATGACAGTCATTTGCATTTATGACAGCATTCTAGTTGACCAAGTTTGGTTCCATTAACCTGTCATGAACTGGACCTAACTTGCCCTCGGTGACCTAACATAACTTTGAAACTATATGGCATAATAATATACATGAAACAAGTCGCTAGTGTTGCCAAGAACATTTCCCTTTTGCCAATCTATGGGAAGCGCATCAGCGCCTATCTTTTGTGGATTGGAGCTGCGATATTTTTTGGACTTTAGCGGCCCCTAACTCGAAATGTGTTGTCCAATTTCCGTTTTTCATGCTTTAAGCAACGCGCCTGTCAATTCTAAGCAGGTACGCAAACAATGGTGTTTTTCTGCCAGTAACTATCTGGAGTGATGTACGAAAAACGGGAGGGGTGGGCGGATTTGCCCCCCCCTCCAGGGCGTGTGTTAATATTCAGAGTCCTTGCGTTTCGTGGTTATGGCTTCAATTTGCATCATGTGGGTATCACTTGACGTGGCTTGCCGTACGGTATCAGAATGTTGAGATATCGAAGTAATTTCAAAAATGTCGAAGGTCCGGTGTGTTTAAAATTATTGAGTGTAGTAGGAATAGGACGGTCAGATTTATGTTTGTTTGCAGCCTTTGTGATAGCAGTCACTATATGACAAGGGGCTCCCCAAGAAATCCGTCGTAACCTGTTCGGACGGTGCTCTCATCGCCGGTTTTTAATTTACGCCGCCACATTGCTGTTACGGACATACAAAACATATAACTTTCTTTTCAGTTTGACCGCTTTCCTCTTGATGACTCAACTGTTGTTGTCAAATTTGCAAGAGAAGCCACACGTGAATGCGCACAATTGTATAACTAGGCCGAGTTCATAACCGCGAGAGAGCAATGTTGTAATCAGGTGTAGAACCCAGGAATTATCATGTGGGCACCTGTCTGGAGAGGCGCCATTTCTTTGGATCGGCTCCACTGTGAAAGCGCCTGAAGTGGCGCCTCTCGCTGCAAAATTCGAGGGGGAGGGATGTACTCGGCTCTTCCGCAAGGGGCGCCTTTCCTTCCAAGGGGAACCTTTTTATTTAATAGAGGCGCCTAAAGCTGAAAAATGCGAGCGGGAACACTGGAACCTTTTCAGAGGGACGCATTTCCCGGCCTGGGGGAATGTGTCCCCATAAAACAGGATAGCATGGGAAATGAAATTGCATGTTCATCTTTGCTACCATAAAACCATCGTCCGATAATTTATGTTTTTCCTGCTACAAGAGGGCAACGTTAAACATCCTTAAAACATTGCTTTAACATTGTTGGACATGATTCACTATGGTGATGGTGAATCAGGTCCAACACAAGTCACCAAAATATCATTTTTAGCAATGGTAAATCTGAAAAATTGAAATACACTGGAATTGAAATGAATTGAAGTGTCTGAAAATGGCATTGAAAAGGAAGTGGCTGAAATCAAAAGTTTTGTTATGTCCAGCCGGCCACGTGTGTGCCGTCATGTGCGTGTCAGAATGTTGGCTGACCACGTCGGCAGCTAGGTCCAGCCGGCCACGTGTACGCCGTCATGTGCGTGTCAGTGTGTTGGCTGACCACGTCGGCAGCTAGGTCCAGCCGGCCACGTGTGCGCCGTCATGTGCGTGTCAGTATATTGGCTGACCACGTCTACAACTAGGTGCCGCCGCCACGGAACGGCTCGCGCCAGACGGCACGGAGCCTTGGGGTAGGCTGGTGCCGTGACTTTAGCGACTCGTGGTCGACCACAAGTTGTGGGATTCTATTGCAATCGCTGGTCATCAGCTACTTCGCCGGGTCACACTGAACCCGACCGGCGGGGTTGGTGCCATTATGTACATGCCATATCGATCCCCGATAATACAAAGCCATGTATATTTGCTGAAGAATATTTGCTATGTGTTCACAACCGAATTTCAGTGCACACTAAAGCTGTCAGCCGCCTCCACGATGCTGCTGCTCCCCGCATGGCTCTCGTTCGATATCTCTTGTATGGCCATTTTATGAGCCATCTTCCATATTGACTGAAGCGATTGTATCTGAATACGCTGGGTTTCGACAAGAGACTTTGTTCGAAAACAATGATCTCGTCTAGGTTTACATTTGAGTTTATTTATGTTTTGATTTCATTGTTTTTTTTTTTGGTGCGAGTATGAGAAGTCCAACTGTTGGCCAACTGGCCAAAATACTGTTGCAGAAGCATGGATCACGAATACAGTTGCTTATAAAAGGAATAGTTTCGATGTCAGGGATGTGTTGCTGATTCAATAATTGTTCCCTATTCATGTTCCCACAACTAATTGTAGATAATCATAGATGTGTGGGATGGTTTCCAGCGTCCCAATCTACCTCCTTCCCCACCACTTGTGTACATCATAGACATCTCAAAGGGCCCGTTATTATTTGCAAGGGGTTGGAGGCGTTCTTAGGCTCCAAACAACACCTAAAAAAGTTATGTTGAATTTTCTGTCTCCTCCAAGACAATAGCGTAGAGGAGTGCGAATGGGCCACTAGCATGGCCCTCGGGCCGTATCATGGACCCGTAGAATCCCAAGAATGGGGCGACCGATCCAGTCACCCTCTTAGCTACGTCCAAGTTTGTGGCACTGACTGTGAAGATCAGCAGCAAGGAACGAATGATACCTTCCCTTCCTCAGGCTTCTGGCTGCACCATTGGATGTTTTGCATGTGCATGTATGGACATCTAGTGCTTTACACCATTAAAAATAATTTGTTCCGAGCTATGACAATTTTGTCGACGTAAAATTTAAACGCAAGCCCAAATAGCCTTTATCAATCCACCAATCGTTTTACCTCCGGAGCTCTCCACTGGGAAGGTTGACATTTCGACATTCTTAAAGTGTATATTAGACGAACCTGAGCTGTCCAGTTTCGATATGTGTCCAACAGATTTCGAGATGGAGGGGATAGATGGGGGGGGGATCCACCCCATAGATTCAGGCCTAAACGAGCCCCACTTTAGTAAATGTAATAAATCCACAGACACCTCTGGTCTTCTTGTGTCCAACAGATTTCGAGATGGAGGGGATAGATGGGGGGGGGGGATCCACCCCATAGATTCAGGCCTAAACGAGCCCCACTTTAGTAAATGTAATAAATCCACAGACACCTCTGGTCTTCTTAATACAACTACATTTTAACAATATTCTGAGCACGCCTGTGCTCTAACGTACGGTTGCTTATGTGCAGCTACTCCGAAGTACGCTTGTGCATGCAAACATGGGTAAGTTCCCTTGCATCTGTGTATGTACATTTCCGCATATTCACGTACAGTTGCGCTGGCCTATATTCATATACGCAACTTTGGCCTCCATACATTTGCGCTCACTTACATTTGCGCATGTGTGCTTTCGTGCTTACGTTGACTTGAGTGTGCGCACAATTGACATGCGTATACGTCAAAGTACGCGAAGCCAATGAAATACAGCACATTCACACAAACTGATTCGGCCGGGCGCACTTTCCGGGATCATCAGGTGACTCGCAGTGATGTACAACACTCGGTGCTTGGGAACATGAGTGTCGAAACAACAACAAAAACAAACACTCAGCAGGGAAGAGGTGACAAATCCCTACCAATACAGGGTCAGACACAATCATTCCTGTGCCATACACATGATATCGGCCTGCCACCTTCATAATATGACGCTTTATTGGCCCTCACAACCTGGGGTGGGGGGCCAATGTCTCATCTTTTCCTTTTCCTAGGCCTGTCTATGATTGGGAAGTCGAAAGTCGTTTTGGGAGAAGAGGGACGATAGATTTCCTAGGCATGTTCTGTACAGTTAACAACATAAAACCCTGGCTTGCATAACACAGCCTATCTCGTGCCCAGCAAACAGTTTTCGGATCCCTCGCATAAAAGACGTTCTATGACAGTGGAGTTAGCATAGAACTGCTAAAGTAGTCGATATTTTCCCATCTCTGTTGCTGAACCCAGAGACGTCTACAGAGTGGCTTTCTCCTGTTCTTGCCCCGTCCCCCCGAGTGTTCCGTACATTCATCAGTATACAATGTGCAGTTCAGTGCACTGCCGCAGATCCCAGGAGTGGTGGGAAGGTTGGAAATAAATGCTGTCTGCTGGGTCCGTGATCTCTGTTTCTGGGTGTGAAAACATGAAGCTGAAAACATTCAGCTTTCCAAAAATGAGAATCTGGTCATGCACTGTTGCACGTCATGGAGTTTTTAGCTCGATTGGCCGATCCAGAGGGCCCGATTCGATTACGTTTGCAAGATATCACAATCTAAAGCTTAGCGGACATTTCATATGTCACACGCCGGGGATGGATACTACATGAGGGCGCATTGGGCCTAGACAGACCCGTTTCATAGCATGCTGGGAGGTCATGTTAACCAATGGTACGGCATATCACGATTATGCACACCGTCATCTTTTTTGTGGGATTGAGATCTATTTCAATGATCTAGTGAATATGTATTTTCTTATCATTACATTCGGGAGTATTCTATGGCCATTCGGAAGTCGTTGGAATTGATGGACACAAATTTGAAGTAACAGATTTAGGAAGTCTGCATTTTTCGCATAATTGACTGCGCATCGGACGCTGTGATGTTTTCTTTCTTGAACGGGAATAGAATCGCCAGAGGTCGGTTGAAACAAAATGAAGGCTGCGAACACATACCAGCTGCTACAAAACTTGCACACACTATGCGATACAACGCATACCGACCAATTATGTGATGGTTGGAATCTTCCATTCTGCTTCTTAACGGAACAGTAGCTGTTTGGCAGAGCTAGAAAACATAGAAGGAATTAGCCAAATTCTTATCGAATCACACGTATGTTCCGATAACATAACTATAAGACAAGGTTAAGACAGGAGAAGTCTTAAATTCAGCTGCAATTTCCAACCGCAAAATCAAATGATGCTATACAAAAATAGCCCGGAGCTTTTCACTTCATCGCATACATTTTAACAAGATATACAGTGTCGGTGCATTCTGTATAATTTTACCACTGCTTAACTGATTAAGCCGAGGTGCTTTAGATGTACGCAAATACAATCGTACATGATGAGTAATACATGAGTAATTCTTTCCTTGAGGATTTGGAACGGTGGTCTAGCCTGGTGGTCGCTTACCTACAAAAAGCAGTTGCTTCGTCCAGCAAGCGCTATTACGACATAAAAAATTCCAACACCGTGCAAGTAAAAGAGAGCCAACTCGTAATGCACCTCGAGTGCACAAGAGGCAGGAGGCTATAATGAACTATGGGTAGCCCGTTCTCGCAGGTTAATGCACATTTTCACCAGCGACACCGTGACGGTTTCGCGATGCGAACAATCATCGGATTTTAATCGAAAGAAAAAATGCTTTATCGGAGGAAATTCTGGTCCAACAAACATTCGGCTGCCAGCGGATTTTAAAGCAAAACACCCATAGAAACATACAATTATAGCGGAAACACTACAGCGGATAGGTTTGTACTGAAGATGAAGTTTCCATTTGGACAAAATGTGTTGCCACGGGAGCTGTGCATCCCATAACCAAAAATGAAGAAAATATGTACTTTTGAATGATCTACATTCGTCCAGTACACTCTACAATTACCTACGTTATTTGAATATAATTGTTAATCTGAAAGAAAAGTTTTCAACAAAAAGTTTCAAAAGTTGCACAAAAGATGCGACATGGGGGCATTCTCCGCCGGTATTTTTGGATATTTGGATATTAATATCAATATTTGCTATGGCAAAATGTTGTTTCCGAGACGCGAACTCCGAATCACCGGCTTCAATTACATGCTTATGGTATTATAATGGGCATCGCAACCACTCAGAAGGTAAGAAAACACCTTCAAATCACCCTACTTCACCGACTCAGCAGAAATCACAATTTTTTAAAGAAAAAAAAATGGGGAAAAAATTCCCAAAACTTTGAGAATTCCTAAGTGGCCCACGACCCCTGATCCCATATTCAGCCCCAAAAAAAATCGGTCAGGGATTTTCCAAGCCAAACTCCGAATCACCCACTCCGGGCAAAAGCGCCAAGTCGACTCCTAATCACCCACTTAGGCTTCCCTCACTTCTCATCGGCGACACCGTGACTGGTTCGCGACGCGAATCGTCCACTTTCGCGCCACAGACGCTGCGCTTTCTCCGTTCCTTCCCAAGACAGCTGGTCAATGGCGTCACCAGGGTACGACTAGTCGGCATATTTAGGGCGGACAATGCAAATGTTGCGCGAGAATCACAATGTATTCAACATTTTAGGTAGCCATCAAATCTGATACAAACAGGTCTGAGCAGGGTGTTCGTACTCTGCATCCGCCACTGCGCCGCATATCAGCTTCCCACGGGGCGACGGCCGGTTCCCGACGTCTGAAAAGTTAACAAGGTGCGCACACAGAAAAAGCGTACTCAACGACACATCCTGCCATCTAGTGAGAAATATTGTTATCTATGCTTCAACGTTCAATCGCATGACATTCATTCAATATCCGTTGCTATAATACCTAGACCGTGCTGCTACCTAGCGATAGCTATCCGAAATGATGCTTCTACAAAATTATGTAGTTCTTGAATCTGTGGAGGTTACGACCGCTTCGGAGTTGTGGAGGTTATGACCTGTGGAGGTTATGACCGCTCCGTACTTGTGGAGGTTGCAACCTGTGGGGATTACGACCTGTGGAAGTTATGACCTGTGGAGGTTATGACCTGTGGAGGTTATGACCGCTTCGGAGTTGTGGAGGTTACGACCTGTGGAGGTTACGACCTGTGGAGGTTATGACCGCTGCGGACTTGTGGAGGTTACGACCTGTGGAGGTTATGACCGCTGCGGACTTGTGGAGGTTATGACCTGTGGAGGTTACAACCGCTGCGATGTGTTGAATTTGTGGAGGTTGTGACCTGGTTACGACCTGTGGAGGTCATGACACGTCTCCGTCAGGTCGTACCATGAACGACTAGTCCTCCCGTGGATTCTAATATACTGACAGGCGTTCCCGCACTTGAAGTTGATATAATAGGCTGTGGACTTCATTATTGTACCTATGCTACCATAGCACATTATGGAAATAAGTGTTTTGCTATGCTGGATACCATCACCGATAATACCCACACATCTCGCTGAAAAGTATGGATATTTGTGTACTATGCTGACCTGTGAAAATCCATTGAAATGTGGCAATTTTAACGATTTATTTCATACTACAGTTACGCAATGTATGCATTGTGGCAGTAATTGTATGTTTCAATAATCGAAATAGGTGTAAATGCCGAAGTGTATGGCACCTAGTAGCAAGACGATGAATATTACATGGCTATGTAATATCAAGGCAAGGAACATGCACTTGCAAGCTGTCTTACCTTGATTGTGCTACATTACTGCCATTAGTCTTTGCGAAATTCTTCTGTAGGCCTTATTAACGAAATCGATGTCAAATATGTTGACAGTATAATAGCCACAGTGAGACTCTAATGTGAATGTATATCCGTACTGGCTGGCATATTATTTGCTTTATAGTCTTATCATAACATAATATATGGTGTGAATATCCATGCACCTGTTGCATTACATCAACCCCCTGAATTATTGTAAGATCATGTCCAAGTATGTGTGACTTCAAAAATGAAGTGCTACCATGTGATACGTGCAACTTTTACTTAGCTATGGATTGCAGGAAGTTTTTCACATATTCAGATGTGTGCATGCTGCGTTCTTGTTACCTTAAATGTCTGAAAAGTGGGAGGGCCAGCCAACATTGTTGGCTCCTCCACTAGGAATCTAGGAGTGTACGTACCTATTGATTGCTGAAGTGGACTGCTTACTTGGGGATTTCAACAAGACCGTTACATTGATCGGTATCTTATTCAGTGACAGAGTCGGGGCTATCACGTCTATGTTCCCTTACGTCCCGATATAGCACAGACCAAATTAGTGCGTTTTGAAAATGGCCAATTCAATCCGCAAAATGTTCCTCCCCAAACACTCGCTGCCACTCGTATTGCCAGGCATGATACTATATTAGGCTTAATAACCGGTGTGAAAATGTGTAGACCTGAAAGATGCGGGTAACAGTTAGAAACATCATGTTCCGCACCTAAAAAAATTGACGCTGGCCCAAAAAAGCGGACTGGACCATGAAAAGCGCGCGGGGTTCAAACGTTCTGGCTTTGGCTCCTGAAAACAGCAGCTGGGACCCTAAGCAGTCCGGACCGGAACACTGAAAATCACACTGGAGCCTGGATCGTGCTTGGGTCCTTAACACCCGCCCTGGAGGGCCTCTGAAATTAACGCGCACTGCAGGGGGAGGTGGGCGGATACCGCACCCTCCTAAGATCTCAGCTCCTATGAAGGCTAAAGCAACGGAATTCGCCGGGTGGATGGACACGATAGTGATCTCTATTGTGTGCGAATTTCAAGACCTTAGGTCAATATCTTCAAGGTCAAATGAGGTCAAAATAGCAAAATTTTATGCTTTTGCGTGGCTTTGCTTGACATTGTTATGGATCGCTGTGATTGTGTAAATGCTCCAAAATTGGCATTAATGATGTTTTCGACATTACTAATGATGCAATCAGATGTCTGATCCGCCATTTGACCTCAGGTCACTTATATAGGAGCATTTTATAAGATCACTACCTGCTCCATTTAACGGAACCGGGCTCCCAACCCGACTGCTCCGTTGGGCGGCTCGGCACAAACGGCTTCGCAAAGAAAGGAGTGAAATACATGAATAGAGTATGGAAACGCTTAGGCACACAATGACAAACAGTAGATTTCGGGATGTGTAGGGAGTAACATGTAAAGTGACATCAACCGCATGACAGTCATTTGCATTTATGACACATTCCAGTTGGCCAAGTTTGGTTCCATTACCCTGTCATAAACTTGAACACAAAACCCAGTAATGAACACATAAACACAAAAAGTGAAGTCGAGGCAACGAAAGAAACCCAGTTCGAACATGAAAGATCACTCTGATGTTCGAACAATCCTTTAACAAAGACCAAAACGTGCTCGGCCGTAGAACGTTTCGAGGCCACTATGAGAGAGAGAGAGAGAGAGAGAGAGAGAGAGAGAGAGAGAGAGAGAGAGAGAGAGAGAGAGAGAGAGAGAGAGAGAGAGAGAGAGAGAGAGAGAGAGAGAGAGAGAGAGAGAGAGAGAGAGAGAGAGAGAGAAGAGAGAGGGAGAGGGAGAGGGAGAGGGAGAAAGAGAGAAAGAGTGAGAGAGAGAGAAAGAGATAGAGAGAAAGAGTGGCTTCACGCAATCGCATCTAGCCCTCTGCAAGGTGGGTAGCAACTGGACCTATGGACCGGGGACGAGCTATCGGGACGCCCGTGTCGATGCACTGACGGCTACTTAACCCTCCCCTTCTTTCCGGTCACGTCCTTACACCCCATCTCAAGGGGTTGATAGATATTCTTCTCTAGCCTCCAAACTAAGCGTCCTACGAAAACAATGAAAGGGGGGTCATCGGAAATCGCTCGACGAGTAGGGAGAGACACCACCTCGTACTCCCCTCCTCCAGAAAGTGAACTCGCCTTGGTTTTTGGGCCTTGGTTTTTCACGACTTGGTTTTTGCTCTGGGAAGTTCATTTTGGGAACATTTGAGAATCTAGACAACAAGATTACCTATAATCAGAAAAGGAAGCCGAAATCGACGATGGCTGTAAAGCTTTTGCCACCCAAAAATATAAATTGTATTGTATTGGAAGTTCAAAATGTTGAGCTTACAATTCTTATTAAATTTTCTTCGTCTAGTGGGCACAGCGGACCACAAAACGTTCGAAATCAAATTGCTGTCATAAAAATGATTACTTTGTCCAGGAACGTCGGTTTTATCTCTATTGGGCAAATATGCAAAACTAATAGGTAATCAAAAGCGAAAATAAATGTATTCTGGTTCGTTTTATTTTGTCCATAATGGTAAGCAAACCATGAAAGTTTCACTAAAATACCTTTATTCAAAAAGCGTAACCACTTGTTGAACTATTATAGAGGTGACCCCACTTGACCTTGACTAACTCATTGACCCTAATAACCTGACCTGAAAATTTTGACACATGTCAAATTCATATGAGAACAAGTATGCCATATTTTTGGCGCGCTGCCGGACGTCGTTCTTTCAATATCCGCGGAAAACTTTGGGGCTCACCTATCAGCCACTGCCACCGAGACGGCGCTGGTTAAACTCAGCCAAAATCTTGCCGGTCAACCATAATTCATGGATCGGATGGAAGGCGCATGGCTCACGCAAGAATACTAGGAGCAGGTATACTTAGCACCATGACCCTGGTTCATGAAGCCAGTGCCACTCCAGGAGGAATTCGGACTAACTGCCCACAATACAAATCGCTGAAGCGAGTTATTGCTGATAGTTATCCTCGGCCAATACGAGAAATCCGCGGATGTGAATTTTCGTAGTAGATAAAACACTTGATGAAGAAAAACAGCGAGTATATTGTAATGTACATTATATCCTGCAATAAATACCACATGCCAACACAGAAAATATCATCACTTTCACATCATATTCGGTGGTAGCCAATTCAGCTGGCAAGCCAAGTTATCGACAAGGCCACTGGTAGACTGGCTCAGTGGTAGACGAGAATACTGGGAGGTTCACTGGGAGACGGACCGCAATCCGTACACAGGCTCGACCTGGGCCTAGGCCTGAGCCCGCTCCTGCTCCTGCACCTGCTGCCCCTATGGACTGGAGTAGCTGAGCTGGACGGTGCGCTCCTCAGCCGGCACCTCGGTGGACGGCACCACCGGTGTCGGGTACTCGGTCGGCACGGGCGTCGGCAGCGAGTCGCCTTCGGCGCGGAACCCGAGCACGTCAGCCACGTAGCGCACCGACACGGTGGAGCCGTCGGGAGCGACGTAGCTGTAGGAGCCGAACACGGCGCCGTCGGAGCGGTGCTCCTCCCGACTGATGCCGTCGTCGGACAGGAAGCGGAAGGCGTAGCCGCCCTGGTCGTCGGTCTCGCTACTCGACTCCAGGATGCGTGCGACGGGCAGTGGCGCGGCTCTCACGGCTGGTGCGGCGTATCCGACGCGCACGGCCGGTGCGGCGTATCCGACGCGCACGGCCGGTGCGGCGTATCCGACGCTGGCACGGACTGACGACTCGGCGGAAACCGCGGCTACCAGCGCTGTCAGGGTCAGCAACAGCTGCAATGGAGCATTGCTTAGAATACAGGGTCAACACTACTGTGGAAACCGAAAACATTCGAATAGAAACTACTGCAATGAAGTCCTTTTAGCTGTGGGGTATTTGATTACCACTGAACAGATACTATTTGAGCGACCAAGACTTCACAGGGTGGATACAAAGTGCAATCACACAGTATGTCTTACTTGAGAAAGAAATGTGATTTGTCACCATCATGAAGGCATTGCACAGAGACATTGGCATACATACTCTTCTGATAAAGAAAACATGTGTCATTACACATTGCAGGTATCTTGTGCAGTAAACTATTAACTTCACAGGATCAGAGATATCGTATGTCGATTAACTTGGAAAACATTTCACAGGATACGAAGGCAGTTAATGACATACAGGTTAGTGTCTTCTCCTTAATGTCTAATACCTAGTGCATGCACTACAATCACGGAATTTCCCGAGCCAAATCAAATTGGCAAACCAGCAATACCTTCATGTTGGCGAATGAGACAGGCTGGTGGCTGGGAATAATTCCGGAAAATGTGGTCCTCTTGGCCTGTCCGTGTGCTGTTATATAGGTCGGCCGGCTGTCGACCTTGAACGGGACAGGTTATAATGTCATCTCCTCACAGGAAGTGTACTAATGGCCAACGCTCGAGGCGACAGGTCTTCAGATGGGATCGACGGATGAAACCATGAGAGGGAGGAAAGGACTCATGGACATGCTATAAAGCGAAGCCTGGAACTGTTTCGGAGCAAATGTGGAGAAGAAAGGTTTGCTTGGAAAGAAACCCGATTGGGAGGAGACAAGCTTGTGTGTTTCGACAACATAGAGGAGGTGTTCTTTAACAAGGCGAACGAAGAATTTATAAAATAGCCGGTTATGTCGATACAACGGCAAGTGTCGGAGAGAGTTGGATCAGCGTTTGATACAGGGAGTCGTATGATAAAAAAATATGCGATGAAGACTGGAGATGGGTGGGTGTTATCCAGTCTCTGTGAGGTGGGCAACAGTTGTTTGCGAAAATGTCTGCAATGGTCTGCACACTGGCGGATCCAAGGGGGAATTAAGATCATGCCCCCGGAAGCGCCTCAAGGGGTGGCATCATGGTCTTTGCCCCCTCCCCGAAACCAACAGAAGTAAACTAAATTAAAATACGGTAGCTTTGGCCGAAGTTAAAAATGGCGCTCCGGGTGGAAGAATCTCCGATTTTAAAAACAATTTGAATAATCGTTTCGAAGCTCAATATGGTAGCATAGCAGATTCTGACGCGTATCGAGGGCTATATGCTGTTGAAGTTCTGCTAACAGCAAGAGTTGACAAAATCACCAGCTTCATCACTACTTTGTCAGATAGCTTCATGAATTTAGCTTAGCCAGTAACGGGCAAGCAAATCCAGTGAGCCAGATTTCGAAAGCGAAATTTGAGCAGGATATTTTGTGCGTGTGTCCAGTTGAGCCTAGTTGAACAGCATGTGTAGAACATCTGATATGCAAATATAAGGAATATGTAACAATTCGAGACAGGAATCCTGCAGTTAAGTGCAAAAATGGCAGGGTTTGATGGGCATGAAAGTAGTTGAGGATGGCATCAGAACGTAGCTGATATTTTTCTGTGTTGGAATGTGGTTTTTATTGCAGGATATAATGTGCGTCAAGATATACTTGCCGTTTTTCTTCGTTAGCTGTTTTATCTACTACGAAAATCCACATTCGCGGATTTCCCGCATTGACCAAGCATAATTTTCAGCAAAAACTCGTTCCAACGATTTCTATTGTCGACATTTGTTCCGAATCCTTCCTGGAGCGGCTTCATGAGCCACGGTCATCCTGCTAAACAGAGTTGGTTCTAGTCCTTTTGCGTGGTTTTCAGTGTTCCGGTCCGACTTTTTGGGGTCCCAGCTGCGGTTTTCAAGAATCCAAGCCCGAACGTATAAACCCCGCGCGCCGCGTTTCAGTGTCCGGTCCGGTTAAACCACGCGTTTCAAAGTCCGGTCCCACTTTTTGGGGCCAGCGTTATTTTTTTAGGCCCCAATGCGATTTCCGGGGGGCCCAGCGAGACTTTTCGAAAGAACGGCCCGACCTTTTTTTGGCACAGCGTTACATTTCGATACCCCGGTCCCACTTCTTGGAGCTCATAGCGTCATTTTAGGGGCTCCGGAACGTTTTTTGGGTCCCCGAATGTAACTTTCTAGGACCATGATGCGATATCGAGGCGCCGCCTTCATTTCCATCGGCCCCTGCCCTACGCTTTACGTCCCCAATTCGATTTGTAGAGACAACAAGATGATTTTTAAGGGCTCCAATATGATTTTTAGGGGCCCGGAGCGATTTTTGGGGCCAAAGCGGGATTTATTCTCAGCATGACGCAATTTTTTCCCGATCCCGGTACGATGCTTGGCGACTCCACAGCCTCTCTGGGGGCAACTTCCGGCAATTCCCCCTTCGGTATGGCAGTATACTTGGCGCAAAATGTGTTTGTTCGCCGAAATAAAGTTATTCACTATGGTTCGCTACACGGAGGAATACGAGGAGCGGTAATCATTTATCGAACTATTTATCAGGTGCCGAAAATGAGGTTTCTAACTGCCACCTGCATATTTCAGGTTTGCGCATGTTCCCACCGGTTGTTAAGCCTAACAATATCATGCAGGGCGATACGAGTGGCAGCCATTGTTTGGGTGGGGGTGGGGTGGGGGGAGGGTACATTTTACGGATTCAATTGGCCATTTTAAAAACGCACTAATTTTGTTTGTGCTATATCAGGACGTAAGGTTTGTTTGTTTGTTTACTGGGTGGTTCACGACACAATTTATGCACA
This sequence comes from Imbricaverruca yamaguchii, assembly GCA_034440575.1. Classification (NCBI taxonomy): domain Eukaryota; kingdom Metazoa; phylum Arthropoda; class Thecostraca; family Neoverrucidae; genus Imbricaverruca; species Imbricaverruca yamaguchii. The sequence continues at coordinate 852,442 of JAOTOL010001391.1, read as the reverse complement.
TTCACGGCAAATGGCGCCGCCCACACTGTTTCGCCGGTGGGCCGCGGGATTGGGAAATGTCCTGAGTGGCGCTAGTGTCGAACCCGTGACCTTTTGTACCCATAGCCCGACACCTTAACCACTCGGCCATCCCCGCCTCATCAGGACGTAAGGGAACACAGAGATGATAGCCCTGACTCTATCTCTGAAGAAGATATCGATCAATGTAACGGTTTTGTTGACATGCCCTAAGAAAGCAATCGACTTCAGTAATCAGTGGGTACATATACTACATGTGTGTGTCATAGAAAGGAACAATTGCTCAAATTGACTTACCCATGGTAAAATTGAGCTGGAAATCTAATGAATACCCCTCCCCCTGGAGCCAGGCTTCGTCGGTCCAAGACAAGAGCGATGTGTCCCGTCGATTTCTTCCAGCGCCCGACATAGGGCAGGCATAGGGAATTTCTGAACGAATTTCTGAATTTCTGAACGCCGCCCTTCGATCATGAACAACTCCAAACGAGAGGGCGGCCAGTGCTGCGGTATACATGCCCCGAGTGTCTCGGTGCTCCCTCTGAATCAGCCAATGCTCCCTCCAGCCATCCTTTACCGATCAGTGAGCACAGTCGTTCACATTGAAACCCACGACACTGAAATTGGAAACAGCACTTCTGGGGCGAACATTCCGATGTTTGGCTAGTTTATCGGATATTGATCGTGTGTGCAATTTCTGCGTGTTTCCAGACACTATTGAATTGTTGCCATTACCTCCTCCAAACTCGTACTGGATAATGAGTTGCTTGGAGTACGCTGGGTTCCATACCTTGGTCCGGCGATAGTGCGGTTTTCTTCATTATGCTGGGTTAGTGGATTATAGACACATCAATTATTTTTATTTTTATTATGAGTTTCACATAGCCCTATCGATGTCTGCCTTTCATTTGTGGTAATCCGAAACTTTTGTTACGATATGTCAGTTCTCGTGTTTTCCCCCAAGCCGCCAATGCATTCCGTTCTACACGCTCTCTCGAGGACATATGTCGGCTTCGCCGCTTGAAGGCATGACAGTCCTTGGACCCCTTCCCGCGGGTACGGTCGTCTTATCCGGGCACCATAACCTGTCCTGTTCAGGGTCGATAGCCGACCCCACCGATCTATATAACAGCGTATGGACAAGGGAAGAGCGTCACATCAGCTGAAGTGATTCACCAGATTCTTCCATTCGCCAATATGAAGGTACTGCGGTCTCGCCGATTTGGTTTCGCTCGGGATTTCCGTGCAAATTGTTTAGGTATGAGGCATACTATAGGAAGGAGTAGAAATTCGCTTCCCTGTCACGAAATACCTTCAGATGCTGCGAGATTCCATTGACAGATTGTCTATAGACGATTCCTGCTCAAATCGTATCTCTCCAATGGCTTCTAAATATTTTACTGTAGATGTTCTAACATTGCAGTGGCTTTTACACTGGTTAGTAGTGCCCGCTTATTTAGTCTAATCAACGCTCCATTGCAGTTGCTGCTGACCCTGACAGCCCTGGTAGCCGCGGCCTCCGCCGAGTCGTCAGTCCGTGCCAGCGTCGGATACGCCGCACCGGCCGTGCGCGTCGGATACGCCGCACCGGCCGTGAGAGCCGCGCCACTGCCCGTCGCACGCATCCTGGAGTCAAGTAGCGAGACCGACGACCAGGGCGGCTACGCCTTCCGCTTCCTGTCCGACGACGGCATCAGTCGGGAGGAGCACCGGTCCGACGGCGCCGTGGTTGGCTCCTACAGCTACGTCGCACCCGACGGCTCCACCGTGTCGGTGCGCTACGTGGCTGACGTGCTCGGGTTCCGCGCCGAAGGCGACTCGCTGCCGACGCCCGTGCCGACCGAATACCCGACACCGGTGGTGCCGTCCACCGAGGTGCCGGCTGAGGAGCGCACCGTCCAGCTCAGCTACTCCAGCCCACAGGGGCGGCAGGAGCAGGAGCAGGAGCGGGCCCAGGTCCAGCCGGCGTACGCCGCTCCTGGGCGGGCCGCAGTGGCTCCTGTTGTACGGTACGAGCGCGTCTACAAGTTGCGGCTCATCTCCCAATGAACCTATCAGAGTGCACGTCTGTCACTGAGTCCTTCTACCGGTGGACTTGCCGACCACCGAACCCGACTACCAGTAGTGTGATGGTTTGTGTGTGTGTGTGTCTGGTATTTATTGCATGACGTAATGTGCATCGAAATATACTTTGCGTTGTTCTTCGTGGAACTTATTATTTGCTACGAGAATCTACATACGTTGATATCTATTCCCCATTGATCGTCGTGAGTATCACCATGATACTCACCTGGTGTTTCAAGGGGAACAAAAGGTTCGCAGCGCTATAAATTGCAATTTAAGCAAGGTGACTTATAGTAATTTCATACGCAAGGGTACATCTGTATGCATATGAGGGGCGGAGGGTGTGTGTGTGTTAAGTATATCCTGCTTAATGCTCTCAGAGTATTCGTTTCATATGAAGCGCTAGGAGTGCATTGCACCGTGAGAGGGAATTGTGTGCAAGTTGTCTTTCGAGCTACATCGGAACATGCTTCACACAAAAGTTTTTATTACTTCATAACATTAAGGAATTGTGTGACATTGTGGGGTTGGAGCAAATTTCCTACCTGCATAGGAGAGGTGAGTATTTCTGTTCAACTAAGAGCGTTCAGGAACGATGGGCTAATACTGGGCTTTGATGTGGTCCTTCTCAGCTATCCCCTCCCCCAACAGCCTGCTTTGGAACAGAAGTGGTCTATTTTGCACAATGTATACAAAACTAAAAACATTTGATGCCAAATTCAAGCAGCCAGAAACTTGTGAAAAATATGAAAATAAATACGAGAATTATGTATTTTTGCTTGGCACAGTTGAGTAACTCAAAACCAGCTCTGGATCTTCCAATGCAACCAATTTGTACTGGTATGTTGAACTGTTCCCAATTCAAAACCAGGCTTAGTCTGACAAAACGTTTGGTATTCATGTTCCTCATAGTTGGTAGGCATGTGCCAATGCCTGGATACCCTAAGTTGGTATGTGGTCTGGACCCCCTGGTTTAGCATCCTGCTAATGTTAGTTTGTCATTTTCCATATGCATTGGGAAAATTTACCTTGAGAATGTGAACTTGGATCCCTGACTTTGTGGGAGATCCCCAATCCTGCAAGTGCCAAGAAAGTTTTGTGGGCAAACTGGAAGGTGTTGGTAATCTCTAAACGTGACCATCTATGACTATGTTGAATAATTGGTTGACACATGTATAAATTTTGTTGGTGATTTTTTTCTTCAAATTGCAGTGTTCCATGATATTTGTGTGAATCTGAGCACTTCAAGAAACACATTTGTATATTATTATAAATTTAGATCCTTAGTATATGAACTAATGGATTTCCAGGGTATTGTTCTTGTTTGGTCAAAAAATTTAATCGGTTTGTTCTTAAACGCCTCTTTGTGTTGTGCTATGCTTCTCAAGAATAGACAAATATAGCCATATCCATTTTAGGAAACACTGATGAAAATTTCATGCAAGATAACTTATTATTGTGCGTTAAGTCATTCGCAGGACATGGTTTGCACATGTTACCTCCAGAAAGCGAACAAATCGGTTAGGCTTGGCTATGTCATGTGCTTTTCATTTGGAAGGTTTTATTTTTCAATTAAAAAGTGATCCGTTGGATTGGGATTTTATATTTGTCAATTTTGAGGAAGAAGTCAAAGTATCCAATCTTTTTGTATGGAACCATGTGTTTAACAAAAATTAATGTTAGGCTAGGTTAGGAAATTGCCATCGTACCTTCTATTTTACACCTTATTTATGCCATGTTACTTTACTAAAAGCCACTTTCTTTGTGTTATTTTTCTTGCCAGCTGGAAAGTAAGCATTTGGATAGAAAATGAATGGTTACACCAGTTTCATCACTTTGTAAAGAGTATACTTAGAAAAACTCCAAAAATCCAAAAATATCTTAAAGCACAATTGTATGGATATTTATTTGTGTGAACAGTTTTCATTCAAAAGCTTATTTTATGTACAGCTACTACCCTGTTTCAAGTCCGCTTCATGCTCACCAAAGTAGGAACAACTTGGCGTTACTATGGGCATGGTGGCTTTAAAAAATAATTGAGTTTGCAACTTTCACTTTAGGCAAATAATCTATGGAGAGGTTGATGGCATTAACAATTGAACAAATATACATGAAAAACAAAAAATAATACATTGAAATGAATTTAGAGAAAGGACAACGAAGGCAGGTATACGACCACTGTTTCCTGATATTTTCGAAACAACCGAGGTGTACCAAGGAACATCCTTGCTTTTCCTGTGGGTGCAGTCAGGGATTTATCAGGGCCTCTGGTTTCTAAGAGGGGTTCTTGCTTCCCTCAGTCTCCAGGGGCGGCCCGTGGCACCCAAGTAAGGTGAGGCAGAAAAAATCGCCGGATTTCAACCAGTGTTTTTCATATGTACTCATTGATATTTTATGTTATGATGAGTATGAACAACTTAATTTGGCGCTGCAAGGTGCTAAGCCTATTACCATCGTTCAGAAGTCAGTGGATTTCAACCCTCTACCTCGTGTTGAAATGCTTTCGAAATTGCCGGAAAGTTTCATATATAAAATATAATTGAGGTCTTCATATATTTCCATTTCATAAATCGAAATGGGTAGCACACACACACACACATTATATATACTATAAATATCTTGTATATATGAATATATAAGCATATTTATATATATATATATATAATAATTATTATTATTGTTGTTGTTCTTATTATTTATTATTTCAGTGCAAAATACATGAAGATAATGGGAAGCCCCACATAAATTGAGTGCATGCTCCATGGTACGCTATGTTGAAAGTCTACATTATTAGTGGACAGAGCTAACATTGAGGTGGCACTTGCCCTTAACAAATATGCAAAAAGAACACGCCTGATCTAGACTATGTGAATGAAAAATGGAAAACAATCCTGAAAATTACCTGCAGGTTATGTATCTGCACATGGGTGATAAGGGCGTGTTATTCCAACCAATATAGATGTCTCCGCCGGTAGCCTAAATATAATGTTGGCGCCTTTTCCTGGCCGGATGGGTACCACCTTCCCATGGGGGAGCATGCCCCTAGTACCCCCACCCTTGTTTACGCCCCGGCATCAAGTGGGGAGGAATTATGTTGTAACAGTTTTTTCTTACTTGCCCGTAACAGTTTACCCTTCCTACCCGGCCGTGAGCTTCAGTTGGCTTGTCTCATCATTCTGCTACTACCCGTGGCACCACGCCATTCCTGCGGCGCTTGACATGAATGCAGTCAGCGTGGGTCGAAGCGAAAAAATCCTAGTGTTGTGGAAATTTAGCTCATATTCGTGGACAAGATTCTTCAAACTTTGAAATAAACCCCATATTGTCCCATTTCTATGGTATTTAAGATCGGAAATATCATGTGGAAAACACGGAAGTTTCGCTGGAGCGCCTACCGGACTGAGCAAGTTTCCCAGCCCATGTGACGTCACCGATTGGCAAACAATATTGGAGGGCCCTGGCCTAACCTGCGCTTGTTATGAAACGAGAACTTACTATATAGCGATATGCGCGAGAGGGTAGCCTCTGCCGACCGGTGATAGAGCTGTTTGGAAGTTAAAATACAAATGGTGTAAATGTAAATTAACTTCAACTTTCGCCATAAACATGAGTCATCAATGCATATTTGTTTCCAGTTTTTTTAAGTTTGAAAGCATCATTTTATGAAAATAACATACAAAAATACTTCCCAGCTCTACTCAGGTGAGGAAATGCCTTAGTGCCTTACATGGGCCAACCGCCCCTGGGGAAATCTAGTCTGCTACGCAAACGCTTGGATTTTTCATAAATATTGGGAACAGCCACGTAGGAAAACGTGCCTATCTATTCTCGTTGCTGGGGATCGGGGTGAAGTGGAGACAGCTATATGTTTCTTTCGTCAATTACACTGGTCTGCGTGATTTATAAGGTCAAGGGCAGTGGCGTCGCCACGAAATTGTTCCAGGGGGGCGAGATCGAAATGAAACCGCCGAAAAGGGGCCTCCATTGTGTTAGGGCCTCCTATTGTTTTTAGGCCCTTAGTATGGTTTGGGAATGGGAAACTGAGGGCTGGAGGGCCTCCTTTTCGTCCTGGAGGGCCTCCCTTTCGTCCTAGAGGGCATCCTACTCGTCCTGGAGGGCCTCCTTTCCATCCTGGGGCCTCCTTTTCGTCCTGGGGGCCTCCTTTTAGTCCTGGAGGGCCTCCTTTTAGTCCTGGAGGGCCTCCTATTAGTCCTGGAGGTCCTCCTTTTCGTCCTGGGGGCCTCCTTTTCGTCCTGACGTACATTCTTTTTGTTCTGGGGGCCTCTTTTTCGTCCTGAGGGCCTCCTTTTCGTCCTGGGGGTTTCGTTTTCGTACTGGGAGCCACCTTTTAGTCCTGGAGGGCCTCCTTTTCGTCATGGGGGTCCTTTTCGTCCTAGGTACCTTCTTTTCGTCCTGAGGGCTTTTTTCGTCCTGCCTCTTTTTCGTCCTGGAGGGCCCTTTCGTCATGAGCCTCCCTTTCGTCCTAGAAGGCATCCTACTCGTCCTGGAGGGCCTCCTTTCCATCCTGGGGGCCTCCTTTTCGTCCTGGCCCCCTTTTAGTCCTGGAGGGCCTCCTTTTAGTCCTGGAGGTCCTCCTTTTCGTTCTGGGGCCTCCTTTTCGCCCTGACGTACCTTCTTTTTGTGCTGGGGGCCTCTTTTTCGTCCTGAGGGCCTCCTTTTCGTCCTGGGGGTTTCGTTTTCGTACTGGGAGCCACCTTTTAGTCCTGGAGGGCCTCCTTTTCGTCATGGGGGTCTCCTTTTCGTCCTGAGGTACCTTCTTTTCGTCCTGAGGGCCTTCTTTCGTTCTGGTTTTTTCGTCCTGAGGGCCTCCTTTTCGTCCTGGGGGTTTCGTTTTCGTCCTGGGGGCCTCCTTTTTGTCTTGGGGGCCTCCTTTTCGTCTCTGGGTCCTGGGGTCCTGGGAAAATTTCAGGGGGCGCCCCCCCCCAGTCTCACGGCAGGGGGCAATTTCCCCCTCTGCCCCCCCGGTGGCGACGCCCCTGGTCAAGGTTGTATCAGCTGTTTTTAGTTCAGTTTTTCATGCTGATTCCGAAAATGGCATCCGTTTTGCTCGATTAACTCGATTTATAAAAAAAATGTTATTTCACTCATATGAACCAAAACATTGCTCTGACTGGTTTACTAGTGAATCCGACAGAAGCATAAATAAAGGTTTAAACTCCAAACAGATGGACCATAAATGTATTCAGAACGCATCCCAACAGTACACACTACTGTGGAATAAATGGCCTTTTCAGGGACTTCCGACTGTGTTGAGCAGATGGGACATCACTCTTCAGGCACCAACAACAGTCCGCCAGAAAGTTCACATCCCATCGACCTTGGTAGCGTTCTTCCAACACCCGTATGTCTGTGGAAGCGTTCTCCCTGCTCTTCACTGTAATCTCCACAGTTATCTGGGAAATAATCTAGATGGGACCTAAGGAAGTGCAGTTTTACCGACATTCCAAGTTGCTGAAAACTGTCCATCAACTCACCGACGACCTTCACGTATTCCGCACTTCTGTGATTACCCAGGAAATTGACGATGATTGACTTTAAGGCCAGCCATGCAGAGAGCTCAGACTGTTCCAGACATTCTTCGAATCGAGTATACTTCATGAGCTCCCTAATCTGAGGACCGTCGAATGCACCAGCCTTCAGCTTCTCTCTGCTCACATGAGGAAATTTCCGTCCCAAAAATGCAAATTTTCGTCCTTCTTTATCCAGTGCTTTCACAAAATTTTTAATCAAACCGAGTTTGATATGAGTGGTGGAAGTAGGATTTTCTGTGGTTCAACCAGGGGGCGTGACTGCACGTTATGGGAGCCAGGTTCAAGTGCATGCCTGGATGGCCAGTCGCGTTGTGCATAGTGCTGTTTGTCAGCCCGACTGTCCCAGAGGCATGGATATTTCGTGTAGCCACCCTGCAGCCCAAGGACGAGACCTACTACCTTGAGGTCACCACAGATCAGCCAACCATGCTCTTTGTAGTTCAAAGCAGACAACAAAAGTTCCATGCTGTTATGCGCTTCCCTCAGTTGCACGGAGTGTCCAACAGGAATCGACGCGAACTTATTGCCGTTGTTCAGAAGAACTGCCTTCAGGCTCCTACTCGAGGAGTCTATGAACAGCCTCTATTCTGCCGGGTTGTACTCCGTGTCCATTGCTTCTACTAGGCCCGCGATGTTGTTGCAGGAGACTAGGGAATGCTCTTCGTCGAAGGTAAAGTATTCTCTGAATTCTTTTTCGCGATTCCGATACCAAAAGAATGTCGTTTCAGGCGCCAGAAAACATTTCTCGCGGAGCCGTGAACCCAGCAGCTGAGCAGATTCCTTGGACAAGTCCAGGTCCATCGTTAGGTTATTGAGCTCAGCTTGGTTCAACGGTATCGGTCGATCGTTCTCGGTCAGTTCATATGCACCACTAATAATTATTAGTAAAAATGCATACATTTCTGGGTCTACAATGAAGAGCAGTTGGTATTTACCATCATTCCTCTCCGAATGGTAGTAAATACCAGCCACACAAATAAACGCAACAGCTAATAATAGTATGCTGGGCAAGTGACAACGTCCGAACTGATGTAATGGCCGCAACAACTCCTGCCGTACACTCATTTCCCTTTAACGTGCATCATTGTCTTCAATCGCGGCACAATCTTCGTCGCAAATTCCCGCGGCAGGCGCCATGCAAGGGATACATTGGGCAAATGTGATCCACACACCCTTCCTATTTAAGGTAACCCCGTTCGCTGATTGCTGTAGTATTTCGCTGCAGCTACCTTCAGTTGTCGCCTGCTGGTGCTGTCGGCTAACCTCCGGCGTGCTCCTCATGACATACGACATGAGCAGTGGTGCGTGCACGTCCGGTTGCATTGCTAAATGCAACAGCTACGGCTGACCGTCACCCAGGCCTTCCTGCAGCGTTTCGGAGGCGAACGGCAAAACTGACGTGCAGTTCATTTTGCAGGCCAGCACCACCGCTGACAGTCAGATAGACGCCCTGACAGTTGAACGACTCGATCGACTAACCATCAATATGCCATCGTTTCTCATCAAATATTTGCCTTCCATTTGGTGGATGCCGGCGGTGACTTTTTCTCCTCCCCACCTGCACTCGGCGGCACTATCGATCGGTGGCGTCCGCACTTCGAGTTTACGAAATGCTCACGAGGTGGCAGCAGTGATTGGTTCGGCGCACGGTCGCTGGCGCGTCGGCCGGCCCGGCGGGCATACGCCGACTGCGGGAGGTGACTGCACCGACTCCAACAGGTGTAGGTAGGCGGGCTGCGCGCGGTGGCGCGAACGGGCGCGGGCGGTGCGCGCCGAGACGGCCGCGTCGTACTGCGTGTAGAAGCGACGGCGGGCGTCGGTGGTGCACGCGCGGCTCCGTCTCGAACGTGCTGATCGGGTGTTTGGTGACTCGAGTGGCATGTGCTGCGGTGGTGTGAGGGAAGATCGCGACGCGGCGCAGGCGGCGTATTTGCATCGACTCAAGGTGAGCGGGTGCTGGTAGCGTAGGAGGCGCCGAGGACGACGCTGGTGGTCGGGCGGCGTCGAACGCGACAATACAAACACACAGCGCATTTTGACACACGTTGACTCGTGTCATTGTGGAGTGCACACACTGACAGCAGGGAGTCATCTACGTCTTTATAGTAGAATTTACGTCTTCGGCAACGTTGTAACTGTTTACAAGCGCGCGGCGCGTGGGCTCGTCTGCAGTTCAAAACTCGCTTCGAGCCGCCATAAGCCAGTGGGTTGACGGCTATTGACCAAGCACTTCAAAGTTTATCACCACTCCAGGAGATGTTACGACTGCTTGCATGCGCTCCGCCACGGGAGAGATGGGTGACTAAGAAGCATCCCCTCAAACTCCCCCTACATTCAACGCTGCGCACCTGAGCGTCGCACGGGAACACTGGCGGCTCCAAGTTGTCACCAACCGCTGGACTGCGGCGGAGCCCGCGACTGCTTGCCCACGACTGACTGCGGCGTCACCGCCAGCGTGTTTGGTCACTCTTGCGTGGCCGGCCGACAATCTTCGGCCGCCTGTCGCCGAGGATGTACGCGAGCAACACGCTGCACAAAAAGCCGGCGCGAACGCTGACGGCGACGCGGTTGCTCGTGTCCGCCACCGCTGTGGTACGGTGTTCCCTCACGTGGCCCACCGGCGCGGTGCCGTCTTCCTCACGTGCCGCGACAGCAGGCTGGCTGGCTGAGGCCGACCATCTGGGCCTCGGCGCTGCTGCGTCAGGCCGAGCATCCGGCGTCCGGCGTCCGGCGTCCGGCGTCCGGCGTCCGGCGTCCACCCCCGCCAGGATCGGCTCTCCGGTGAACGTGTCCCAGTCTGGACAGTTCCAGTCCGCTGCTCCGAATCCACTGTCCGGTGTCCACTGAGTCTACTATGCGGAGTCCACTGAGCACACTTTCGGAGTCCACCAAGCTCACTGTCCCGGGGTCCACTGAGCTCACTTCCTGAGTCCACCTAGTCCATTGTCCAGAATTCATCAATTCCACCACCAAGAGTCCAGTGTCGAGGGAGGGCTCGTTGTGGTTTGGTGGCGAGAGTCCGCTGACCAAAGTCCATATACGCGATCTTCATGGTGCTCAGGCCGAAAGGGTGTTGGAAGTGCCCTCATCTGTGCCAACACCGTGCAACACAATATTGCAAACGTTGAAGCTCAGTTAACTTGTCCGCTTAGAGTCCCCAGCTTCCGAGTGTGTCATTGGATGTTCAGCGACCACACCCCGAGTCCGCCGAACTGCCCGGGGTCTGCTGGCTGCGACCAAGGAGTCCGTGCGGGCCCTGACTGGACCGTAACCGTATCCCGTGCCGGCACTGTCACCGTGCGGCCGGCCAGCAGTCCGGGGGTAGGTCCACTCGTCTCCCAAAGGTTGCGGGTTCGAGTCCCGCCTGTCGCTGCTCTTCGCTTGCGACCATTCGACGTGAGAGACTGGCAACGCCGGGTGGCCAAGGAGGCCGGCGCTTTGAAAGCCAAACACTGTCACTGCCCAGGAACGGGGTACAACGCCATCCGGCGGCGGAAGGGAGGGGTGCCTGCGGCACATGACGTCGCCGCACGTACGTCGCGCCAGTTTTGGCGCCGTATGACGGCGGCAGCACGCGACTGCCGCGATATTGCATATGCCGCCTGGCCGTGGGGCCCCGTGCATTGTACTGTCGATGACGTTATTGCACTGCCGGTGACGTCATTGCACTGCCGGTGACGTCATTGTGCTGCCGGTGACGTCATTGTACCATCGGTGACGACGCTGGCTTGGCTGTGCTCTCACGCGGGGGCGATGTAAGACGGCGTGGCCGTTTCCTCTCCGAGATGACGCCAGGCGACGAGATGGTGCTCTCTCGCTGATGTGTACGTCGACAGTGATGCCATTAAGGACGTGCAGGCCACGCCTATGGAAGCCGTTAGGCTTGTGATGCAACGTCACGGACAACTCCAGTCGGTCCTGACGCAAGCTGCATGGTGCTGCATGGAGGTTGGCATGAACGAAGGCGCGCCGAATCGTTATTCACCATAACAACTTGATGATCGGGCATGCACACATGACACACAGCTCATCGAAAATCCTCGGGTCGTTCGTCGGCAACGAAAAGAGGAGAAATTACTGCTTCCGTCCGCCCACAACCGCGCCGGTCCCACGGCATGACCTTCAGCTCCTCCGCATGAGGAAGAAACATTCACGTGTTTTTAATTGGTGGATATCGATCTATTGTTCCAATTTAAACTCAACACCCCAGAATCTGGATAATGGGTGGAAGCTTGCATTACTGCAAGGACGGGAAGTAACTGACTCTGTGGTATGCATTATATGCCCGTTCATTGCGTTCGTGCTAGTATTGTTGCAAATTGCCGGCAATTGTATTACAATTTAAGACATTTTAAATCGCTGCATTTCAGCTGGGTTTGGATTGGGACAGTTCAACTAGACAGGTACGCCTGGTCATCGTGCTGAAATGAGCGTAACGGACTGGAACGGTTGAAAATATACGCATGGGTGAGGTAGTTGGCACCCACTGTGATTCAAGCATCGGGTCATTAACTTTTAATCCAGCGGGCCTTGGGCCTGCTTGTCTCGGCATGCCCATGATTGATGCAGCCGGCAGTCGCCGGATAGCGGGCGCCGCCGGTCCGCCCGGGCAGTCGCCGTGTGGCGGGCGCCGCCGGTCCGCCCGGGCAGTCGCCGTGTGGCGGGCGCCGCCGGTCCGCCCGGGCAGTCGCCGTGTGGCGGGCGCCGCCGGTCCGCCCGGGCAGTCGCCGTGTGGCGGGCGCCGCCGGTCCGCCCGGGCAGTCGCCGTGCGGGCGCCGCGGTCCGGGCGCCGCCGGTCCGCCCGGGCAGTCGCCGTGTGGCGGGCGCCGCCGGTCCGCCCGGGCAGTCGCCGTGTGGCGGGCGCCGCCGGTCCGCCCGGGCAGTCGCCGTGTGGCGGCGCCGCCGGTCCGCCCGGGCAGTCGCCGTGTGGCGGGCGCCGCCGGTCCGCCCGGGCAGTCGCCGTGTGGCGGCGCCGCCGGTCCGCCCGCACGTCTCGCCGCCAGTAGACCAGCCCGAGCAAATAAACACTCCGCGGCGACGGTAGTCGGCAGGTTCCGGCCAGCAGTACGACACCATTTGGTTCAATGTCCCACTGGTCGCCGGTGAAGATGACTGTGAGGGGCGAGAGCCGACAAGACGCCTCCCTGTGTGCCGCGGGTGACGCGAGCCAGGCGGAGCCGGGACCATGTTTGCCGCACGCGCGCCGTAATGGAGGCCGGGGTGACGTGCGATGATAGATCGGCAGCGCCAGGCCTATCCCCGGCCGGGCCGGCGCGCCGTTTGTCGCCGTCTGCGGCGCGTCCGGACAGCCGCGGCCGGGTCGGTAGAAACTCCCCTCCCCTGCCTCCTACTGCACCGGCCGCGCAGTCGATGCCGTGAGTCAACGCGGCCCCAAAGTGAGCATCGACTCCAGCTGGTGCCGACACGAGACAGGTCATGTGTGTCCCATACCGAGACTCCATCTGGTGCCGACACGAGACAGCCCATGTGTGTCCCATACCGAAACTCCAGCTGGTGCCGACACGAGACAGGTCATGTGTGTCCCATACCGAGACTCCAGCTGGTGCCGACACGAGACAGGCCATGTGTGTCCCATACCGAGACTCCAGCTGGTGCCGACACGAGACAGGTCAAGCATGTGGCGACGGTCGACGTCGGCGCACCAATCAAGCGCGGGACAGAACACAAGCGGCTCGTCTGGCCATTAACGGCCGCGTGGCCAAAGAGGAATACGCTGTTCTGGTTTTCTTCTGCATGAGAAAGCTCTGCTGGTCCTTGTTATCTGTCTGTCTTCTCGACTGCTGTTCTGATCAAGCATAGTTTCTCTGGCGATCACTAGGAGGAACGAAGGAAAAAAAACGCTCGTCTCGCCCTGTGAATACCAAGAACAACATATAAATATAACGGATGGTGAAGGACGCACAAACTATCAGTAGAAGTTAGCATCAGTGGAGCGCACAGTTAGGCGTGTGTCACAGCCTATATATTACTATGTGCTGCAGTGTCAAATGTATGTAGATTTACCTTGCCTGGGAGTCTTTGCAAACCTAACTTCCTTTTTGGCAACAACAACCTGGTGCGTTTCAGAGACAAGATATATGATACAGTTGCATGAAGTCGGTCACGCTCTCCAGTTTGCCACGCAGGAAATGCAAATTATTTTCTGAAACATTGCGTCATCGAGCAGTAAGTGTTCAACAATTAACCCGGCAATCACTGGGGAATTTGCACCTGAACCAGTCACTGGGAGGAGGCTTATTTACCCCACCCCTTGTATCTTCTTAGCCAATTAACCGATAACGCGGATTCAAGCAATATTCGATAGGCCCGTGACTTTAATGAAGATACAATTATTTATATTTACTTGTCGGCCACTGGTAAGGTCACAGGCCATCCCAAATCAAACAGATTCGACTGTTTTCGAAAGCTCGTTTTATTACCGCAAACTAGGGCATTGTGGTAACGTAAAATCTCAGCAGTGGTTGAATACGTACAGGATGTGCCTAAAGTTTTCCATGTGAACACTTTCTGGCCTCGGGTCAAGTAAAGTCACGTGAGGAAAGGAGATCTACATTTTTCATTTTCATTTTCCAGGACACATTTTCGCAAGGCTCATGAAAAAAAAACTTACATCGCACATGTTCGCATTTGTCAAGTGTAAATATTTGTGTGACGCCAAGCGTGCAGGGACGAGTGGCCTAGGGGTAAGTTGCTCGTTTCATAATCGAAAGGTTGTGGGTTCGAGTCTCACCTGTCGCTACTCTTCGCCCACGACCAATCGGCGTGAGAGATTGGCGACGCTGCATGACTCAACGGTCGATGTGTCATAAAACCAATAACCAACCAACCAACCAAGTGTGCACAGTTTTGCTGTAAATAAGAGCATTATAGTGACATACAACATGGGTGTCGGTCGATGCATGCATTAGATGCCAGAAATTATACAATATGAACTTGTCGTCGTGTCAAGTGAGGCCATCTGGGAAAATAACGTCAAATTGTAGTTTTGTTCAAGTGTACAATGGGTTACATGTTTATAATCTGCATTTGTACGAGGAGCTCGAAAACAATGGAACTACACTTCCGTATTTATCGTGTTCTGCTGTATCCAGTATATCCTACTTGAGGTCACGTAGTAGGTACTGACCTCTCAAAGGGGACAGGTAGTTTATGGGTAAATTGCCCGTCTCACGATCGAAAGAGTGTGGGTTCGAGTCTCACCTGTTGCTGCTCTTCGCCGGCGACTAATTGGCATGAGATATTAGCGACGCTACATGACTCAACGTTCGACGTGTCGTAAAATCCAACAACCAGCAACCTGATCTCTCAAATAATTAAAGCTGGATTGACCTGCCAGTGTTAGATTGTGTCAGATGACAGCAAACAATCGCTTCAGATGGGAAGAGCAGCAGCCGCGATCGAGTTTGTTATGTCATTATCACATGACCTAACACTGTACTTCAGAGCAGATATGGCATGGATATGGTCAGAGGTTACTGTACTTCAGAGCAGATATGTGTATTCTTAACCTATAATGACTACGGGTAAGGATGTTTTTGGTTATCGATTTATCGATTTCGTACCTACATGAACATCTTTTTCAGTTGCAGGCGGCCATTATATTTGAATGATATGCATAGTATCAAAATAGCATAGAGCAGACTAGTTGAGGTTACATGGTAACAAAATGACCTCGGGCACACAAACTGCACCATACAGGTGCAGTTTGTGGTCTGTCAGTATACATTGGTCCGACTGTATCTCATAACAACAACCAACCGTTTGTGACGCTAAAACAACGCGACTAGACTAAGCGACGCGACTAAGAACGACTTTATGACGTCATTAGAACATAACCTAAGATGACCTTTAGGTAAATTTTTACACAGTTCTTTTTAACCTTTTGTATTCACTTCAGAGCACTGAAAGTTTCAAGCTGCTGTCTCGATTGGTTTGGCTGTTACGGCAGGTAAACCAGGGTGGAAGCTCCCTACCCCCTGTTGACTCTCGGGCTAAATTTATAATCGACAATTGCGAGTCAATCATTACGTATAATTTTCGTATGGTAAGTCAGTGTTGTACCAAGCACAATATGATCTCGATAAAAATTTGCAAAATTCATAGAAGATGCTGTTTTTCTCTTACCCCTTTAACGGCATCCTGATAAGACTAGGACTTGTCACATGTGACAGGATGCCTTGTAGATAGTTAGATCAGTTCGGCAAGTTTCTGTGCTATGATTAAAGCAGTAGATCACACCGAGCTTGGTGCGAAACCCGCGCAGGAGCGTTGTGAGCTGGAACAACAGGGTGACACAAAACATCCCTACGTGTTTCCGTGGCCATTGCTGTGCGTAATATGTTTATGTCCTGTTACACCAGCGCTAAGTGATGTTTAACTGGGCCTGAATAGCTTTGACAGAATTCCAGGTTCGGGAAAACAATTAGCACCATTCTGAAATTCTTGGTGGCATTCTATTTCCTTCTGGCTAGCCCGTCATCTATGATTAAAAGGAATTCCTGGGAGCTTCGCGGGGCGTAATTTGTTCTGGAGACTGACGCACGTATGCGCGCCAGACTACGCTGTGGCAGCGCATTCCTCACACTGCCGTTCAAGATGATACGAGCCAAGGAAGGTTTCATCAGAGCAGCTCGTCGCCGTCAAAAGACCAATTGAAGTGGCGATAATTGTATTTTTCTTATGTTCTTGTTGGGCGTCACTGCTATCATTCTTAGGATGGGATCCTGTGAGATTACTTTTGAACACACGTCTAGTCGGGACTGTAGCATCCAGTCCAGCTATGGGTGGTGAAGCCTTGACGACTAGTGTTGCAATTCGGTGCTGCACTACAGTGCTGCACTACAGTGCTGCACTACAGTGCTGCACTACAGTGCTGCACTACAGTGCTGCACTACAGCGCTGCATTACAGTGCTGCACTACAGTGTTGCACTACAGTGCTGCACTACAGTGCTGCACTACGGTGCTGCACTACAGTGCTGCACTACAGTGCTGCACTACAGTGCTGCACTACAGTGCTGCACTACAGTGCTGCACTACAGTGCTGCACTACAGTGCTGCACTACAGTGCTGCACTACAGTGCTGCACTACAGTGCTGCACTACAGTGCTGCACTACAGTGCTGCACTTCAGTGCTGAACTACAGTGCTGACTACAGTGCTGCACTAAGTGCTGCACACAGTGTTGCACTACAGTGCTGCACTACAGTGCTGCACTACAGTGCTGCACTACAGTGCTGAACTACAGTGCTGCACTACAGTGCTGCACTACAGTGCTGCACTACAGTGCTGCACTATACACAATCTGCCGTTCTCCGGTGCGTGCAATCCGTTCTTTAGCACGCACAGCCCACTCTTCAGCACCCACAGCCCACTCTTCAATACCCACAGCCCACTCTTCAGCACCCACAATCTGCTATTCAGCACCCACAGCCAGGGCTGTAGTTGGACTTTGCAATCCTGGATGTGGAGAGGAAGATGTTTGGTCAGTGGAATATGGGGCGGATATTTGTATTCGAGTCAGGGAGATCAAAAAACAAGTTTGCACTTTCCAATAAGTATTGAGCATTTTATCACGGAGCAGTTCATTGTTAAACAGCATCATTAAACTTCCAAATTAGAAAAATGATAAGATCTTTTTCGCAAGATGATGTTTTGGATGATAAATATCCAGGAACATACTATTTTACAACCGTTCCTGCAGCGGATTCGTCAGGATCCATAATCCACTCTTCAGGATCCACAGTCTACTGTTCAGCATCTACAGCCGACTCTTCAGGATCCACAGTTCACTGCTTAGCATCCATAGCCGACTCTTCAGGATCAACAGTCCACCGTTCGGCATCCATAGCCGACTCTTCAGGATCCACAATCCACTGTTCAGCTTCCACAGCCGACTCTTCAGGATCCACAGTCCACCGTTCGGCATCCATAGCCGACTCTTCAGCATCCACAGTCTACTGTTCAGCATCCACAGCCGACTCTTCAGGATCCACAGTCCACCGTTCGGCATCCATAGCCGACTCTTCAGAATCCACAGTCCACTGTTCGGCATCCATAGCCGACTCTTCAGAATCCACAGTCTACTGTTCAGCATCCACAGCCGACTCTTCAGGATCCACAGTCCACCGTTCGGCATCCATAGCCGACTCTTCAGCATCCACAGCCAACTCTTCAGGATCCACAGCCGACCCTTCAGCATCCACAGCTCACCCTTTAGTGCGCATAGTCCGACAGTCAGTGCCACGAAGTATTGTGAGCTTTAATCAAAGCTGTGCACCTAAGCGTTCACGAAATACATGTTGATATGTTGAATGCAATATTGACCATTAAGAAGGCACGAGTGCAAACACTCCTCGGTAGAAAACGTACAAAGGCGAAAAATCACACTCTTTGATCATGATGTCGATTATGAGAAGAAGAACTGTACTTTGTGTGAACGTGATCAGGAGTAGTAAAAAGCTACACAGGTATACCCGAGTAGCCGTCTTTTTTATAACAACAGGACAGCATTAAAGCGAAAAGCTTTCTCCAAAGAAGTACACAATGTGATAGCATCGAACAATTCTTTTCAAACTGAGCGTTGGGAGGATTTTGGCGCTCAGCTGTGCCAATCTATTGAGGAATGCATGCTTCAGTTGAGAAATGCATGCTTCTGTTGAGAGATGCATGCTTCAGTTGAGAGATACATGCTGCAGTTGAGAAATTCATGCTTCAGTTAAGAGATGCATGCTTCAGCTGATCAATACATGCTTCAGTTGAGAGTGCATGCTTCTGTTAAAAAATGAAGGTATATGCGCAAACAATCACTTTTTGTAGATTAATTTTTCCCGCATCCTGATTTATTCATCACCGGAAAGCATGGTTTGAATTGGTGGGCATGTATGCGAGTAATCCAGTAGTAGGACGCTTTCTCCTTGTTAGGACACCAGTAAGATATATGATATAAGTGTTCTGTTGCAGGCTTCTGTTGTGTCCGATGAAGAAACTGGCCTACGATCGACAGAACAGTTCTCCGACTGTCAGAACTATCCAGTCGTTTGCTGAATTGGGGCTAGGTACATCGACTTGCATCTTGGACACAATGTTGTGTTATTATGGCATGTAGTAGTCGTGCTGCAGGCTAGGAAGGCGTAACTCGATATCAGTCTGGAAGTTCGCCCCAATGTCATCGCCTCAAACAGAGCTCTAGCTTAGTTCCAGCTCAAAGTCACTGCCTCAGCACAATTTCAACCCGACTCCAGTTTGCACCCCAGTTCCTGTCCAGGGCATGTCCCAGCTCAGCTTCTGCGCAGTGCCGCCTCGGTTGCAGTTGAACTCTGCTGGTTTTCGATCCGAGGTCCGGCGCTCAGCCCTGTCACAATCCCAGCGCAATTCCAGCCGTACTTCAACTCAATTCCAGCCCGGCCGCAGATCACAGCAGCTTTGCTCCGACTCACCATCATCGCGCCCCCGATCAATCGCAACTCAGCTCCAGCTCAGCCCCGGCTGCATCTCACTCCAGCCGAGACACAGCTCAGCACCGGCCTCGTCCAGCTCAACGCTGCGCCCGCCCCGGCTGAGCTGCAGGTGCGGCGGTCGCGACAGAGCCGGTCTTTTTCGCCGCCGCGCCCGCCCGCCGGTCGTTGTTTACGCTTCGGCAGCGCATTTGTCGCCACGACTGGATTTATGTCCCCTCCTTTGCGATCGTGCGCCCGCCCCCTCGAACGCAATCCAACGTGGCCCAATACATGGCGGTCTATTACGCGGGAGGAAAAAACAGTCGGCAGCCGCCAAAGACAGCAGACCGCTCGCGAGAATCCAGGAGCGCGCAGGCTGTGGTGCGGCCTTGCGGACTGCTTTAGTCGGATGGCGTTGCCAATCTCTCGCGCCGATTTGGCGCTGGCCACAGGTGGGGCTCGAACCCACAATCTTTCGGCTTGGAGACAAACACCATACCCCATGCATTGCAAGAATGCTGAAGCAAATACTCAACATTCTTGACCGTGCATCAACAGCGTCGTCAGCGTCTAGAAGCATCCAAGTGCAGAGGAAACAACAGTTAAACTTTTTAAGTCCGAAAGTTTTGAACCATTTCCGCCGTCCTGATTCTGTGCATGCGTGAATAAATAGGTAAAATTCTGGTGTTATTAAAAGAACCGTGAATGTCCCAGTACAGTGTACGTCAAGTGGTAATATGAAGCATCTTTCACACTGACATTGCAGCCTCTATGCTTGCAATTTCTTCAAGTAGTGATATCACAGGATTTTCGATACAACATGAATGGTTTGCATATGAGGAAAATACTGGATGTGTACGCTTCCGTGCGGCGGATATAGTAGCCGTCATAATACAGTATATGTATACATATGCATATATATACATATATACATATATATGTATATATATATATATATATATATATATATATATATATATATATATATATATATATATACATTTATTTATTCATTTATTCATTTATTCGGCGCGTATGTATTCATTTATCGATAGAAGCAGGCATTTCTTATTGTAGCATAAATTTTTCGGTAGAAGAATGCATTTATCCTCAGAATAGTACATTTCTCAATAGAAGCATAATGGGATGAATCTATCACGCTTCAATGAATATGGGTAATTAGCTTGTGTAGTCTGACCTTAACACCGACGCTGCCTGCATTGTTTTCTTCACACATAATATTAGTTTGCCTGATATAAAAAGGCAAGGAGCATGTGCTTCGGAGGTGCTGTAATGTATTTGATGAAAGCATTATCTAGCATGATGACAACAATAATTAAAACAGGTGACCAGACGACTCGGTTATCTGTCACTTCATGTTGACTGTAGACGGATGGCTTGCACTTCTCCGAGAATGGGTGCATGTGTTAAACAAAGTATATGAGCATGTCCTTCAGGGAAACTAGGCAATGGGGTGGGGAGAGATAAAGTGGCATTGCCTTCTCAGGGATATGCCAATGGTGACAGCCAAGGCAATAGAACCCCGTCAGCAAATAGGGCTAGCAGTAGTTTCAAGGAGGCAGAGTGGTAGCTCATCCAGTGATGAAAGAACTCCTCAACATGAAAAATCCAAAGGTAGCTATGGAACATATGTTAAGTGTATAATGCTTAATGCTCAGAGTATTCGATCCAAATTCGATGAGTTCAAGTGTCATATTGCTGATGAGGAAAAATTGAAGAAATTGAATATGCTTTCACTTAAATATAGAAGGCTGAGGGGTGATCTCATCGAGGTCTTTAAATTTGTCCATGGTCAGGAGAAGGGATTTATCAGGGAAATGTTTGAATTTAACAGAAATGATGCAATTAGAGGTCATCAATTCCAAATTAAAGTTAACCACAACAGGGCAAGGTTAACACCGTCTCTCCGGTCAGATCCTCACACCCCTTCCTTCTCAGGGGGGCTGATAGGAACCCCCCTCTAAAATGCAAACTAAACGTGGCACGAAAACGAAATAGGTGTCATCGGAAAGCCCTCGACGAGTAGGATGCAAAACTTCCTCCAAAAGCGATGTCAATAGGGAGCCTGGATTTTCATGACTTACATTTTTTTTTACTCTGGGGAGTTCATTGTGGGGGATATTTGAAGAAGAAAAAAAAATTGGGAATAAAAAAGACAACGAAATCGACCAGGACGATAAGAAAATGTGGTCACCCAAAAATAAAAATGTCAAGCTTTCTTTAATTTTCCTTTTCTTATGGGTAGGGATGGCCGAAAAACGTTGTTCGAAGTCAACCTGCCTAATAAAAAATGCTTACTTAGCCAGAATCTTCAATTTGACCTCTAATAGGCGAATATACAAAATTAATAAGTAGTCAAAATCGATTAAAAAAAACAAATTCCGCTCGTACGTCTTGTTACATCCCTAAAGATAAGGAAACGCTGAAAGTTTCATTAAAATACCTGGATCCGTTAAAGCGTGACGAATGGTTGAATGTTTTTTGGAAGTTACCTCACTTCACCTAGCCTAACTCGTTGACCCTAGATGACCTGATCTCAAAGGTTTGACACAACATGCCAAATTGATGTGGGACAAAGGTATGTCATATTTCGGCGGGTTGTCGCGCGCCGTTTTTCACTATCAGCGACAAATATCAGGGGTCGGCTGAAGACGGCGCGGGTTGAGATAGACTCTTCACCAACCGGGTAATAGAACACTGGAACCAGCTTCCAGAAACCATTGTCAGTGGCAGCACATTGAACATCTTTAAAAACAGCATAGACAATGATTATAAGGATAGAAGGCTTACTTTTCACTATTACAGGAAGGGCTGATCGACATATTTGGTGGGCAACTGGTTGAGTGTGCACAGTGCAACCAAGAAGGGCCCTTGTGCCTCATAGCTGCACTGATCTTTTATGTCTTTATGTCGAGACCACCACGACGCCAACCCTTACGTTCGCGTTGACCAATATGCGTGCCGAAGTGCTCTGGCAGTAGCCTAGTCGCTTATTAACTGAACAGCTACTGGGCATTTATAGATCCATCAGTAGTTATAAGTAGATCCGGGGAGCGTGACATAGGTGTGAAGTCACTATCCCACGACGGGTGAATTCATGCTTGTCCTGGGTCGCACAATAACTACCTGCTGCCGATAAAAACTGACGTTATTGCAGCCGTTTTCTGTAAGTTTAAGCGTTTGAGAAAATGAGACATCTGACACCCCCCCCCCCCCACACACACCAGTCTACCGACTAATACGATCAGTTGGATACCTATCTTCTTCAGCCATTATAATGGTCTGCTTGCATCAGATTCGAATGTATAGGTTGTTATATTGTGAACAGGAAAAGCGGACAAGAGTGTTGCCTACTTGTTGGTGCCTGAACATCAATGCGGACGTACAAGACATTCGCGACACATCTGAAAAGACATTCGCCATTGACGCTGGCTGCATGCATCTCACTGTCCTATTCTGGTTATCATCTGCAATTGTCGCGACCTTCCGCGAATTATTCTCACAACCACCCCCAGTGCTATTGCTTGGCTCCAGTGGTCTAACCTGGACGTACGCACGGAGTTCACCACGTAGCAAACCCCATGGGAAACCCCTTGGAAACGCGGCTGACCGGAAAATGCGTCGCTTCACGCAGCGGTGAACTCGGCGCGGATAACGACCCCGATCGGACGAGTCGCATTGTCGACTTGACGACCTCTGAGATTTCGGTCGTCCCAGACCGTCAGCGGCGGTCGGCCATTCCTGCCCGGCCGCTGCCCGGCCGCAGCGGCGGTCGGCCATTCCTGCCCGGCCGCTGCCCGGCCGCAGCGGCGGTCGGCCATTCCTGCCCGGCCGCTGCCCGGCCGCAGCAGCGGTCGGCCATTCCTGCCCGGCCCTGTCAGCCCTGTCCGTTGGTGGACCGAGTGGTTTGGGCAGTACCTGCAGTACAGGGATGTAGGGTCATATTCGGTTAGTAGGGCTCCAGCCCACCCCCTCACCCAAAATTGCAGTTCAGCCCCCCCCCCACCCCTACCGCGACTTGACAGCTGGCCTACCCCGAATTTTGGAAGTCAAACCCATGAAAATGCAAGCACTACTGCATAAATGTCAAATAAGGCATACTACTCGTGCTCAACCTAGGTAGGTGTAAGATTGTCCCAAATTGATAATACTTGGTAACAATATTCTCACGGTTCTTCTAAGTATTCTTTAGTATTGGTGGCGACTGTCTTCTTTGATTAACTGAAATAGTACAAGCAATCCTGCTTTGAGGTTTTTTTCAAATCAATAATCACACTGGTCATTTAGCACTGATCGCAATGTGGAGATTGCTATGAGTGTTACATATTACTTCCTTTCGTACGGTTTTTCAATCAGTTTTGACCGACGAAAATTTTAAGTAACATACATGAATAGCATACAACCAATAATGAAGTTAGGGACAATGCGAAGCGAAGGAATCGTTCGGTACTCAGTAGATTCTCCATATTCGGTAGTATTTTTTTAATGAACCATTTTCGAATTATTTTGTCACTAGATAGGCTGATTTCATAGAGAACTGAAAAGGAGAACATTATATTTATTACGTTAATGTTTTTTTTTTCAAGATGGCAAAATAAAGTGACCCAAATCCGGGGACAAATTTGTACTTGTGGGTACCCAAGGTTAATCGACCCAGGGCTGAACCCAAGTGATCTTGCGATTCTACGCCCCTGCTGCTGAAAGAACCAACATTCTACTAACCCATCCAGTGGCGGAGGGAGTGGTTTGAGCGATACTTGCAGCACCAGCATTCTGTCAGCCCTGTCCATTAGCGGAGGGAGCTGTTTCGGCCCTATCCGTTGGTGGAGGGAATGGTTTTAGCGTTACTTGCAGTACCACTTTACGGTGCTGAGCACCAACATTATGTCAGTGTACACTGCTAAACCCAATGTTCAATCACGTATACTTTCAGTAATCCATGAGCTGTGCATTTTTCAGCAGCAATAACATTTAGGCTCTCATCCTTCCATGGTCATGAAACGTCAACTAAAAGCCTGGTCTGACATTTAGTGTCAGCGACTGAATATTTCATTGCATTCTTTATTAACTGCGAGGTTGAGTGGGCTTTGGGTAGTCATCGGTGGCCCGTCGCGTGCTACCCGGCCACCCACATAATGCCGCGGAGGTAGCTCGCCGGATATGAAGACCGTCGGCCGGCAAGGTATGGGTGTGGGTGGCACTGGTGTCTCATCAACAGGCCACTCCACCCGGTCGCGGCCGACCCGTGCCCCCTGGGTCAGCACCGTTGTCGTCGCCGTCGCCGTCGCGGGTCATTGATCGCGCGACAGTGTCGCCGCCGCTGCCTTGCCTCCGGTCCGTACCGGCGCCGCCGTCCCGCCTCCGATCTGAACCTACACCGCGCCCGCCGCGTCCGGCCGCGAGATCATCGACGTCGACGCTCGACGACGGAACGACGCGTGCCCAACGTGGCATCTCGAGAGACGCGGTCGTCGCCCCAGACCCGCTGCTGGGCTCTCCCCTCTCCGATCGTCACCCCTAAGCTCGACCCTGGGCTCGCCTCTGGCCGGTCGTCACCCCCTCACCAAAGCTCGACCCTGAGCTCGCCTCTGGCTTGTCGTCACCCACGGCTCGCCGCTGGGCTCGCCTCTGGCCGGTCGTCACCGCGACCGTCGACGTTTGTTGCGTTCACGTTTGTCGACGGTGCGCATGACGCTGTGTCGACGCTGGTGGTGGTGTTGATGGGTGGTGAGCTCGCGGGGCACCCGCCTTCTGGTGCGACATTAGTAGCGAAGGGGCAGTAGTGGCACATAAGGGCAGCGGTGGCAAGAAGGGGCAAGGTGGCATCGCACACCGACGGCAAGAATGCCGGGTCATCGACGATGCACGGCGAATGCGAGAGTGAGTTTGCTGGTGCATCGTGCGCTTCGGCCCCCCAGCCAATGCACCGAGGCGTCTCGGGGATCTCTGCGAACAGATACAGACACTTCGGCCATCTGAAGCGCTCCAGATCCGAAATTTCCGCCAGGGGACGCCTCGATCGGATACTTGACTCCCCTTCCCCTCCCATCCCCAGCCGACCGGAACTCCGCACCAGCGTGTTTACTGATGACGCAGTTTGGAATGTCAGTCGTATACACATTTAGTCGCCTACCCCGCACCACCCTTCTCGCTGCACATTCGTGGCCGTCAAGGTGGAATGATTGATTGTTTGGGTTTACGAGTGCGTCGACTGCATGGCGGTCTGGAAGACGCGGCGGCGAGCTGTGTGAGCCGCCCGCCTGTGGCCGGTGTTGGTGAGGCGTTCCTGTCGCCGGTCGAGTGTTGTGGAAGTGGGGGTGTGCAAGGCCAGCGAGAGCGATGCGCCCGGTGGCGCCATGGGGGCTCGGGTGGTTGGTGAACGGTTGCCAGGACAATGTTGCAGACCCTGCTGTCGACGTGCGCCGAGTTGTGCACTTAGCTGCCGACCTGCGCCAAGTTGCACGCCTATTTTTCTTTCTTTCTTTAACAATGCCAGAATACCATTCGCTAGGGATTAGCCACGTTAAGGAAAGGGCTACATTAAACCATCTTATGTGGCATCCGTTGGTATCAAACTATCAAGAGAGAAAAGATGAGAGGCGCTGGAAAATAAGGAACGTAGCGTAAAAAGTCGGTGCATACATCGCATATGGGTATACATGCAAATGCACATACATATATAGCATACGGCAGAACGGTTGGAGGGCCAGCCGCATGGCCTCCGGACCGGCTCCGTTGACTACCTGCGACCCGAAGCGAAGCGGAAGCCCGGCAACCAGGGCGAACAGTGTGCATCTCCCCGACCTTGAATGTGGAGGTGCATGTTGAAGTTAGAGCTCGGAAAAAACCTGACTGGGTAAAACCAAGCTGCTTGGAAAACCCGAAGGTAAAGCACACCCTGCTGTCGACCAGCGGCAGGTCTGGCGGCGCGGCCGTCGGTTTGCGGTCGGCCGGGCCCAGACCACGTCGGTACGCGCCGCCGCCGTGCTCGTCGGCTCGGCGGCTGGTGCACGCCCACACGTGACGTGACGATGTCGTGACCTTGCCGGGTCAGCGGCGGCAGGTCCGCGGCGACCTAGCGACCAGCGGCGGACGGACGGCGGCGCAGACGAACCTGGCGCGCGGCTGTCAGCGCTTCCGTGGCGGCGCGCAGTGGCGCGAAAGTGAATAATCGGGCGGCCGTTTAGCGTGTGCTTGTGGCCAGTGGCCGTTCCGCCGGACGGACAAGCCGGGCCGATCGCGTTTAGTTTGATCCCGCGTGAACGATGAGTCGGTGACTCTCCGGTCTTGGTCACGCCGTCCATGTTGTGTTGGCTCGGCAGGTATGACGGCAGCGAATTCACTCTTGCGGTCGCCCGTGAAATCGACGAAGAAAGTGAATGCGGTTAGTGTGGTCGATCGGAAAAAATAGCCCAACATTCGCCGGGATGGCACAGACCAAACAGAATGGAAGTCGGTGCGTTGTTGGTTTCTCCTTTTAATCCACATTTCAACTCCAAGCGTTGCATTGGATGTGGGGTGAGAACTCAGAGAAGCGCATCTCATAATTGCTCACTATTTTCAAAGACAAATATTGGTGGGATACTTAAGTGTGCGTACGCAGACACACATGCACATGTACATACATACAGAAACACGCATATATATATATATATATATATATATATATATATATATATATATATATATAGGCAGTCGTAGCCCCAAAGATGTATAAAGACGAAGATACATACAGGCATAGGTCCATAGAATCAGAGAGACATACAGATACAGATAGAGAGGGAGAGAGAAAGAGGGAGGAAGAAAGCTTGCAGGAGAGAAGGCTGTGAAGACGGGAGCAGGCAGACGAGTCGTGTCACCACTTGGCACGGCCCGTTCCATCTCATCTCTTCCCATTTGTCCCCTGACCGACTTGTGTCGGAACCTATCAAGTTGACACGAGAGAGATGTTGGTCGACGCGCCACACAAACAGCATTGTCACCACCGTCCTCGGCGGTGGCCAGGTGGCACCGGCTGGCAGCCCTGCGGCGGTGTTGCTGTGTTGTGGCTGACAACTGGTGAGGCAGAGTGGCGCCACCGCCTGCCGCCCGTCCGTGAGGCCGTGTGTTCGAAACCCGGCCGGGGTTGTGCTATTTTCACCGCTGATGATATCTGTCGGTGAGAAGCAGTAGGGCCATGGAATGGGGCCTTATTCGGTGGGCCTGTTTTAAAACACCCGATGTTCGTTTGTCCCTTCCTCCTCCCGTTGGTAGCGATTGTTTCGGACAGTACGCCGAAGGCGAATGTTTTC
The DNA here is from genome assembly GCA_034440575.1 of Imbricaverruca yamaguchii. Lineage (NCBI taxonomy): Eukaryota > Metazoa > Arthropoda > Thecostraca > Neoverrucidae > Imbricaverruca > Imbricaverruca yamaguchii. The sequence goes on along the minus strand of JAOTOL010001391.1, from coordinate 825,043 downwards.
ACGTGTTTCTCGGTGAGTACCCAAAGCAAGTTTTGAGAAACGCAGTTTGGATAGCTTAATCATTTCCCCCTGCACTTCGTACATTTCTGTACTACAAACTATCCGAAATAGTATACTAGCCAGCTCATACATCAAGTCCGAATATCAACATTGGCCATCACCTACAGCATTTTATCGGTCAAATTGTGGATACAAAATGACATTGTGACCCAATATTGCATGGCCTGTGGCTACCCTCAGTGCCTTGCAAAAATACCTGATTATTTTCGAACGCAAATGTCAGCATCTTGGCTTTATGCTATAGGAACACGAATCGTGTGGACTTTACCATTAGTATGAGATAGGCCAGCCTAGATGGGCTCTTCACTATTTGTATGCGGCACCTGTAATATCACATTGCTCCCTTCCAATGCTGTGTGCGGCAATACTACCATCATTAATTTAATTGCGCATTGTGTTGGTTGTAGTGCCAATATTATGTGGTAAGTTCCCATTCCCAACTTATGTGATGAGTGCAAGCTGGCTGGTGTTCATGCTGAATTGAAATGTTTCGATTATAATTCATCCAACCGTAAAATATCCGATGTGATGATGTGATGACTTCGGGCTCTGGTCGATGTATTGTGGTGCAAGTCAGCTGCTATCTCTGTAGCACTACTTTTGCATCTCACCTTCATGGTGCTCATTAACCCCAATGATATTTTGGAAATTCCTATTGTTACGATGGCTGTTACTAGGGATATTCCATATAATTCGATCTTTCACTTCGCGGCTCATATATACACCGCAGTTGTACTTCCGCATGGCTGTATAAGTAGTGGGTAAGTGCACATCATGCTTTTTTTTACTCAATCAACGTTAAAACACAGCATTACATAGTTCTCAACAATGGACTGCGGACAGCGTTGTGAAGGTTTCATGCTATTTAAGTCATTGCTGCTTAGCATCGAAGCATCGCATGTGGTCGTATCCGGTGATCTCGTGCGCGCCCAGCGCCGTACTCGCGGATCTCGTGAACCTGTTCTTGTGCGAAAGAGCACGGCGAAGTAGGAAAACCGGTCTGAGCAAAAACCATGGAACGGCTTGCGAATACCGCGGTTCAGCTGTCACTAGCTGGGTCACGTGGTGCTGCTGCATAGACGTACCCGAGCCGTTGCGAAGTGATTACTTGTAAACAGCGTTTGCTGCAGACGTCAGGTCCAGCGAAGCACACGGCCACGAGCACCGGAGAAAGTTGGAGCCTTACGTTTACTAGCTACACCGCACGGACAACCACATGGTCATGGACTAGTTGCCTGGAACACGGAACTTGACTCCTCCCACTGCGGGCCGATATGTGGCCCATGAGAAAGCGCCTACGACCAGATGCGAGCGTTCATTTGTCTCCGACGAGATGCGACCCGTCATTAGGCATGCCACCGGCGGACCTGCCGGGCCTGAACGGCGCTCCTATAAACCAACCCCAGCCGCGGCTGGTGTACAAACCAGCCACAGCCGTGACTGGTGTACAAACCAACCCCAGCCGTGGCTGGTGTACAAACCAACCCACAGCCGTGGCTGGTGTACAAACCAACCACAGCCGTGGCTGGTGTACAAACCAACCACAGCCGTGGCTGGTGTACAAACCAACCCCAGCCGTGGCTGGTGTACAAACCAACCCCAGCCGTGACTGGTGTACAAACCAACCCCAGCCGTGACTGGTGTGCAAACCAACCCCAGCCGTGACTGGTGTACAAACCAACCCCAGCCGTGGCTGGTGTACAAACCAACCCCAGCCGTGGCTGGTGTACAAACCAACCCCAGCCGTGGCTGGTGTACAAACCAACCCCAGCTTTGGCGACGCCGAATCAGATGCACCACTGGGACAGCGACGACGGCTCGGACGGCCGAGACAAAGTCGTCCGGTGGCCGCGCGCCGCGCCCCGAACTGACTGACGAGCATCAGTCGCAGCACCGTATGCGTGTGTGTGCGGTGTTAACCACATCACGCGAACCGCAGTGCCACAATGCTGGCGCACTTTCACTCGCCGACCGCACGGCCGGCGGCCTCGCGCGCCGGCACCGCCGTGAGACTGGCGTGCATGTGCCGCGTTTTCCTCCCCCGCCATTTTCTGGCCGGCTGCGCGGTGAGATGTGCCTCCCGTTTGACGAACGGACGGATGTGCCTCCCGCCCGGGTGTCCGCTCCCCGCTGGGGGCGGCTGTGCGCGCTGGCCGGCCACGCTGTTGCTGCGCTGTTGCTGCGCTGTTGCTGCGCTGTTGCTGCGCTGTTGCTGCGCTGTTGCTGCGCTGTTGCTGCGCTGTTGCTGCGCTGTTGCTGCGCTGTTGCTGCGCTGTTGCTGCGCTGTTGCTGCGCTGTTGTTGTGCTGTTGTTGCGTTGTTGCTGTTGCTGTTGCTGTTGCTGTTGCTGTACTGTTGCTGCGCCGTTCCTGCGCCGTTCTTCTCGCCACAACAGCGCCAGTTCCTGCCACGATCCGCCGGCGCCGGTGGCCCGGCGCGCAGCGTCCGCATAAAGCCTGCAGCGCTGCCGTTCGACTGTGGTCTTGTTTTGTAGCACGGCCGCCGCCAAGTCGGAACGCATCGCCGTAACTTCTCACACCGCGTCGCGCCCGACGGACTCGACCCGAAAAGCTGTCGTAAGCTCGCGCAACAGCTCTCCGGCCGCCTTTGTTTTTTTTTCGGAGAGCGGTGATGAGCCGGCATTGTTGTGTGGTTTTAGTCGGCCGGCCACAATATGCGGCCCATATTGCCGCCGGCGCTCGCCTGCTCAAACGAGCCTTTGTTGCGAAAACGGCACGTAGCGCCGCAGCGGCCCGGCCCAGCACCGGCGCCGGTAGCAGTCGCCGGTCGCACAGCGAGCAGCGTCGCGATGGCCCCGTTTGTGGCGGCGAACCGCGCCGCGTTTGGCGCCGGCTCGGTGTCGCCGTGGCCGGCCGACAGCCGCCACACTTTGGCCGCGATGAAGTGCCCTGCGGCACGAGCCCCTCGGGCGTCGCTCGACCCAGCTGTGCGGCCGGCCGTCGTCGGAAACTGGCCTTCCGCCCGCGACACTGCGTCGTCGCCGCCGTCGCCGCCGCCGTCACTGCCGCTGTCGGGAACGACGCGCGCTTGTCAAGAGAAGACAGCGGCATGAATGCTACTCGGAGACAGGGTTTATCCCCCAGCCCCGTGAGCTCTGTCTCTGATAGGGAGCAATTATCCTGAACCACCTGACCCCTTTCACGGTCGGGCTGTTGTAGATGGCTGTACCGATGTAGCGGATGTGAGAGGAGCTCTTCGAACCCTGGAAGCGGCAGTGCTTTGAACGGACTTGGTTGCGATGGAGCACACACAAACATGGCTCCCATTTCACTTTCATTTTCACAAACGTAAATGGTAAATGGGTAGATATGGATGTCGAAGGGACGAGCAGTGTCCAGTCCAGGCGGCTATGTTGATTTGTTGATATCGACAGGGAATTTTATTTTCTTTGTATGTATTGCGTAATTGTATATTTTCGTTTATTTCATGCATACAAGTACCACATATCATGAATACGATGCGATATATATCCAGATGTAGGGATATATTACTCGTGTTTACATGAACCCAGTGGGGAAACCCTGGGGAAAAATGTGGAACACGCTTTCAAACAGATGAGCGTTTATGTGCGATAAAGGAAGTATATAAACATATAAACATAAGATCCCGGTATCAAGTAACACCTATTCTTTTTCCCACGGAAAACATCGACGCCATGTTAATTTATCAGGCCAGTGACGCAGATTCCTGCCTGAGCGTCTCTACATATCGAGCTTCGGTACCATGTTGCACGTGGCCTGGGAAAATGCAGCCACCGGTTCTCAGATGGATGTGAGTTGTGCACACTGCATTTCGGTCCTAACGGTGTAAACGGTCGGTTACGACTCACAAGCTAAGCAGGTAACAGAAAATTGCGGGTAAGGCGCTAAGATTATGCGAATCACATATATCTGTCTGGAATGGAGCAGCGTTGATTGTGTTTCATGCCCATCGCGGTCGATGCGCGCTGACCGCCACCACCAGCGATGGTTGTAGAGGGCCAGTGCTCAGGGTGGTGTCAGGTGACGTCAAGCACACGCCCGAGGGCAGTCTACTCTCGCGGCTTTTATTTACATGTTATATCGTGTGAGTAGATGTCTTTCCAGCTTCCGTGTGCACAACCGGTCTGGTGTTTGCCAGCGGTGTAAGGTTTTGTGAATGGATGGATCACCAAGCAGATGTGCCTGCGATGGAGGGAGAGCTGGCCAGGCCATGTGAATGTTCAACATTATGGGATTTGACACTTCACCCATCCACAGGACAATTTTAGCAACGACGCTGCGACGCATCCTAATAGGAGATACCACATACGGTATATGCCATGGATGGTATAGCAATCGAACGGGTCTCCAACATGCGTGACTTTTGTGACATTTTGGCCGAAGGACGCACTTTTGGAGCTGATTTGCATGTGCCAGAAACAAGAGGTGCTTTTGACCTCTTAGTTTCAATGGAGTGGAAGGGAAAGATCGCTGTACGAGTACAACCGCAAAGCTATTGTGGGCCAAGTGTGTAAGTGTACGATAAATGTCAGAATATGACTGTGCAATACTAAAAGAGGCTGCTGAAACACAGACGGGGATGATTGAAGGAATCCAGGATTTTTTTTTTTGTATTTGGTTTTGCGCACGTTGCCGACAAGCAAGCGTTTCGCTGGGGGTCAAGGGTCGTGTTCGGTTATCTGAAAAGAAATTGTGCCCTCTACACGGCTGTAGCATAACCTCAAGTTTCGTCTAGACATTCATAACAGCAGAATCGACTCATCCTTCTCGAGTAGTTCTCCCCGGCGACCCACTCCCGGATGTCGCGCGTAAGAGCTTTATTCCATGCATGTGGCATACTGGTGTTATCACGACAAATGCTGGGATGCTTTCCAGACTGACATCGCTATGCAGTCTGTTTCGGGAAAGGAACGGGGAAGCAGACGGAGAAGGGGGATCGGAGGGCTGTGCACTTTAGCCAATACAAAGTTAATGTTCAGGCTGTTGTCCAGTGATAACTGTGCCTCATGCGTGTGTGACGTTTTCTTGTGTGGATCAAGATAACAATGCTTCTTCTCTGTTGATGATTGGACGGTAAGGTCAACTAGCTTAAGCTAGACTAGATACTTTCCGTTCGGATCTGGTGAAGCCACACTTGCAACGAGAGCATAAACCGAATGTGTTTCTGGTGCATCTACTTCCCTGTTACATGGCGTGTGCCTCCCTTTGTATACCGACGCCTCCAGAGAAATGGCGAAGTCTATGTTGCGCTGTTCTTGTGATGGTCATGTTCCGATCGTTGCCAGCGTGCTGTCTTCTGAACTTTTGTCGCTACGTCATACTGTCCTTTCAAATTCTCAAGGATTTGCAAATCCTGGCAGGTGCACACCGATAACATTATTTTAGATCAGAAGAATACTTTTGGACGGAGGGAAGACATCGACCAAAACTGTGACCTTGTAGAGATTGTGCATTTAATGGACAATATTTGTTCGCCGATCTCCCCACATGAAAAATAACAAAACCTTTCTTTTTTTAAGATGAAGTCTAAAATTTCATGAGGGGTTGCGGCTTCCATGGCCACCTTCTGGATGCGCCGCCGAATCCTGATCTCGCCGTGTTTTCGTGTCTCCCGTGTCATTGACACAGTGTCAGTGCCACTGGTGTCAGCTTGGTGATTCCATAGGCGCCCCTATCTGCTCTGTCCATGTGCTTCATGTGCTTCGCTATATGGAGGGGGTGGGGAGGGAGCGAATATGTGCAAGACCATCTTCAACATGTTTTGCATTTAGCATATGTCCATGGACATGAATACTCCCCAACGCATCGACAATTAAAAGATCATTCCACAAACCCGTTTTTACGAACGGATATTTGGACTCCGTTTATTCTGTGCCACCGTTCAGCTACATCGCTTCCATTCTCTCCCTCTCCCTCACATACCCACGGTCGGTGCCAGTATCACAAAGTTGTAAATGTCAGTCAGTGCATGTCAATGTCGCAGATGTCAGTGCCCCATAAATATCAGTAACACAGATATGTCAGTATCACAGATATATCAAAGTCACATAGATGTCACCACCACAAGTGTCAGTGTCAAAGAGATGTTAATATCACATATATGTCAGTATCAAAGATATGCCAGTGTCACATACCCGTCAGCATCACAGTGATGTCAGTATTACAGATACTACTACCGTAAGTATCAATGTCACAGAGGTATCAGTATTACAGATATGTCAGCATCACAAATATATCGGTATCACAGAGGTGCCACAACAGCAAGTGTCAGTGAACCATTAGCGTTGGTTCCCGAAATTTCAGCTCCATCGCTGATGGATTGAAAGGTCCTGCTACACTTCACATCAACACGATTTATAGAATGTCGGTGTTGGGGAATACTCTTCACATTAGGCCATCGGCGTGGGAATGTGGGCCATTTGGGCCTATGGATATATACTAAGTGTCAGAAACGTTGAGGAAGCCCATCCACACATTCCCCCTCTCACTGTTGCAGTTTGCAGCAGAAAGCGAAGCCAAAATGCGAGAGAACCGGAGAATCATTTTGGCCTGCCACACACAGGCGTTTGGCGCTGCGCTGGCGACATCTCGCCCTGGCAGTGCCCACCGCTGAGAGCGGTGTGTGTGTGTGCACGAATGTACCATCGACATCCTGCCAGGTGGCGATGACCATCGTCAGCACGTCTACACCACACACGGCCTTTGAGTGCGATGTGTGTGCACGAGTACTCCACCGACATCCCTCCTGGTGACAATGGTCATCGTCAGCACGTCTACACCACACACGGCCTTGGAGCGCCGGGAGGACCGGGCGGCCGGGCCGGCGTCTCCGCGGCTCCCTGAGCCGCACACCTGGTGCCATGCAGCGGCTCCTCCGCCGGGGCGCGCAGTACACTCATGCAATGCTGCAGCGGCCTCCCGAAGGTCAGCGACCCGCAGCATTGTTGGACGGCCCGGCCAGGCTGTCTGAGAGTGCCGGTAACTAGAGGTCATCAGGGACGGGGGACTGGTGGCGGGCGAGTACTGGGGGCGTCAGGTGACAGCAGACGGTGCTCCGGAGGAGTGGACTGGAGTCACCTGATGGTAGTATAGTCGGCGTACGCCAGACTCGGTGAACTGGAACTGCACTGAAAACTGCTGGTGACAGACGGCTGCAGGACGGGCTGCTGGTGACAGACGGCTGCAGGACGAGCTGCTGGTTTCAGACGGCTAGCTGCAGGATGGACTGAATGCTCCCACTCGGCGTGGACAAGGATTATCAGTTCCGGGTATCGAATGATTAAGTTCTATATGCAGCACATCCTTTGGCCGAATGGTAGACTTCTAAGAAGTCTTGACACGTAATTTCAATAGTTCTGACGTCGTGGCGAGGCTATCAGATACGTATGCTACATGCATAATAACCGAAAATGCAAATGTAACAGCTTATCGCATCAGGGGCGAATCACAAGGAGCACACACGTGCTGTCACCACTCCCTCCACATAGAAAGGCGGAGCCCCTGTGACTGGATAAAGACTCTCCCCAGGAATACTTGAGTGTACCCTCGCCCCTTCAAAATTGTTCCCATCAAAGGCGTACCTCCAGACGAGTGCCCATCCCCTCCGATCAAACTTCCGAGATCCGCTCTCGAACAGAGGCTTTTTTCCTGAGTACACAGACGCAATAACACGCATCCAATATAAAAATGCCATTAGCGAAGGCACTGCTGGTGCGCATCCATCTCCAATATGTCGCTACACAGGTTATTAAGCTCGAGGAGTTTGATCGCATTGTCTATCCGCTGGCTCACTTGCAGGCTCTATTTGTGTTCATCCTGGCTTCTGGAAACTGCACGTCTCCCACCTCGTCTCCGGGTTGCTCCTCAGTGGTACTTCTGTGTTGTGGTGCTCCTGTGTGGTGGTACTCCTCCGTGGTGGTGCTCCTCTGTGGTGTTCCTCTATGGTGGTGCTCCTCCGTGGTGGTTCTCCTCTGTGGTGGTGCTCATCTGTGGTGGTGCTCCTGTGTGGTGGTACTCCTCCGTGGTGGTTCTCCTCTGTGGTGTTCCTCTATGGTGGTGGTTGCTCCTCCGTGGTGGTTCTCCTCTGTGGTGGTGCTCATCTGTGGTGGTGCTCCTGTGTGGTGGTACTCCTCCGTGGTGGTTCTCCTCTGTGGTGTTCCTCTATGGTGGTGCTCCTCCGTGGTGGTTCTCTTCTGTGGTGGTGCTCATCTGTGGTGATGCTCTTCTGTGGTAGTGTTTATCTGTGGTGGTACTCGTCTGTGGTGGTTCTCCTATGGTGGTGATCCTCTCTGGTAGCTTTCCTCTGTGGTGGTGCTCCTCTGTGGTGGTGCTCTTCTGTGGTGGTGCTCCTCTGTGGTGCTCCTCTGTGGTAGTGTTCCTCCGTGGTGGTTCTCCTCTGGTGGTGCTCCTCTGTGGTAGTTTTCCTCTGTGGTGGTGCTCCTCTGTGGTGCTCCTCCGTGGTGGTGCTCCTCTGTGGTGGTGCTCCTCCGTGATGGTGCTCCTCCGTGATGGTGCTCCTCCGTGATGGTGCTCCTCCGTGATGGTGCTCCTCCGTGATGGTGCTCCTCCGTGATGGTGCTCCTCCGTGATGGTGCTCCTCCGTGATGGTGCTCCTCCGTGATGGTGCTCCTCCGTGATGGTGCTCCTACGTGATGGTGCTCCTCCGTGATGGTGCTCCTCCGTGATGGTGCTCCTCCGTGATGGTGCTCCTCTGTGGCAGTGCTCCTCTGCGTTGCTTTCACTGCTCTGTCTTCTCATTATGTGGTGTTGTACGGCTGTTTTCTTGGCAATTTCATACTGTTGTCGAACTAAAAAGCTTGGTCCCTGCTGCGACGAGATGACCGCTACAGCATGGGCAGTTTTAGCTCAGTTATTTCCAGGTAATAGCAACGGACGAAGTTATACATATCGACCATACGATTGAGATTTAAGCCCTGAACGAATTACCTGGCGGAGCCCAGGTTCAAAAGCAATTGTCAGGCCATTATCCAACTGGCGCCGTCAGCGTTTGATGCCTCGACATTATGTCGTCCGGTAATAATCTGCGAAACGGAAGCGTTGCAACATTTCTGATCATAATTAGCGCTGCAAAATAGTCCGCAGTTATTGCTCTATGTCGATTATGAAATATCGTGAGAGGATCTGCTGTATTTTTGTCCCCCACTCATGCAACGGGGAAAATACAATGCCTGCTTTGTTGCCGTTTTTTCTTCAGGAGACAACTACCACCGAAAGACGATTTTTTTTTGTAGTTGCCAGTGAAAACATGTACTTCGCTGGACGTATTATGGTGAATCAGGTTCGTCGCCTCGTATGTTTCTGAGAGAGAAACTGCCTCCAGAGGCCACCAGGCTTCCCAATCACGCCCATTTTTAAGATTCGAAGATAGAATCAGTTTTGTAAAGAGAACGTCCCCATGCTCGAGAGATTCATGACTAATACACGTCCCATGGAACTCCATGGATTGCATAATGCCTTCGTGGGGAGGGGAGTGACAAACGAATCTTTCGGAAACGTTATGCAATCCCCTAGATATGACATCATGGCATAGATGTATAAATATAGCATCATCTTCCCTCTCCCTTCAAACATAGTAAATGTTGAATACAGCATCATTGCAAAGAAAAAGATGATATGCAATCAATTGTTCTGCACTGAAGGTATGGAGAATGGTGTACGTATCGGCATCCTGAGACATTCTTAAGCTGACTGTCGTGACTTTTGTATACCCGGCCACAGGAAGGCTCAACATCAATCGAACCTGTAACAGTGCGTGTGGCCAAATAGGATAGCTGCTGCATACGAAACAAGGGTCGACATTAGAAGAAAAATGCGTACGCAGTTACAGAGTTAACTGGCGCGCCGGTGACTCTCAGCAGTTTTCATGTCGTATCAAATGCGTGACTGACATATATTTATTTCTGCAGTATCCAGCTTTGCATAATGTTTGCGTTCGACTGTTTCACTACTGTGTAGGTAATGCTCCGATGGCTGCTGTGTTGCTGCTGTTGTTGTTGCAGTACAGCGCTGTGATGTGGTAGGAACTGTTGTGACGCTGTGCTAATGTTTATCCGCTACCATTGCTCTGTGTTGGTGCTGTGCCGTACCGGTGTTGTGCTGATGCTGCAGTGGTGCTCTATCGGTGCCATCTTAGTGCCAGTGCCTGTGCCAGCGCCGTGCTGGTGCTGTGTCCATGCCTGCGCTGGTGCTGTGTTGGTGCTGTGTTGGTGCATGTGCTGACATTGTGCTGGTGCCGGTGTTGGCACTGTACCGTTGCCGGTGCCGGTGCTGTGCCGGTGCCGTCCCGGTGCTGTGCCGGTGCCGGTACCGGTGCTGTGCCGGTGCCGGTACCGGTGCTGTGCCAGTGCCGGTACCGGTGCTGTACCGGTGCTGTCCCGGTGCCGGTACCGGTGCCGGTACCGGTGCTGTGCCGGTGCCGGTCCCGGTGCTGTGCCGGTCCCGGTACCGGTTCTATGCTGGTGCTGTGCCAGTGCCGGTCCCGGTGCTGTACCGGTGCTGTGCCAGTGCTGTGCCGGTGCCGGTACCGGTGCTGTGCCGGTGCTGTCCCGGTGCCGGTACCGGTGCTGTGCCGGTGCTGTCCCGGTGCCGGTACCGGTGCTGTGCCGGTGCTGTCCCGGTGCTGTGCCGGTGCCGGTACCGGTGCTGTACTGGTGCCGGTACCGGTGCTGTGCCGGTCCGGTGCGTGCGGCCGCGGCCGGCGCGCTGCCAGCCCGAGCATGACGCCGTTCCCAACATCTCGGCGGCCCAACGATATGGTGTGTTCCGCATGAGTGGACAGCGACGCCGCTGCATACGAAAGCGGCGCGGCGCGGCGGCCACCGGCGCAGGAGACCGGCATATGAGCGGAGACAGCCCCGGACAGCGGGAGACGCTCGGAGACGGCCGGAGATCGGCTCTGATATTGAGAAGCCGCCGCAGCCGCTGCCACCGGCGGGGGCGAACGATAAGGGTAGACAGAAACAGAGACGAGCAGCACACAACTGCTGGAAACGCGCGAGGACACAGGTGAATCAAAGTGAGGGATATTGAAGCCATCCCGTGTAAAGTGACCAAGTTTGAAGGAAACACGTGTGGGTGCGACTTGCAGCAGCTTTACATGCATCGCGTCAAAATAGGAAGGAATTAACATTATCTTTACCACCATGCATTTAATATATAGTGGATTGGTAGTAATTAAGGTAGATTGATATTTATTTAAAATATTTAACCACCCCTAACACACGTATGGGACGGCAGATTCGTGACAGCTAGATCTGTCACTATTGAGACATGCCGAGGCCCCAAGGCACGCCAGCATGTTTGCTGGGGCCAATCGATGTCGTGTTGTGCATTTTGGTTGTACTAGAGTATGACCAATGATCGCTGGTGGCTGGAGCACTGCCCGAAGTTCCTGGTGCACCATCGATAATTTATCATCACGTCTTCCTGTTATGCGAACTTCTGAAAGCCCCACGTAGGCGGTGATATTCTGGGTGCATCGCGAAGTCACCCTCCCATGGGCGCTGCATGACTGATGTAGTCGATGCGCCCCTAAACTCCAATAACCAACCATAACCAACCGAAGTCACCCTCCCTCTTCTAAGGGATATAACCGGCGACGTCATATGACGGCGCCATATGATCTCAGCTCTGGGTGCATCGCGAAGTCTCCCTCCCTCCCTCTTCTGAGGTCACATGGCATCGCCTGCCTGGCAGGAAGGGTGGACATCACGGGGAATCGAACCCCGTACCTGTGGTATGTCAGACGCTCAGCTTGACGGTGATGTATTTTAACATTGTTGAAGTCACTAGCTTTTTTTTAAAAAGAAAACATGAATGGCATCCGAAGAATTCCAAAGCACACCATACCCCAATCGAATCAGATTGTTTGGAATCATGGTGAACACACATTCACACTACGAAGTATTTTCACGAAGCGACACCCCTGCTCGGACTGACTTCTGTCCAAAACGTGGAGGTCGCATGCATTATCGGTAAGCCGATTATGTTTGCAGTGTTCGTTCTCCGAATGTGACGATGAGAAAAAGTCGCTGTGTTCATTTGCAGGCCTGACGTAAACCACGAGGACATGAAACCTGACCGCAACGACTTCGGACTTAAGCACGGCTTTCTTTAGAATGCCTTTACGCGACCGGTTCTCGTCATGCACTCCAGTGTCATGCAATGTTGATGTCTCACACAGCACGCTGGTACATGGCTCTGCAGGAGGGGAAGCACATGGCTCTGCAGGAGGGGAAGCACATGGCTCTGCAGAAGGGGAAGCACATGGCTGCACAGCACTCGCGCATGTATTTAGACAGCTCAAGCATTCCGACCTGCACTCAACGAAGTAAAACAATATGCGCCTGTTGTTGGGCAGTATAAGTGTATTGGCCACTGCAGATGCCTGTGTCTTTACTAGGCGCACCATTCATTGCCTAATAGGCTCGCATTCATGAATAAATGTATTGTCGGCGTCGCGACGCCGAAGCGAACGAACAAATGCGTCGCAGCGGGGTTTAATTAACGCCATTAGTATTCCAGGGCACAGCCGGAACATCCGAGACAAAGTCATGACCGCCAACACTGTGACGGGGATGGGGGTCGAAGCAGCCATCTTCCCTGATGAGTGCACCGTCGGTGAAATCGCATTCAGAATGGGCTCTGTGTTCCGCCCAGCTGCCGTCTCTCCGTGCGGCGATTTTGCCGTTGATGTTCGGAACAGACAGAAGCTTGCTGGATCAGCCGGTCGAGAAGGCTCCGGTCGAGCTACCAGGACCAGCCGTGGGGGAGGGGGCGCTCATGTCACCGGCACCAACTAAGCTATGCACTGTTGTGCTTAACTCGCTGCGCCAGACGGCACCTTTTGTGGACCCACCTCTCGAGAAGCTCGCGCCACGATACGGCGTCAGCCTGAGGGTAAACCTCAGGTCGCAGGGGCAGGAGGCGTTCGTGCTGGTGGATGAGTGGGTAGCGCATGTACGCTGACGGCGGGAGACGCGCACGTTGGGATTCAAGTGGGCGCGTGCGTTTCACTTCGTTTAATATATTCAACTTCGTAGCGTTAATGTTAGCTTTAGTGCTGGGGAAGGAGGGGCAGGCTGTCAGATTCCGTGTGGTCTCGCGTCTGCTAAATTTCGAGATTTCTCGGAATTCCGCCAAACACCACTGGACAGTACTCGATTCACCCTGGCGTTCCACTGGACGCCTACGCGCAGCTGCCTACAGCCATGCTGGACTACACCCAACACTACTCGGTCCACCACACCACAACTGATACGTCCAGTTTACACCGGAACTCGTCCAACTCCACCTGAACCGATTCGGATCCACCCGGATCCTCCCGGATCCTCCCGGATCCGCCAGACTCACGTGGATCTACCCGGCCTTATCGAACCCCACAAGACCCCACTGGACCATGTCAGCGTCCGGCCGGCTCCGCTGAGATTTACCGGACTCCACCTGACCCCACCTAATCAACCAGGTTCTACCCAATTCCACCGACGACTCCACCTCACCGCACCGGACCGAGCCTGCTCGCGGCGCCCACCGAGAGCTTGCTCTAACGAGCCCGACCGAGCCCGACAGCGAGTGTGACGCGGCGGGGCGGGGCGGGTACCGTTGGGCGGGTCACAGGTCACCGCCCACGATGGAGCCGTGGTCGGCTGCGAGGAGTAGGCCAGAACAGCCTCCACGGCCACCGGACGTCCGCCTGGTCGCCTCCTGACGCGATCCCCGCCATCTCTGCCGCAAGCTCCGGTTATTAGTTCCAGGTTCTTAGCTCGCTATTTTTATCTGAAGCTATATCTTAAACTAAAATAGTTAAAATTATAAGGCTAGGAGCTAGGTCTTAGAAAAGCACACAAGTCAAACAACACGTAGCCTAAAGACAAAATGACGCTGGGCAGCCTCGCTAGATTGATATAGTATAATTTGCGCGCGCAAAAAAAAAACACTTATCAAGTAAAAGCCAGGTCAATATATTCGCAGAAGTAATTGCTAACCACCTATCCACAGTTTAGCCTAGTGTACTGCCCTGTTCTGCAACGACTTATCTGGTAGTAGGAGCTCCCCACCGACGTGCTTCCACCATTACACCCGGCGGCTAACTCTGCACAGACAAAAGTGCGACAGGGTGTGACTAGGATGAGATAGAAATCGAAGTTATTTAATTCACGAAGCTGTACCCACGAAAATTGCAACCTTTAGGCATATATTTCTTAACTAGAATAGCTAGTATCGAGGAGACTATCGAGAATATAAGAGCATTCAACATCTGGATGCGATTGCAATAAAGTCATGGAAAGGATGAGACCTGAGTTTGAAGGGCAGAATAGTGCTCAGCAAACGTATGATGGTGTAATAGTTCATGTCGTGGCGGTCATAGGTTTGCCAAATTATGTTTCGGTATCAATAGTTTGATAAATGTCTGCATCTATGTGGAGAAGTAAACCCCTATATAAAAAAAATGGTCAATAAATGAATAAAGGGTGTCAGTCAATAAAGAAGGGTGGCCTTAAAGCGGTGAACACGAGCAGACACACGAGAGCGCTACTAATGACGTGGAATTTAAGGGAGGGTATCAGGAGAATGCATCAAATCAAAAAATGCACTAAGATAAAAGTAATCAATGCAAAATTGAACGTATAGGTGGCAACAACTAGTGCAATATATACATTTCGATATGCAAATGTATTCACCTGCAAATGTGACGGTATGTGTAAATACAGCGCCCGTGCAATCAAGACAAAGGTGAAAATATGTATGCACTTCGGTGTAGCATGTGATACTGCCTTTACGGGACGAGTAAAATGTTCTCACATGAATCCGAGGTCATTTTCGGAAGTTTTCCTTCAAATAATGTAGTCTAAATCCGTGGAGTATTGTCATTATCTGAGGGGGAATGTCTTTGTGTTTCACCCGATCCTCCTGTTACGGAATTTACTGAGTACGCCGGCGTCTTCTACACGAAGTGTTTGTTTTCCACGTCCACACCTCTGGCAAATACTACGCATCCACCAGGAAAACCACAATGGGTGGCGACCACCGACGACTCCTCGTAAAATTGATTAGAGGAGGCTAAATTGTCAGATAATGTCAAAACTTCCAGGCATAAGAGGCTTGGAGAGTGGCAGGCATAGGATAATGTGTGACATCTGGAAGGAGGGGAGGGGTGAAAGTGACAATTGACCAGTAGCATTATGCAGGATGGCAATCGTAATGATGGTGAAAAAGCACTGTTGGAGCTCAGTTGTGAAGATGCTCCAGCTTCATGATACGCAAAGTTTGAACATAAATGTCATGATACGGAATTGGTAACTTCTTCAGAAAATACTTCAGCGATGTAGTCCCATGATTCAAGTATTCTTGGGACCATGGACACTTTGGAAGGCTCCAGCCCACATGGAGGCTGCTGGCTCCTCCTGTGGTGCTTGAATCTCTTGGAAGCTATAATGCTCGGAAGTTTTTCCCAGCCCCAATTTATTTCGGTTCTTGGCATTTTGCTCAGTCACCTCCCACCTATGTTTTGTGGTGACCAATTATAGCATTGTTAGCTTTCTCCACCCAATGTTTTTTTCTGAAATTTTACTGTAATTGTAGAATCGTTAATTTTCATGAAACACCGCTGCTTGCGCGTGCGATATACTTTTGGGAAGGACAAAATGGTGTCAAGAATAGCTATCGCATCCCTCGGTTGTATTCCAAGATAAATTATCTTAGTAAATTCCTTAAAATTTCTTCAAACATTCCATTTAATCAGATGAGTGCGATAAATAACAGATGTGTGGTATAAATCAGGGGACCCGCTTAGCGAAAGATATATTAAGTTAATGATCTTGTTTGGTGGCGTCGGTGGTCAAGTCCTGTTGATGTCTGGATGTTAGTGATGGTTATTTTTTTGACAATTCGGTTAGCTGAAAACGTGTAGCGTATAGTGTTATCTTGTGGGAGCGTGTTATTTCCAATCGTTCCTTGTAATTTCCTGTAATATCTAACCGCGTGACATATTTGACGCCAAGCAGATTCACGTGGTACCTGGAATAGTGTGGTGGCGGTGGTGCTGGTGGGAGGTAAGTTTGTTCCTGGGCTTGTCAGTCAATTGTATTTCGTTTTTCTTCAAACCATGTTATCATTCAACTTTTCACTCGAAGACTTAAGCGGTTGGTTGCGAACATATGCAATGTCTGCTCACGGAAGCATGGAACAAGCATGACTGCGTTCACCAAGTCAGCTATTCTTCCGTCCCAAGTAAGTGCGGCTGATAGTTCGCCTGTCAACATCAGTTGTATGACCATGCTGGTCATGTGCTCCATCCATCGAATTTTGGGTACGACCTCAATATTGCTAATTATTCCCATCAATTAAGCCCCGTAAAAACCGATTCCCAAAACTATCCCCGAACTGCTGATGTCTCCTCCTGGCTGCCACAACAAGAATCACCAGACATGTCCATCATTTTCAGTCTGGTGCGTCACTATCTCAGCTTATACGACGCATTTCACCTTCCTACGTTATCAAAGCAAAAGGGTAGAATGTACTTAAAGATGGTGGACTCTCCTCTGGCCCAGCATGTCAACATTGTTACCCATCCCCTCTCGTCCCAAGTCACCTTCTTGTGCCGACCCCCGCACATATATACAACGTGCGCCCCCTGCTTCACCCAATGCCAAGCAACATGGCTCCGCGTGGGAAAATATTCCCCGACTCGACCACGACTACGACCACGTCCCACTCCTGAGGTCACAGTAGTGAACTAGGTCAGAGGGCCTCTCATCCTCATGTTGGACCGACGCTTGGAGGGTGCTTCGAATGAGATTAGTTCGGCGGCACAGATGGTGCACAACTGTTTATGCTGCCGCAGCGAGGGAACCGCGCGATCCCAGCAGCGCACCGGTGCCGATCTCAACAGGCGCACCGTGCTGATCCAGCAGGGAACCGCGCGATCCCAGCAGGAGAACGATGCCGATCTCAGCGCGGGAACCGCGTGATCCCAGCAGGGGAACGATGCCGATCCCAGCAGGGGAACCGCATGATCCCAGCAGGGGAACGGTGCCGATCCCAGCAGGGGAACCGCGTGATCCCAGCAGGGGAACGGTGCCGATCCCAGCAGGGGAACCGCATGATCCCAGCAGGGGAACGGTGCCGATCTCGACAGTCGAACCGTGCTGATCCAGCAGGGAACCGCGCGACCCCAGGAGGGGAACCGTGCCGACCCAGCAGAGCTCTAGAACACGTCACAACGACGCAGCAGCTGTCATTATGCCGCTTTGTCGATATCCATTTGACGTGCCGTATCTGCGACGATGTCATATACCGATGCCTTAGTGTTTCCGCAGGAACGTTATGGCCATGGGTTCATGAACTTATAGCCAGCCCAATTAATACGGTCGGCGAATTTCTTCAATTATTCAGCAGATTGCATCGCAGCTGCTCGAGCCTAACTTGACTGATTACGGGACCAGTCGGTGTGCACCGCTGTGAGCGGCAGAGGTCTCCAGGCTACAGTAGCCGGGAGTCGCCGCCCGGCTACCGTGACCATCAGTCTCCGTCCGGCTACTGTAGCCGGGAGTTGTCGCCCGGCTACCGTGACCATCAGTCTCCGTCCGGCTACAGTAGCCGGCATTCGCCGTCCGGCTACCGTGGCCATCAGCTACCGCCCGGCTACTGTAGCCGGGAGTCGCCGTCCGGCTACCGTGACCATCAGTCTCCGTCCGGCTACAGTAGCCGGGAGTCGCCGCCCGGCTACCGTGACCATCAGTCTCCGTCCGGCTACTGTAGCCGGGAGTCGCCGTCCGGCTACCGTGGCCATCAGCTACCGCCCGGCTACTGTAGCCGGCGGCGGCCGTGCTTTCTCACTGTGTGGCCGGCGATGTGTCTCGGCTGGCCGTTCAATCAGGCTTCATGGTGGCCAGGGGTGCCACTGTTCCACCGTCTGACGAGCGTCCAGACGACCGGCACGACACCGCCGGACGCTATCTGCCGCCGATACGGCGTGCACGGCTCGACTCTGCTGCCGCGCCGGCGTGCAGGCCGGGCTGGCTGACGTGGGCCTCGACAGTGACCCACCCACTGACGTGCTGGTCCATGTTGGCTGACGTGGGCCTCGGCAGTGACCCACCCACTGACGTGCCGGTCCATGTTGGCTGACGTGGGGCTCGGCAGTGACCCACCCACTGACGTGCTGGTCCATGTTGGCTGACGTGGGCCTCGGCAACCCACCCACTGACGTGCTGGTCCATGTTGGCTGACGTGGGCCTCGGCAGCCCCCACTGACGTGCTGGTCCATGTTGGCTGACGTGGGCCTCGGCAGTGACCCACCTACTGACGTGCTGGTCCATGTTGGCTGACGTGGGCCTCGGCAGTGACCCACCCACTGACGTGCTGGTCCATGTTGGCTGACGTGGGCCTCGACAGTGACCCACCTACTGACGTGCTGGTCCATGTTGGCTGACGTGGGCCTCGGCAGTGACCCACCCACTGACGTGCTGGTCCATGTTGGCTGACGTGGGCCTCGGCAGTGACCCACCCACTGACGTGCTGGTCCATGTTGGCTGACGTGGGCCTCGGCAGTGACTCACCTGCACTCATTGGCACTGAGGCATGCTGACTCCGTGCTGGTCGGACGTTGATCGACACTGACCTCGCACTGATCCTGCACTGATCCGGCATTGGCCCGCACTGACCTCTACTGATCCAGCTGTTTCCTCACGTTGACGCTGCAGTCGCCACACACTGACCCTGCACTGGCCTCATACTGACCTCACACTGACCTCAAACCGACCTCACACCGACCTCGTACTGACCCTGCACCGGCCTCACACTGACCCCACACTAACTCCACACCGATTTCACGCTGACCTCACACTGACCTCACACTTACCTAACACTGATCCTGCACTAGTTGGCCTCACACTAACCTCACACCGACCTCACACTGCCCTAACACTGACCCTGCACTGGTCTCACACCGACCTCGCACTGACCTCGCACTGACCTCGCACTGACCTCACGCTGATCCACTGAACTCACACTAATCTGCACTGACCTCACGCCGACATCGTGCTGACCCCACACTGACTCACACTGAGCCTACACTGACCTTACAGTGACCCATACGGACCCACACCGTCTTCACACTGACGATACACTGACTCTCATTGAGCCTGCCCGAGCGTCGAGCCTACCCGAGCGTCGGGGACGAGTAGCCTACTGGTAAGTTGCTCGTCTCACAATCGAAAGGTTGTGGGTTCGAGTCTCACCTCCCGCTACTCTTCGCCGGCGACCAATCGGCGTGAGAGTTTGGCAACGTTGCATGACTCAACGGTCGATGTGTCGTAAAACCAATAACCAACCTACCCGAGCGTCGAGACGACCCGACCGTAACCTCAAATGCCCCCATGTCGAGCCCTGGCTGAGCCACTTAATCTCCCGTGCTGAACGCCGGCAGCGTCACAGCGGGCCGGGGGTGCCCCATGCTGTTCCGCGTCGATGATGGATTCACCCAGCCCGACCCCGCCCCCGCCCCGCCCTCTGGTGGCCTCTCACGGCCTCCATAAGGACGTGTCAAGCGAACGCCACGCCAGCAAAAGTTGCCGCCGAGAATACACGGCCGGCTAGCCGGTAGACGTTTTGCACTTCCCAATGTGTGTGTGTGCAAATGTGGGGGAGGGGCAATGCCGCGGCGAGTGGGACAATGTTTGATCTTCTCACCGCCATATGTGAGAAGCATAGCTTTGTCGGCTTAAGTTACTGGAGTTTGTCAGGCAATGAAAAATATTCTTTGTTGTGTTACCTTGCTTTGCTAAGCAGGTTATGCAATTTGCAGCACCTTGCATATTTCAAAAGCTAATGGTTTCATTTAAGCTAAAATGCATGAATCTGGAAGAACAAATGCTTGAGGCAGTTGCGATATTTTGGCTCTCGTTTTGTACCGCTAAGTAGGACTGCACATGGGGGACGAGTAGTCTAGGGGTAAGTTGCCTGTCTCACAATCTAAAGATTGTGTGTTCGAGCCTCACCTGTCGCTACTCTTCGCCCGAAACCAATCGGCGTGAAAGCTTGTCGACGCTACATGATTCAACGGTCGAGGTGTCGTAAAACCAATAACCACGAGGACTGCACATGTGCTCAGTGATGTTAGGAATCTTCTAGTTCCTCTTTAGAAGCATTCATGGAGCCCATCTTGTCACTGGGGCAGTAAAGACAGACATTGGGGATGGCTTCCGGCTGAGACGTTGCGCCCCGCCGTTATCAGCCGTCGCAACGTCCAGAATCAATGGCAAAGACCGCCGAGGTAAAGTACGACCGCACATGGCGCCAGCCTGACATCGTTAGGAAAGGTTCACTCTGCAGTCGGATGGTATCGAGTTGTTATTTTTCATAATCGCTTAATTGAACTGGCGACGGCTGCATGCGAGCTGTGTGACCCGTACTGAGACATCCGGTCGGCTGGCTTGCCACGCCCCCTCCCATCTGCACCTCGTGTCACCACCTCTCGACCCGTTCAGCCGCCGGCAGGACGACCAGCTGGTCAGAACAGCCGGCTCCGATGGGCGTCGATGACTTTTGATGTTCGTCGCGCGTGCGGCCGCCCGCCAATCGTCGATAGCGACGGATCGATAGGTGGGCCGCTGATAACGCCACGACAGCCACCCGTGGACAGGCAGTGTGTCAAGGGTCACCAAAGGTCACGGTGTGGACCTGGGGTCAGAGCCGCGTGCGTGATGCCCACCCGTGGACAGGCAGTCTGTCGAGGGTCGACAAATGTCAGAGTGTGGACCTGGGGTCAGCGCACGGACCTGAGGTCAGAGAACGCACTCGAGGTCAGAGCAAGGACCTGAGGTCAGAGCAAGGACCTGAGGTCGGAGTCATGTTCGTGATGTCCACCCGTGGACAGCCAGTGTTGGGAGAGTCACCAGAGGTCAGAGCGTGGATCAGAGGTCAAAGGCAACATCGGTGAGGGTCTCCCGTGGAAGGAAACCAAGTGAGGATCGTCAGGGTTGAGAGCAGGGACCTGAGGTCAGATCCATGTCCTATGACTGTCACCTGTCACGAGGATCAGGGGTGGTCACCGGAGGTCACAGGTGACACCAGAGGTCAGAGATAGATCTGAGATCAGAACAAGCACCAGTGGTCCGGGCAAACACCATGGGCTAACAAAGTAGATCACAACTACCCATGGAAGATGCCTAGTCATTGGATTGCAGAACAGATCAAAGACACTGCAGGTATCAAGGTCGGCCCAGGTCCAGACATTTGGTGCCATTCATCGAAGGCTTGATAGGAAGAGTACATGGATGTTAAATAATATAGCTGACCGGAGAGCTTGGAAACTTACTTCCCCCTCCCCTCCCCAAGAAAAACAATGAATCAGTTCGGATATCTGCAACCTACAGCGATAGATGTTGTGCACAAAACACATTCCGAGGTGCACTACATGTAGAGATCATTCGTGCGCGTTTACGCTCACGACGTGCGATGACTGGGTCGTTGGCAAACGCAGATACTGAACCATTGACAATGGTTTGCAACATGTCTGACTGATGCTTTACGGCATGCTTTATGCCATTTCATAGCATTTGACTAGATATGCTCGGCGAGAGCCGGGTATCGAACCCTCAGCTGGTCGGTTCGCTGACGAAGTGCCACGACTTGACGAGCCGGCCAGGTCACAGTGGCCGCCTGCCGTCCGCCGACACCCGTCCGCCCTGCCGACGGGTCGCTGCTCAGACTCGCACTGCTATCTCGTTATTAGCGCCATTGCCGGCGGGCTTCTGAGTGCGGCTGCAGCCGGTGACCGACGCCGGGCCAGAGGACGATGACCTCGCACGGCCAGAGCTGGCAGTCAGTGGTCGCCCCGGGGCCGAGCGCTATCTCCAGCCAACCGGCTCATGGTGATGTTGCGCTCGCCTCCGGGGGCGGACCGCACGCGCGGTGGCTGGCCCGGCTCGAGATAAGTGGTCGTAGGCGCCGAGTGAAGTCGCGTATCGCAGTTACCCCGCAGACAGTTGGGCAAGCGCCGAGGTGACCCGGACCAGCGCCGAGGTGACCCGGACCAGCGCCGAGGTGACCCGGACCAGCGCCGGACTGGGCAGGCCCCGTGGTGACCCGGACCAGCGCCGGACTGGGCAGGCCCCGTGGTGACCCGGACCAGCGCCGGACTGGGCAGGCGCCGAGGTGACCCGGACCAGCGCCGGACTGGGCGGGCGCTGAGGTGACCCGGACCAGCACTCGAGGTGACCCGACCAGCACCGAGGTGACCCGACCCGCACCGGACTGGACAGCCCCGGATGACCCGGACCAGCGCCGACTGGGCGGGCGCCGAGGTGACCCGGACCAGCGCCGGCAGGCCCGTGACCCGGACCAGCGCCGGACTAGGCAGGCCCAGAGGTGACCCGGACCAGCGCCGGACTGGGCAGGCCCCGTGGTGACCCGGACCAGCGCCGGACTGGGCAGGCCCCGTGGTGACCCGGACCAGCGCCGGACTGGGCAGGCCCCGTGGTGACCCGGACCAGCGCCGGACTGGGCAGGCCCCGAGGTGACCCGGACCAGCGCCGGACTGGGCAGGCCCCGTGGTGACCCGGACCAGCGCCGGACTGGGCAGGCCCCGTGGTGACCCGGACCAGCGTCGGACTGGGCAGGCCCCGTGGTGACCCGGACCAGCGCCGGACTGGGCAGGCCCCGTGGTGACCCGGACCAGCGCCGGACTGGGCAGGCCCCGAGGTGACCCGGACCAGCGCCGAGGTGACCCGGACCAGCGCCGGACTGGGCAGGCCCCGTGGTGACCCGGACCAGCGTCGGACTGGGCGGGCGTGGAGATGACCCAAGCCAGGGCCGGACTCATTTTCCGCCGGGCGTATAAGCGCTATGCGCGCCGCGACGCGTGAATTAAACGGCAGCCGGCGCGTGGATTTGTGAGCAACTGCCGGTGAGCTACTGAATATTCAGAAGTCAAGCCTCGGCTCCGTCGGCCGCTGCGCCGCTTAGGCCGTGCATCCACTCACTGGTTTGAAAATCGTCCAGCTTATTAAAGCATAATGCGATTAATGGACTCTTCAGTTGTGCCCACTGCTGAACTGGGAAGTGAAATGAGATGGTGTGCCTGCACTGCGTGCGACAGGCGAGATAACCTGACTCCGTGAACGCGAGCGAGTGACTGAAAGTCAGGCCCGAACGTCACGGGCCAAGTTTACCAAATCGGTGAGCTTGGGCAATGCTTATATAAACTATGAAGCTCATCAGCACTGAAAGGTCAACTCCATATCGCCCGGTATCAGATCAGAAGACATCTGTGGGCTGACACCGCCAGAAGCATACAAAGCCAAACGTCAGCCGAGCAAAACATGAATATTCCGACATGGCGTAATTCCAATGGCCGCGCGTAGCCTTTAGCTGCTTCTGGAAATATCACAGCGAGCATCATGCATGACGTTCTGTAAGGCGCATTTATACAGAGCTGCGCCGAAGGCATCCAGCGCCTCCTGAATGCTATCTGACAGTCAAGGATGTACGTGCGTTGTGTTGAAACGGACTTAATCTTCACATTTAAGCTGTCTTGCCACGCTACGCAGATTGCAGCGAATATCTTCCGTGTTAGATCAGTATTTGCTAGATAGAAATTGGCTTGCCGTTGCTATGAACCCTTTGTGAAGCAATTAGTTTAAATTAATTGAGTAGAACTATGCCGCCGGTGGGTATTCAGTGCAAACTAATACCACAATGATCAGTGGTCTGTTATGTGCGATTTGGATTTCGGCGATATTTTGGTGGACCGTACCTTAACCAAAGCTCGATGACACGGCTGCAGAGCTGCATTTGACATGTGCGTGACACGGCAGGTGCAATAGCTCCTCGGAAGAATGCCTTGTGTGTGCTCACGCACTCCTTCATGATGAAAGCTCTTCAACAGTTCAATTTGCAGCACACAATCCAAAGCAGCATGTCATTTTATCCTCATCGCCAACATACCACATCAATTTTTTTCCACCCTCACCAATATACTGTATCATTATGTCCCCCATCGCCTGCATACCACGTCATTGTCTCCCACCATCGCCAGTATACCATGTAATGTTCTCTCCCATCGCAACATACCACGTCATTGTCTCCCACCATCGCCAGTATACCACGTAATGTTCTCTCCCATCGCAACATACCACGTCATCCCCCCCTCCCCAATCGCCAATATACCACATCATTACCTCCCACCATCGCCAACATACCACATCATTCTCTCCCACCATTGCTAGCATACCACATCATTCTCTCTCACCACCGCCAACATACCACATCATTCTCTCTCACCATCGCAACCATACCACATTATTATGTCCCATCATCGCCAACATACCACATCATTCTATCTCACCATTGCCAGCATACCACGCCATTCCATATCCCGTCACTGATGTACCACGCCATGAATTCACCCCCATTAGCACTCACCGGCATACCACCCCATTATATGCTCCAATCACTGATGTATCACGCCATTGTATACCTCCATCACTGAGATACCAAGTGATTCAACACCTCGTCGGACGTGACGTGGAATTATATTCCTCCATCACTAATGCACCACGTCATTTGACACTTCGCCCGGACGTGACGTGGCATTATATTCCTCCATCACTGACGCACCACGTCATTTGACACTTCGCCCGGACGTGACGTGGCATTATATTCCTCCATCACTGACGCACCACGTCATTTGGCTCTTCGCCCGGACGTACCGTGTCATTATATTCCTCCGTCACTGACGCACCACGTTATTTGACATCTGGCCGGACGTGCCGTGGCATTATGTTCCTCCATCACTGACGCGCCACGTCATTTGACATCTGGCCGGACGTGACGTGTCATGCTATGCCCCGTTAACGGCGTACCATGCTCAGGGCACTATCTTCGCCCATCTTCCGTACGACAAGTATCCCACCTTCTATTGTTTACGCGTCGTGCTACGCACCGTACTATGCGCCATGCTACGCGCCGTGCTACGAGCCGTGCTACGTTGACAGCTCTGGCCGACTCAGGTGCGCGCAGATCTTGCCGCCGACGAATAATTTCTGCTCCGTCCAGCCTTCTTTGTGGCCAAATCAGCTCGCGCGTGGTGCTGCTGAGGCCGCTCAGCAGCACCACCACATGGGCCGCCCACAGTCGTAGGCGCACTGGGACAAACGTGGCGCGGCATCTTTACGTCGCCCGCCGCCCGCCGCCCGGTCGTGCGGCGGCCGCCGTCGCGCGCCGAATAGCGAAAGTGCATTGCGGGCGCGGCCGTATACGGACGGACGCGGCGCGATCGGCGGCGAGAGCGGCCGGCGCCCGAATATCGTTTGCATTCGGCAACCGCAGACGCGACACCCGCCGGCGGAGCGTTGCGGTGCAGCATCGCGCGGCCGACCGGCGGCGGCCGGGCCGTGACGTCTCTCCGCGCCCCGACACACCTCGGTGGTCGTCGCAGCTCCTCGCCTCTCGACAGGGCGATCGACGGCCTCCCGCGGCAGCCGGATCGGCCGCCGGCGCTGAATCTGCGGCCGTGCCACCACTGGCGGTGACCGGTCTCCTTTCACTCTCACGTCTCCCTGGCTGTGTTCGGTGCCACCACTGGCGGTGACCGGTCTCCTTTCACTCTCACGTCTCCCATGGCGTACCGGTCTCCTTTCACTCTCACCTCCCTGGCTGTGTTCGGTGCCACCACTGGCGGTGACCGGTCTCTTTTCGTGTCCCGGGGTGTTGTGCCACCACTGGCGGTGACCGGTCTCCTTTCACTCTCACGTCTCCCTGGCTGTGTTCGGTGCCACCACTGGCGGCGACCGGTCTCCTTTCACTCTCACGTCTCCCGGGTTGTGTTCGGTTTCGCCGGCGTGCTCCTCGCGGCTGGCCGGCTAGTTGTGAGCGCATCATCCGCCGGAGCCGTCCGGTAACCCGCGAGCGCAGCAGGGTGCTGCCACTGTTCGCCCTGCGGCCACGGCTGTCGGCGTCGACCGCTCATTATTGGCCGTCGATATTCCGCAGGTGTTCTGCCTTCAGCACCCATTGTACAATTAGTCTTGCATTGAAGCCTGCCCTGCTACCATGTAATCTCTGCTGGTGTAGCACCGTCTCGCATCCACCACGGATATTTATCGACGCGCAGTAATTCTGCATGTATACGTCGATGATTGGATGCGTTTGACGTGATTGAAATTGCGCGCCTGGAAATTGTCGAGTGCTGTTCGCCAATTCAGCGACACTGGTCCGGAACGTCTGTTGGCCCGCTGACGTGTGCAGCGGCCGGACGCGTCCCCGACGGCCGTGTCTTGTCTCTGTGACGCGTCTCCGACGGCCGTGTCTTGTCTCTGTGACGCGTCTCCGACGGCCGTGTCTTGTCTCTGTGACGCGTCTCGACGGCCGTGGCTTGTTTCGTGCGCGTCCGACGGGCGTGTCTTGTCTCTGCGACGCTCTCCGACGGCCGTGTCTTGTCTCTGTGACGCGTCTCCGACGGCTGTGTCTTGTCTCTGTGACGCGTCTCCGACGGCCGTGTCTTGTCTCTGTGACGCGTCTCCGACGGCCGTGTCTTGTCTCTGTGACGCGTCTCCGACGGCCGTGTCTTGTCTCTGTGACGCGTCTCTGACGGCCGTGGCTTGTTTCTGTGACGCGTCTCCGACGGGCGTGTCTTGTCTCTGCGACGCGTCTCCGACGGCCGTGTCTTGTCTCTGTGACGCGTCTCCGACGGCCGTGTCTTGTCTCTGTGACGCGTCTCCGACGGCCGTGTCTTGTCTCTGTGACGCGTCTCCGACGGCCGTGTCTTGTCTCTGTGACGCGTCTCTGACGGCCGTTTCTGTCCGTCTCCGACGGCGTGTCTTGTCTCTGTGACGCGTCTCCGACGGCCGTGTCTTGTCTCTGTGACGCGTCTCCGACGGCCGTGTCTTGTCTCTGTGACGCGTCTCCGACGGCCGTGTCTTGTCTCTGTGACGCGTCTCCGACGGCCGTGTCTTGTCTCTGTGCGTGCGCACAGATTTCGTGTTCGTGTCTCTGTGCAGTACTCGGTGCTCGTCAACCCTTCGCATGTGCATACATGCAAGCGACGTCCACCCATGCCGCCACGCGTTGGCAGCGTCGTTATCGTGCCGCCACGTGACCCGGCCGTCTGCTGTTGGTCTCGAGCCGTCGCCAAGTGGCACCAGACTGGCGGGCGCCTACTGCGGACTGACACGCGTCTGTCGAGGGGGGGGGTGATGCGGCCCCCGCTCTGAAAAATCACTGGCACGGACGTCGGGAAGTGATCGGCGAATGACCGGCCCCAATCACGGCTGCCTGTTGCTCCCTGGCAAAAGTTCCCAGGTCAGGAAAGAAGTTGGACGCGTCGCGCATGCAAAATGCACGCACGCAGAAAGCATTTCGCAGAAGGCCAACAGGTCCGGAAGAGAGAACACGGACGTGATTTTGCGGCAAGTGCTGGCTGAGTTTGCCTGCGTTTGTGTACGTTTGTGCAGAGATGCAGCCAAGTGGGGCGGTGATACCCTCCCTTTGATAGCCAGGGTTTGATAGATATGCAAGGGATTCTGACATGTTCACCACGCAACGGGGATATTTTCGTCACGCTTCGCGCGCCGAAAACAATCTCTGCTTCATGCCATTTTTTGGTCCTAAAATCCTGATAATCCCGGCTGCACTCTTGTGTGTGTGTGTGTTTTGTGAGAGCAGGGGAGCCGGCAACCTTCCTCCCGGGTTTCCAGTAACTCCCCGAGCGAGATCGATGTCTTTGTTCTCCGCACCCGTGCTAAGAACAGGGGAACCGTTTGCTGATGTTGCCATGGCGACCGGCTGACCGGAGTGCCACGACAATGTAGTCGTGGGACTCGCATTCACATACACTGACCTTTGTCCACCTCTCACCTACTGCTCAGCGACCGCAAATCAGGGGCCGGAGACGTTCAAGTCGGTCGCTCAGCACATTCTACCTGTATCCAGATATCATTCTCCACCATACCCACTTGGTGAGTCGGAGTCCGAGCCACACTGAAAGTCGAGGCCACTAAATAACGTTTATCAATTGCTTTTGGTGATGAATATGGTTGGATGGTCATTTATAAGACTTACTGAAAAATATATGCGTAGTCTGACGATGGTTGTCTCCTTTGCCGCGAAACGACGAACAGCCTGTTCGTAAGCTCGTGATCAAATAAACATCTTTCGACCTTCATAATTGATCTCTCCCTGCCACCTGATCCCTGCTGTCTGCTCCCTCGGGCGGCTCGCTTCGTCTCCGCCCCCCCCCCCCCCCCTTCCCGGGGGCCCACCTCGTCTCCGTACCTGGCGGCTCACCTCGTCTCCGTACCTGGCGGCTCACCTCGTCTCCGTACCTGGTGGCTCGCCTCGGCTCCGTTCTGGTCGGCTCGCCTCGTCTCCGTACCTGGCGGCTCATCTTGTCTCCTCACCTGGTGGCTCGCCTCGTCTCCGTACCTGGCGGCTCACCTCGTCTCCTTACCTGGTGGCTCGCCTCGGCTCCGTTCTGGTCGGCTCGCCTCGTCTCCGTACCGAGCGGCTCGCCTCGTCTCCTTACTTGGTGGCTCGCCTCGACTCCGTTCCGGACGGTTCACCTCGTCTCTGTACCGAACGGCTCGCCTCGTCTCCGTACCAAACGGCTCGCCTCGTCACCGTACTGGCCGGCTCGCCTCGTCTCCGTACGGGGCGGCTCGGTTGCCGGCCGCGGGACGCTCCGCCGAGACCTGCCCACGTCTCCATGCGCCACGCCGGTGCGTGATGTGTCTCACGGCCACCAAGGTTGCCCGCCGCGGGACGCTCCGCCGAGACCTGCCCACGTCTCCATGCGCCACGCCGGTGCGTGATGTGTCTCACGGCCACCAAGGTCGCCCGCCCCGGACCCCCGACCTGCCACGTCTCCATGCGCCGCCGGTGCGTGATGTTCCCGGCCCCGCGCGCGGACGCTCCGCCGAGACCTGCCCACGTCTCCATGCGCCACGCCGGTGCGTGATGTGTCTCACGGCCACCAAGGTTGCCCGCCGCCGGACGTCATCAGCCCCGGAGCGCCAGCGGCACTGTCGGCCGCCAGCGCGCGCCTGCTAGTTTCCAATTTCCGCATCGGTCAGAGAGCGATTGGCGAGCGGGTGGTCGTGCGCCAATCGCTCCCTGCCAACCCCCTCCCCCAACTCGCCCACGACCAAAGGCCTCGCGGCACAGCGTTCCGGTCGGCTCGGCCTGCTGACATGCCTGCCGGCCGGCCGGCCTCGTCACGTGCCACATGTGGCCACGTGCCGTCACGTGCCGCGTGTCGCTCGTACATCCCGTCACGTGCCGCGACCAGCTCTCACGGCGTAGCTGGACGTCATCGAATTGGCGGCGAGCTGCATCGCTGGTGTCGCACAGGGCCCTCACTCGGATAGGACGGGTCGCGCCGATACGTAGTGGTGACGCGGCCGGGCCTCGTGCCGAGACAGGCTCATTTACATTGGAATTGATTACGCTGGTGTCGGCGTACATCACACGATTGGTTTTGTCCTCGGCGTTTTCCTTTTGTGTCGCTCAGTGCGGCCACGACGCGACTAAAATAGCCCAATGCAATAACGACTATTGTGAAGCATTAGGCAGTGCGTAACTAACTTTGTGTTCGTGTCATGGTCGGTTACAAACTTTTCTAAGGTTTGGCATGGGGTGAGGTGGGATGGGGTGGGTCGGGTGTGGATGGCCGGCAAAAACCCGACCTGGGTTCTCTGAACAAGATGAATTGTTCTCTCACAAGACACGCTCTGCCTCCGGCATGGCGTGCGCACTCGCCGGCGTCGTTCGTGCCGTCCCCCGCCGCCCCCCCCCCCCCCCCCCCCCCCCCCGCCGTCCCCCCCGGGCGTGTGGGACCCGACTTCAATCGCGCGAGCTGACATGCCGCCCGCGGGAATTCGGTCGCGAGGTGGCCGCTGCGAGTCGCGCCAGGACTGCGCACGCTCAGAGCCCGCTCAGAGCCCGCCACGTGTACAACGCAGGTGAACTGTGCTTTTCCGGAGGCTCATTCAGCTCGGCGCCGAACTGGCGAACGCCAGGACTGCCCGTCTGTCGGCCGGCGCGACCCGTTGGGGGACGGGGCCGCCCGTCAGACAGGTACGCTCGCCGTAACAGGTGTTGGCTCGAGGCGCGGCGGCGCTGTCCGAGGCGCCGATGAACGACAACTCACACCCCGCCGTGTTTTCCTTGTGACGGCTGACGTCACACAACGGATGTACCTCGGAAGGTCATTGCAGGTTGGAGGCGAGTTGTGGTCAGGAGCACAGAGCATCTTGAGACCTTGTGGAAGGTGACGTGTGTGCATATGCACTTGCAGTGCTATTAATTTGCCTAGCATTGGTGCATCTGATTTGGACACGTCGATGGCGGTGTCGAAAGCTTCGCTATGAAAACGTCGCTGGCTAAAATGCCGACTCACGGAATGAAAAGAGTACAGCTGGAAGAGAACCCCTGATCATATTCTTGCCCACGCCAATCATTTTGTAATTTGGCTTCGGTTCGTCAAATAATCGATAAAATAATGTTTGTGAGAAATCCAACGGTAGTACTATTACAGGCACAACTGAAGTGAATGGTGTAATAAACGTGCCGGTATTTCTTTTTTATTGACACCTACAATATAATATGGCCTAGTAAGAATGACAACTGGGTTGAATGTTCGCTGCCGATCACACGGTTCCGCTATCTAGTGACGTCAGAGAGGCGCAGCTGCCTCCAGAGTGGGTAACTGCCTGGCAGTGTGATAGTGTGGTGGTCACAGGTGGTCTGTGTGTCTAGTCACACCAACGGTACCACTTGTGGTCGGTGTGTTCAGCTGCACCAGCAGCACCCCTAGTAGCCAGTGTGTCTGGCGGCGCGGGTGGGACCGACACCACCGCCGGCGGGCCGGGCACCAGCGGCGGCACCAGCACCAGCTGTGACCCGACCGGCGAGCGCCGTCTCGCTCGACCGGATGCGCTCGCCGCCGCCGGCGCTGGCCGTCCGCCGGTGAGCCAGTGATCCGCTGGCCCGCCGCCAGCGCTGGCCCGCCACCGGCGCTGGCCGTCCGCCGATGAGCCAGTGACCCGCTGGCCGTCCGCCGATGAGCCAGTGACCCGCTGGCCCGCCGCCGGCCCCGCAGCGGCGGCCGTGCTCACCCGCGCCGACCTCTGCCGGCCGACGACAGATGGGGGCCACGTCGTGTCTGACCTCGCCGTCAGCCGCGGAGCCGGCGGCGAGTACACAAAGGCGGCACACTGGCCGCGGCCAGGTCTTCCCCGACATACCCAGACCGCCCAACTAGCAACCAAGTATTGTCTGAAGGCTCCATTATATATACATATATATATATATATATATATATATATATATATATATATATATATATATATATATATATATATATGTATGTATGTATGTATGTATGTATGTATGTATGTATGTGTGTATGTATGTATGTATGTATGTATGTATGTATGTATGTATGTATGTGTGTGTGTGTGTGCATGCGTACGTGCGTGTGTGCGTGTGTGCGTGTGCGCGTGTGCGTGTGTGTTTGTGTTCGTATGTGTGTACCATTGGCTCCATGGAGCGATATGCAAGGAATGGGGAGGGGAAATGCGAATGAAAAGACCCGAAGCATTGACGGAGATGCGATAGATGTAGAAACAAGAGAATGGGACACCTGTCCCATTTTTGGCGTGGTTTGAAAGTAATCCTGTGGCGTTATATGTATAATCTGGAAATTAATCTGTAGTCTCTTCTCGAAGTCTAAGAGCCGATGTGGGAATTGGTTGCGAGCGCTAGACACAAAGATGTACGGATTATGTTGAACGATAAAGCAAGTATGATGATGTACATAGGCGGACGTAACTGAAATACATGATGTAACCTTTTTAGGACCATGCTCATGATTAGGCTTGCATATGCTCGTTTGTGACGGATGGCATTCTCCAGAAGCGAGGAATTTGGAATACTTGAAATAATGACGCTTATCTTCCGTGGTGTTGTCGACGTGTCCTTAAACATCAATTCATCATTATCATCTCTTCCGTGGATTCGTACTATTTTTGTGTGCTGAGTGCGCACGGACGACTAAAACACATGGCTGATCACTGGCAATGTGTTTCTTCCGCCTTAGTGTCCATCTGGGACCGCAAAAACTATTAACCGGCTAGAACTCCGTCCAGCATCCCGGGGCTTAGCTCTTTAATAGTTTTACGGTGGCTGCGCACTCGGAAATAATCCTCCGCTCAGCGTCGGACTGTGGGGGAACATCCTTGAATCAGCAGCCGGGCGCAGGAAGCAGAGCACGCAAGCGCGCTCGCCACGGATTCTGCTGGGTGGAGGTAGGAAGATGGTGCTTTCAGGTCGATTCATTCCATGCGACACCGCAGGCGTAGTGTAAAACTTCGCGCAGCTTGAGGAACGCGTCGACATCCTCCTCGGTGCTGCCGCCCGCGCGCTCCTCCACTTGCACGCATTCGTGCACATACACACATACACACACACACACAGAGACGCACACACACGCACACGCACACACACATACACATACACATACACATACACACACAAACACACACACACACGCACATACACATGCACATACAGCCATGCGCATACACATACACATATACACACACATGCACACATGCACATACACATGCACATGCACATATACACACACATGCACACACACACACACACACACACACACACACACACACACACACACACACACACACACACACACACACACACACACACACACACACACACACACACACACACACACACACGTGAATGCGCTCGCAAAGGCGGTGAGGGGGCTTTGAGGCAGCATCGTTTTTCCATTGCGGACCGGTCACCGTCGAGCGGCCGATCGGCGAGTGTGCCGGGCCGCTACCTTCCGACTGGCGACGCAGAACCACGGCCAAAACGCGCTTCCGGTCCGGTGAGAACGTTCTCAGCGGGCGGGCGGGAGCCGCCGCCGCCTCGCCGCCGCGAGACGAACGATGCGTGTGCGATGCGCTCAGCGGGCGGCCGTCGGACCGGCTCGCCGTCAATGCCCGCCGTCAGACCGCCGGCTGACGGCGACGCCGCCACCCGGGGTGTCACGCGGCGGCCGACATTCGCAGCGGCCGGCGCCGGCCGACATTCGCAGCGGCCGGCGCCGGCGGCAGCGGACGGCGCCGCCAGTCGCCTCCGGCCGGAGCCTATTCAGGTTAAGCCATGCGCTGTCGCTGCAGCGGATTGCGCCGAGCCGCGACCGGAGCTGTCCAGGGCAGATGTCCGCCGTGTCCGCTGACGTCACGAGGCGGAACAAGTCCACACTGGCGGTCCGTTCACTCCACAGAACCGCGCGAGCGGAGATGTTCCCCCTGGCGACCCATCTACCTGGACGCCCGACGCTAGAGGAGCTCCAAGCCTCTGCTGCCCGGGGGACGAGCAGTCTAGGAGTAAGTTGCCCGCCTCACAATCGAAAGATTGTGGGTTCGGGTCCTACTTGCCGCTACTCTTCGCCCGCGACTAATCATCGTGAGAGATTGGTGACGCTAAATGACAGAACGGTCGACGTGTCGTACAACCAATAACCACCACCACTTCCGCTGCCAGCTGCACCCACCTACTGCATGTAAACACGACACATACGCGCCACTGGGGTCAGGGGAGCTCCATGTCGCTGCTGAGGGGACGAGTAGTCTAGGCGTGAGTTTCCCCCTATCATAATCGAAAGACTGTGGGTTACAGTCTCGCCTGTTGACGCGGGAAAATAGTATGGGTAGGGGGTGGGAACGGCGGTGATCTTTTGAGTCTTCAGCCCTGTCAAAAGAAAATTGGCTATTGAGTCTGGGACGTACACTGGATAATGTGAGCCAAAGAGCACCACGACCTCCTCTCCCCTCCCCACCTCCACGTCGGAGGAGTGTTCTTCCGCGGTGATGAATGGACCTTGACTTCCGCTCAATTTCTCCGACCCCCGCATCCTGTTTCCGTTTGCCACTCCTGGCCTTCCATTCCATTCCATTTCATTCCTCGGTTCTCTTCATCTCTTGGCCTCTCACCTCATGTCTGCGTCTCCTCTTCCAGTTTCCCGTCGCATCCACCGTTCAGACCACGTGCCCGCCACCCCCCGCCCCCTGCGCCTGCCGTGCCGCGCGCCCCGCAGAGCCGTTTCTTTTCATGGTCGCTCGCGTGACTGGCAAGGCCAGAGCTGTGGAGCATGGCGATCTCCCGCGCGGAGGTGGCCCAGTCACCTCTGCTGCACAGACTCCGCCGCCTGTGGCGATACCGTTCCGCAGCGCACTGTCGATATCTTCACAGGCGACGCTTTTATATATCCATCGCGGTACTTGCCACACTAGTGCAGCACATTTTTCATCGACTTGCTTTGTGCTGTCTCGATTTCTCCCGTGGTGTTAGTCCATGGTGCATAGTGGTATTGGTCCATGGTCCACAGTGATATCTGCCCATGGTGCATGGTCACGGGCGTTAGCCCATGGGGCACAGTGGTGTTGATCCATGGTGCACAGTGGGGTTTCAGAAGTGCCGGCAGGTTGCGCATGTTGTTGCAACGTGCATGCAAATCGAATGATGTCTACTATTTATATTTATGGTTGCTTGAGAACGATGAGCCAATGATGCGCCCACGTGTTGCACTGTTGCACACATCGAAGTCTTGTGTCGCGCTGTGATGCTGCTCAACATGACAAACTGAAAGGAAATGAACAATCGTAGCTCAAGTTGTATTAATGGTTGTATTATGTACATGCATACATCCATATATATATATATATATATATATACATGATATGCATGTGACTAGGAACATCATATTCCTAATCGCAATGGACCCAATGCGTCCCGGCGGACCAAAGAGAAGAAGTGGGTCGGCGTATCAGCGTACCAAGATGTCCCTAATACCACGGAGCCCGCGAGCAGTGGCTCCAAATTGTCACACCACACACATTGCTGGCTTTCTTGTGTCGGAACAAGACGCTCCCGTGCCGAGATATCGGCCGCGAGCTCCGCACAGGAGCCGCGACCGCTCATGTTCGGCTGCGGAACGGCGCGCGTCCGCACCACGCAAACAGTCGACTCGTGACCCACCGCCGACCTTGTCTGGGACAGTGCACATGTGTGACCCGCCGCCGACCTTGTAGAAATCAAATTCCCCCCCCCCACCTTTTCCCAAGAAAGGTCAAATTTTTTCCCCCCCCCCCCCCTTTTCAGAGGAGAGCGCATGTGTGACCCGCCGCCGACCTTGTCCAGGACAGTGCCCATGTGTGACCCGCCGCCGACCTTGTCCAGGACAGTGCCCATGTGTGACCCACCGCCGACCTTGTCCAGGACAGTGCCCATGTGTGACCCACCGCCGACCTTGTCCAGGACAGTGCCCATGTGTGACCCGCCGCCGACCTTGTCCAGGACAGTGCACATGTGTGACCCGCCGCCGACCTTGTCCAGGACAGTGCACGACCCCCCCACTACCTGTGTGACCCGCCGCCGACCTTGTCCAGGACAGTGCCCATGTGTGACCCGCCGCCGACCTTGTCCAGGACAGTGCCCATGTGTGACCCGCCGCCGACCTTGTCAGGACGGTGCCCATGTGTGACCCGCCGCCGACCTTGTCCAGGTGCCCATGTGTGACCCGCCGCCGACCTTGTCCAGGACAGTGCACATGTGTGACCCGCCGCCGACCTTGTCCAGGACAGTGCCCATGTGTGACCCGCCGCCGACCTTGTCCAGGACAGTGCCCATGTGTGACCCGCCGCCGACCTTGTCCAGGACAGTGCCCATGTGTGACCCACCGCCGACCTTGTCCAGGACAGTGCCCATGTGTGACCCGCCGCCGACCTTGTCCAGGACCATGCCGACCTTGTCGGGACGGTGCCCAGTGACCCATGGACCCGCCGCCGACCTTGTCTGGGACGGTGCACAGTGCCTGTGACCCGCCGCCGACCTTGTCCAGGACAGTGCCCATGTGTGACAGGAGGTGTACCGACAGCGGCGCGCGCTGCTCGTGGCTGGCGACGAGCGGACCAGAGGTGTCGCCGACGCCTCGCCGCGCCTTGATGATCTGCAGCTGATGGGCCTCCATTACCTCTCCATTTCCCCTCCATTACCGTATGGTAATCGCTGGTCCATCACTCGGTCACGGCATGCATTGTCGATGGGCGCAGACATGTGTGGAATGTCATAGATGCGCGAGGTGAGATAGCCATCGTGCATTCGAAATCGGTGACATTGGACATTTGGTCGACTTCTGCCTTGGCAGCAACGAAGTGCAGACATCTGAAGGATGGCACGGGGAGATGAGATGGTACCAATGATTCCGCTATTAGTGCGTTGGCACGGGGATCATGTGTAACCATTTCGTTCAATATTATATTGCAAGACATTGCAATTTGCGCGGTTATATGGCAAGAATCAATTTGGGGTCCCCGAAAGCAGCCGAACTCCGCTCGCCAAGTTTTTATTCCGCACATGATAATGGATGGTGGAGTTGTGGCGTTCGTGTCAGGGGCCGACTCAGGAATTCTGATCGGTTCGGTGGCGGACACTCGTTAGGAGGTGCGCTATCGATTGGGAAACATGGTGAGAGATGTATTCAAGTATCCCTGGATGGACGCATTTTCTTCTCGGAACGACGCGTTCCGTCGGCAAACGCATTCATTTCCCGACACTGCTCCCGGCCGGCGGCACGTGCTGGGGAGGCGACCGACACCGCTCCCGGCCGGCGGCACGTGCTGGGGAGGCGACCGACACTGCTCCCGGCCGGCGGCACGTGCTGGGGAGGCGACCGACACTGCTCCCGGCCGGCAACACGTGCTGGGGAGGCGACCGACACCGCTCCCGGCCGGCAACACGTGCTGGGGAGGCGACCGACACCGCTCCCGGCCGGCAACACGTGCTGGGGAGGCGACCGACACTGCTCCCGGCCGGCAACACGTGCTGGGGATGCGGCCGACACCGCTCCCGGCCGGCGGCACGTGCTGGGGAGGCGACCGACACCGCTCCCGGCCGGCGGCACGTGCTGGGGATGCGACCGACACCGCTCCCGGCCGGCAACACGTGCTGGGGATGCGACCGACACCGCTCCCGGCCGGCAACACGTGCTGGGGATGCGACCGACACCGCTCCCGGCCGGCGGCACGTGCTGGGGATGCGACCGACACTGCTCCCGGCCGGCAACACGTGCTGGGGATGCGACCGACACTGCTCCCGGCCGGCGGCCGACACTGCTCCCGGACGGCGACACGTGCTGGGGATGCGACCGACACTGCTCCCGGCCGGCAACACGTGCTGGGGATGCGACCGACACCGCTCCCGGCCGGCGGCACGTGCTGGGGATGCGACCGACACTGCTCCCGGCCGGCGGCACGTGCTGGGGAGGCGACCGACACTGCTCCCGGCCGGCGCCACGTGCTGACAGCGAGCTGACGCGGCGCCACGTGCGCCGCCCGGCCGCCAGGAGCACCGCGTACACTTCCCACACTTGGCGAAAAGTGGGCCGACTGCGGTGGCGGCGGCGGTGGCGGCGCTGCCATAACGGCCTGCCGCGCCACAATTCGAGGCATGTCTGGATCAGCGGGATCAGGGGATCGGGCGGCGCGCGTGCGGCCGGAGGGTGGCGAAGATAACGTCGGCCTGGCGGTGTGTGGGGCCGACGGGTCAAGTGTCTCGTGGAAAACACTGGTGATGTTGGGAAGAGCTCTTGATGTGCTCCTGTGGCGGTGCTGGGGAACCGAGGGAGACTTGATCATGTGCTTTTTAATATTATTTATTGTGGAAGACTGACTCTTTGTGTGCAAATGTCCGTGCCCTTGTCTATGTTGGCTGGACATTTTGCACGGGTAGTTCCACCCCACCTCCCTTTTTTCATGGTGATAATTTGGTATGCTATTTTGTCACTGGTCACACTAATCACCAGTCACTTTGTCACGCCCTGAGCCTATGCCGAATAGATTGGTTGAACTTGACCCAAGGAGAACAGGGCACGTTTCAGCAAACACCATCAGGTAGCACGAATGCGTTCTTGAATGCGATTTGGTGTCCCACTAAGCAGGCCATCAAAGTGCTCAGCAACTAGTACACGGCAACAAGAGCGTGCCTAACTCCCTCTGCTGGTCATAGCCATAGGGTGAGGTGGGGGACCAATCAGGAGTTCGTGCAGATGCTCGGGTGCCGATGGCAACGCGAGGTGGGGGAACGGTGGGGGGGGCGGGGTACTGCGGGCAGGTCAGGCCGGGTGGACACGGCAGCAGATCCAGCCGGCGTTCTAATGCGGACGCCTCCCATATAATGCTATGCAATTTCCGTGCACAGCTAATCCAGAACAGCACAGGAACACCATTTTGAATCTGATGAAGGCCTGAATATCGTCCAGCGGCGGGCTTTTGCCTGAACTTCAAGTGTGGCCGTTGTTGGAAGACTTTCCGGTCATGCATACTTCCCGTCAGGCGCCGCTGTACGCCGTAATTCAAAGCTGCTCATGAATTTGGCAAATCCGGCCCATTATTGGACAGTATTGAGTTTATGGCACTCGGGAGTTTATGGCTAGTGATACGCGTGACTGCGCATTCAATGTTCGCGAACTAACTGAGATAGCGCCGCCGGCGGAAGCCAAGCTAACTGGAGTTACACCGGCGACTGTCGAAGTAACTGGGACAACGCCAACGGTAGTCGCCGAGCTAACTGGGTTAACGCCGTTAGCAGTCGAGCTAACTGGGCTAGCCCCAGCCGCAGTCGAGCTAACTGAGCTAACGCCGACGGCAGTCGAGCTAACTGGGCTAACGCCCAGACGTCGGTGTCGTTAGCGATCATTAGTGGACGGCGGCGCACGGCTCTGACCGACTTTGTGGCGGCCGGTCTTCTCGCCGGACCACCAGGACCGGACCGGCCTCATTACCGCCTGGCGCCGGACCACCAGGACCGGACCGGCCTCATTACCGCCTGGCGCCCGACCACCAGGACTGGACCGGCCTCATTACCGCCTGGCGACCGACCACCAGGACTGGACCGCATGGACTGGACCGGCCTCATTACCGCCTGGCGCCGGCTCCCGTTACCGGCCGGCTTCTGCCAGTGCGGCTAGTGCGGCTAGTGATACTCAATGCTGCGTATTTCGTAATTTCGCAATGCTGCTAATGTTATTGGGTGTACGGTTTTATTAGGGTAAGTGTTTTCTCCGCAAGGTTTTTTAGTTCACACTTTGCTGCGTTTTAGTGCTGTGACCGATGGAGATTGGTACGAGCTCCCAAATTATTCTCTGGAGTTCCGTGTGCGGAGTTTAACGCAGCGTTAATACTCCTTGGCACCCATTTAATTAAAAAGGTAACATACTAGGAGCGTCTGGATGTCACGAACTCAGCCCCCTCCCCACACACTCACACCCTCCAGAGCGAATTAAGCTTCTTGGCTGAGTGCACCAGCTACGGCATCGGCTATGGCATCGCGTTTGACTGAGGGGTGGTACGATTGGTTTAATCTGTCCGTGGTCTCATATACCCTGATGTGCCCTAATGTGCCCTGATTTACCCTGATGTACCCTGATGTGCCCTGATGCACCCGATGGTCTGATATACCCTGATGTGCCCTATTGTACCCTGATGTGCCCTGATATATCCAAGGATCTGATGCGCCCTAAATATGCCGTGATGTGCCCGGGGTATGAGGTTCCTTAATTTGCCCAGATGTACCCGAGGGCTTGAGGTACATTGATTTGCCCTGATGTGCCCCATGGTCTGATGTACCATGATGCGCCCTGATGTTTCTAGGGTGTGATGTGCTCTGATGTGCCCGGAGGTGTGATGTACCCGGTGGTCTGATGTGCTCGGAGGTCTGATGTGCCCGGAGGTGTGATGTACCCGGTGGTCTGATGTGCCCGGAAGTCTGATGTGCCCGGAAGTCTGATGTGCCCGGAGGTCTGATGTGCCCGGAGGTCTGATGTGCCCGGAGGTCTGATGTGCCCGGAGGTCTGATGTGCCCGTATATCTGATGTGCCCGGAGGTCTGATGTGCTCGGATGTCTGATGTGCCCGGAAGTCTGATGTGCCCGGAAGTCTGCTGTGCCCGGAGGTCTGATGTGCCCGGAGGTCTGATGTGCCCGGAGGTCTGATGTGCCCGGAGGTCTGATGTGCCCGTATATCTGATGTGCCCGGAGGTCTGATGTGCCCGGAGGTCTGATGTGCCCGTAATCTGATGTGCCCGGAGGTCTGATGTGCCCGGAGGTCTGATGTGCCCGGAGGTCTGATGTGCCCGGAGGTCTGATGTGCCCGGAGGTCTGATGTGCCCGGAGGTCTGATGTGCCCGGAGGTCTGATGTGCCCGGAGGTTTGATGTGCCCAGAGGTCTGATGTGTCCGGAGGTCTGATGTGCCGGGAGGTCTGATGTGCCCGGAGGTCTGATGTGCCCGGAGGTCTGATGTGCCCGGAGGTCTGATGTGCCCGGAGGTCTGATGTGCCCGGAGGTCTGATGTGCCCGGAGGTCTGATGTGCCCGGAGGTCTGATGTGCCCGGAGGTCTGATGTGCCCGGAGGTCTGATGTGCCCGGAGGTTTGATGTGCCCAGAGGTCTGATGTGTCCGGAGGTCTGATGTGCCGGGAGGTCTGATGTGCCCGGAGGTCTGATGTGCCCGGAGGTCTGATGTGCCCGGAGGTCTGATATGCCCGGAGGTCTGATGTGCCCGGAGGTCTGATGTGCCCGGAGGTCTGATGTGCCCGGAGGTTGATGTGCCCGGAGGTCTGATGTGCCCGGAGGTCTGATGTGCCCGGAGGTTTGATGTGCCCGGAGGTCTGATGTGCCCGGAGGTCTGATGTGCCCGGAGGTTTGATGTGCCCGGAGGTCTGATGTGCCCGGAGGTCTGATGTGCCCGGAGGTCTGATATGCCCTGATGTACCTGATGCCTCCAGACTGAAGTCTGGAAAAGGCATTGGCCGGTACCGATGATACAAATTACAGTCAAGTTGAAAAGTTAAAGGATGATTTGAAGAGTTTTCTTTGCGAACAAATAATGGGATGTATAAATTTGCAAAGAAGACAAATGCAGAACCATCCTACCCATAGCCAATAAATAAAACCAGAGTGGCATATCTGGAACAGCTAGTAAATATCAAGGTAAATGCATACCAACCCGATCGGTGAATTACTTCCATATATGCTACAAGTAAACAACGGGTGTAAATTCCCTCCGTGTCCTCTTATCTAGGAAGCTGAGATGCGATAGCGAGCTGGCGATGCAAGATGTTCAAGTTGGTGAGAAACCACGTATATACCCAATGCTATATGGACCACACAAGTAAATTAAGACAATTGTAGACAGGACGCAAACAAAATATCAGGGAGGAAATCTCGACTTCCGGTAGTCTGAGCGGAATTACATTGCATGGCATAAGGAACATTACACGCTCTTGAACTTAAGGTGTGAGTTTCGTCGTGTGAGTTTCGTCGTGTGAGTTTCGTCTGTGAGTTTCGTCGTGACACCGTATGAAGCAATATCGGAGCTCGTGACACCATAAGGAGCGGCAGCGGAGCTCATGACACCGTTAGGAGCGGCAGCGGAGCTCGTGACACCGCTAGGAGCGGCAGCGGAGCTCGTGACACCATAAGGAGCGTCAGCGGAGCTCATGACACCGCTAGGAGCGGCAGCGGAGCTCGTGACACCATAAGGAGCGGCAGCGGAGCTCGTGACACCGCTAGGAGCGGCAGCGGAGCTACGAGGCTTGGGAGTCGGTAAGAGTAATGTCACCAGTGCTGCATTTGTAGTCCGGTGCCACCAGAGGTTACCGGCCGACCTGAAAACACCACGTCTCGTGTCTTGGCATCGGCTCGGATGGCAAAGCGCGCCTCTTTGGCCGGGCTATGCCTCCGCCCAGGCTTCGCCCAGCGCTCGCCTGCCGTCCGACTGTTCGAGGTAATGAGATGCAGTCAGATCCTGCAGCACAGCGGGCAGTCGACGATGCTAAACTTGGAGGAAAACAGCAGAAGTAAGCACTCTGGTTCCAGTGCAGACAATGCTGCCAGCTGGTGTCAGACTTCGAGGCTGGCTTTGCAGACGATTTCTTTTGCCGTATGAGATTCTGTACAGGTCATAGCAAGGCGTGGGCGCGCTTACTGGGTAGAAATTCGGTTACGGTGTGGAAGTTTGCCTATCTCAACCGTTGCATGCAAAATGGCGTGCGAGAAATCGTGATTAGCGCTTAAATTATTCAGCACATTACTTAGGTGCTCCAAACCTCGTCACATTCCGCGCAGCTTACGCTGGTCAATGGCTGGTGTATACGAACTGTTCCGCTTCCAATCGCCACAGGGTTACCAATAATTAGCCGGAAGGTGAACGGCAAAGTTTGCGCCTTGTTTTTGCTGCGCCCAATGCAGCGTGTAGCCGTAGTCAGCCTCCAGTTCCAGCGCACACAGAAGCGTCGAGCCCTGCAGGGGTTTTCCTCGCCGATTTCCAGTGTCGACGTTTGGAGCTTGTGCAACAGACGCGGCTGCTGTCTGATGTGATTGTGTGCATTTTGTGCTGTTAGCGGGCGAAGGGGAAGCGGCGGCTAAGGCCGCATTGTGGTTTCATTTGTTGAATTAATAACATAATACAAAAGCACGCAATTCGCTTCATCCCGACAATGTCTTCGGTTCAGTTTCTTTTCTCCTTGTGTAAAGCGCAGTCATATCTTCTGCACATGGCAGGCGAACACCGCTCTCTCACCGTGCTGTTAATCTCACAAGTTAAGTGCACACACATCAGCCGCAATGTAGCTTTTCCCAATGATGCGGCAATTAGCACACTTGATGTAGGGCAGCTTGAGTTCATCGTGATTATAGCGCAGCACAAACTTGCGCTACTGGCTATGCTGCTTTTGTCTCTTCAATACAAAGCTACTTTGATTGGGTGGTGGCGCCTCGCACAGCTGTATTTTTACCAGAGCGGTGTGATCGTCAGGCTAGTTGAAACCCAATTTATCGATTTAAAAAAGTATCGCGCGTCAGCTTTTTGGATACAATGTCAAATCCGTGCAGAGACACATTTTATTCCTCAAGGTTTTCCCCAGGCGGTATTCTTATCTTGCAGTCGTGAGTTCGAATGCGTCATGTGTAACGTTGTTTTGTTACATTACTCGGCAGCAGATCCACCAGCGGATGTAAATAGCTTGGCACCTTGCTGGGTGCTGAAATAGCGACAATGAGGACACAAACATTAATGCAATTAATGCAAGAAAATTAAAACGTGGGAATGTTATTAGAAGAGAA
Organism: Imbricaverruca yamaguchii; assembly: GCA_034440575.1. Taxonomy (NCBI): domain Eukaryota; kingdom Metazoa; phylum Arthropoda; class Thecostraca; family Neoverrucidae; genus Imbricaverruca; species Imbricaverruca yamaguchii. The sequence goes on along the minus strand of JAOTOL010001391.1, from coordinate 781,755 downwards.
GAAGAGCAATATTCGCGATGATTGTTACCATTAATATCAATGTAGTAATGTTGTATAGTAAGTGTTCAATGCTATGCGTAGTTACTGATGGCAATCTCATCGGTGTTGGACCTATTATTATTACAGTTATTATTGATGTCGCTACTCGTGTAAGCGAAATATCTAGTACAAAATTGAATTAGTAGCACTAAATATTGGTGCAAATATTAGTCCTAAGTTGAACCACGCTAATATCATGATGATGACGGATGATATTCATGGTGTTGATTTTAAATAAAGACATAAAGACATAAAAGATTAGTGCAACTAAGAGCCACAAGGACCCTTCTTGGTTGCACTCTGTACACTGAACCAGTTACCCACCAAATCTGTCAATCAGCCCTCCCTGTAATACTGAAAACCAAGCCCTCTATTCATATAATGATTGTCTATGCTGTTTTTAAAGATGTTCAATGTGCTGCTATTGACAATATTTTCTGGCAGCTGGTTCCAGTGTTCTACTACCCTTTTGGTGAAGAAAGTCTGCCTTAACCTTTTTCTGCTGTAGTTAACTTTAATTTTGAATTTATGACCTCTAATTGCATCATTTCTGTTAAATTCAAACATTTCCCCAAGATATCCCTCTCCAGACCATGGACAACTTTAAAGACCTCGATGAGATCTCCTCTCAGCCTTCTATATCTAAGTGAAAACATATTCAATTTCTTTAATCTTTCCTCATATGTCAGGTTGCTTATACCATTAACCATTTTTGTAGCCCTCTTTTGTACTCTCTCTAAAAGCCAACAATCTTTTTCATAGCTAAGAGACCAAGCTTGGATGCAGTATTCCAAATGTGGCCTGACATATGCACAGTAAAGCTTCCTGATGACTTCCTCACTTCTGTATGATACATTCCTATTTATTGCCCCGAGCTTTCTCCGTGCCTTCTTCCTGGCTTCCTTGGTCTGTTCTGATGCCCCCAATTTTGTGTATAGAATAACACCTAAATCCTTCTCCTGGTGAGCCTAGAGCAGCCCTATTTTCAAGCGCATTTCACCTACTCGGCTCTAGAAGGCGGTTGCAAGTTGGAAGCTACATTTGAGCCAAGGGCACGGGAACTGGAGAGCGTCATCGTAATGTTTTGAAATAGCATCGCACTGTCATAAAGACATAAAGACATACGAAGATCAGTGCAACTATAGGCCACAAGGGCCCTTTTTGGTTGCACTCTGGACACTCAACCAGTTTCCCACCAAATCCGTCGATCAGCCCTCCTTGGAATTCTGAAAAGCAAGCAAGAAAGCTGTCAGACTTATACGCGGTGTCGTTCATTGTAAGGTGGTGTCGTTCCGAGTTAGCAACATGAAGATGTCAAAAATAGTCGCTGGACCGTAATATTTCACTAAGCAATCAACCTACACTCCAAACTAGACATTTTGAGAAGTAGAAATCACAGTTGTCTATCAAGCATAGTGGTCTGTCATTTTACCTAGTCATATGAAACTAAGATCGTCATTCAGATTGACATCGTCAAATAATTTTACCTTCATAAGAATTTCAATCATTTCACTTCTGAACATCTTACCTAGATTAGTTATTGCAGATCTAATGCCATACGCCTCTTCCCATATTCTAAATATTATATATTCTTGCCAGTCCACTGATGATCGTAGTAGCCTTGCGCTGCACTTTTTCAAGCATACTCATGTCCCTTTCCGATGAAGGACTCCAAGCCTGGACATACTATTCCAAGTGGGAAAAATAGTCAACGTCAATATTGTGATAACTTCCTTGCTCTTTTGCTCAGGACTCCTATGAGGGGATGAGTAGTCCAGGGGTAAGTTGCCCGTCTCCCAATCGAAATAAGGTGGGTTCAAGTCTTACCTCTTCGTCCGCGACCAGTCGGCGTGGGAGATTGGCGACGCTGCATGACTCAACGGTCGACGTGTCGTAAAACCAATAACCACCACCAGGACTCCTATGAGTAATTCCTGGAAACTATGTATATATATCTATATATATATATATTTAATTGCCCCATTCCAATCTGAATTACATTGCTTTTCTGCTTTAGGAATCTCTGAAACCAGCACGCCTAAATTGGTTTCCTCTTCAGTGATATCCAGTTCAGTTCCTCCCACTGTATATTTCAATGTCTCATCTCTGGACCTACGATGCATATCATCACACTTCCCATAGTTGAATGCCGAAGTTTATCACTGTTTTTGTCTTTCCTACCAACCAGCCTGATGTCATCAGCAAATTTAGGCACCCTATTGTTCAGCCCTACTTAATTTTGTTCGCAAAGCTGATAAAGATAAGTGAGACTAGGACGGATCCCTCTGGTGCCCACCCTACTTACACATCCTTCCATTCAAATATACAGCCATTTAATATTGATCTTTACCTCCTTTCCTTCAACCTTATTTCAACCCAACATATATCTTTTCCATCAGTCCCGTGTTCCAGGTGATGAATTTTAGACACTTGTGCAGGGCTTAACGAAAATATTTCCTAAGGTCCAAGAAAACCACACCTATCCTGTTTCCATAGCTACATGCTCCATTAATTTCTGAAGGTTAGATCTCTCAGATAAATCCCCTTTGAGTATCATTTAAAACGTTAGGCACTTTAAGACGAACCTGAGCATGCTCTTTGACGAGTTTTTTTCCAACACCTTGCACACTGGTGAGGCTAGGATACATGCATGGTTTGTAATTTGTCGCAGAGTTTGCATTATTATTTTTCTTTTAATGCTACATTTCAACTATGCTAACCTTCAGGCACTTTGGAAAACTCAAAAGACCGCCTGAAAATGACACTTAGAGGAACTGCTTAAGCTTTAGCAGACTGAAGTGAAATTCTACCACATTTGTCACCATTTCGGACGGCTTAATTCGACTTAATTTTGTGCAAATGGTTCTTTGCAGCTGATATAGTTATTGTAGGATTTATAGTTTGTCTCATCGTTTTGGCATTAGGTATGTTCACACGTAATTCAGTTCTTTAGTAAAAGCCGATGAGAATGTGTTGCTTATGAATTCTACGATATCATATTTCTTAATCAATATTTCCTAGCACCTTCCTATGTTCCACGTTATATTTTGTTTGTGAAAATGTGTAGAAGTTCAAGAACCTCTTATAATTTCTTGCCGAACAATCATCAACTAATTTAACTTCAGCCAATCGTTTAGTTGCCCTGACACATCTATGTTTCTACTAGTCATCGGATATGGCTCAGATTAGCGTCCTTTTTTTCTTCAGGTGTTTTAAGTTATTTTGTGCTTGCTTCTTTAACACCAGCAATTTTTTTACTTGTTTTGTCAGTGACGAAAGTTGTTTAGCCTTGGTCAGTCTGGTGTGTCTGTGAGGAATAAGCCTATCCTGACCGTGAAACAGTTTACCTTTGAAAACTTTCCACCTCTGATATTCATCTAAACCTGGCAATAATTAGTCCCACTGAATACCGCTCAGGAAGATTCTGAGCCGATTATACTTCCCTTGAGCACAATTTTGGTAAAGTGGCCTTTGATCCGAATACTTGCAGCTTATACGGATAAGTGCATAATGCTATGATCACACTATCTGGATGTTTCCCCTACTTTTAAATCATGTACATTTCCACAATTTGCAAGCACTAGATCTCACATTTAACTTCCCCTTATAGGTTCAGCAACGAAGTAACGAGCAATAAAGTTCACTTCTGGCTTGATTCGACTTCTAGTTTTATCCCGCAACCCTGCCATATAAAAGCCTTCATCAAGCGCTTCCATCATTTCAACGGCGCTGAGGAGGGGAAATGTTATTTCGTTATTTCGTTATTGCAGCACCGAGGCACAACTTGAATGACGATGTTGCGTGGGAAAAACCCGTCACCATCCATCGTCTCGACTGAAATTACAACAAGAGAATTGCAGAGAATTGCCGGAAACAAATAGCATTCCAGCCTGTCTGCCGTTGCTTCAAATTCCCGCTGGACGGCCTCATTATTCTTCACCTTCTACTGCTTGTCTTCATTTTGCGAGACACTTATCGGCGTAGGATGTCTCTCCATCCCATCTCCCTCGATTCGCCTATCACTTCATGCCGAATTCCAGCTCATCACCTATGGGCATTGTATAACCACTGCAGTTGATGTGCCATAAACCCTAATAACTAACTAACTAACCAGCCTATCACCTGTTGTCGACTTTGTGACGTATTGTAGTTAAGCAATGGGCTGCCTTGTGATTCGGCGAAGTGCTTCCGGTACTGTGACGCTTTCAACACACCATGCATAGATGCAGTCCATGCTGGTGGTCTCTCCAGCATCGCTGGCACACTCGGGCCGAATGTTTGTGTTTTGCAATGAAGTGATGAATGAGAAGTAAGTCAAAGAGAAGTATGTAAGGCCTAACATCACCGATGAATGAAAAGTAAACGTTTGCATGTCGATCTAGCTTCAGCCTTGCTGTATAGCCGCATCCTTCGGTGCGGAGAGTAGCGCCGACGTTAGTTTATGATATGGATCAAGGTGTTTGATTCCCACGGTGGTGACCTGAAATTTATATGGATGGGAGCGGGCTGTGCAGGGCGCTATGTTGAAGTCGGCAACCACCCTGGTTTTGCTGTTTGACGTGGAGGGCCGAGTTCTCGCTCCTAACACCTTAAACACATTAGGAAAATGTGCACATGATTGCGCCGACATTTCATACCTTTGGAACATTGGCAGGTCAAAGCGTAAGGGCCATCGTCTGTCACCTGTGACTGTCTGTCACCTGTGTCTGTCTGACCACCGTCTGTCACCAGTGAAAGCTGGACTGCTGTGCAGTAACCGCGAGTACGCACATGCCTTCACGATGTATGTATTCATGCACACATCGGCCGATTTCTCCAAAGGCCGGAGCCGTGTCGTCGAACTCGGCTCGGCCGGCCGGAATGAAGCCGTACCACTATGCCGGTAGTGTACACCCCCACCCTCGACACGCATAAAAGGCGTTCGTTCCTCTTGCCTTGCATCAGTCGTATCGACACATTGTTGCTGAGGCAGACGACTCGCACGGTCATGTCGACATGTTGTTCCTGAGGCAGACGACTCGCACGGTCGTGTCGACATGTTGTTGCTGAGGAAGACGACTCGCACGGTCGTGTCGACATGTTGTTGCTGAGGCAGACGACTCGCACGGTCGTGTCGACATGTTGTTGCTGAGGAAGACGACTCGCACGGTCGTGTCGACATGTTGTTGCTGAGGCAGACGACTCGCACGGTCGTGTCGACACATTGTTCCTGAGGCAGACGACTCGCACGGTCGTGTCGACACGTTGTTGCTGAGGCAGACGACTCGCACGGTCGGCGGCCGTTCGTCCGGCACGCGGATGTCTGAGGAACCCGCCGCGTGACGCGAGCTTCTTAGAACTGCCGGGCATGCACCGCGGCAGGTTCAATGGAATAGCCGTGCAGCGAGTGAATGCTGTGGGCTCGAAGCGCCGCCGGCGAGAGTCGGTAGGCCTGTTGCTTTGTGCGCGCGAGCTCGCCTTTCGCGATTTAATTTCGACAGTTGCGGCCGGGGAACTTTTCGGTGGTTCGTTTAGCGCGGAGACGGCGCTGACCCTGCGTTCTGGACACCCCGTCAGCGGCGGAACACTCCATCACGTGGTGGACACACAGGCAGCGACGGGACACTCTCCATCGCGTGGTGGACGCGCCGGCAGCGGCGGGACACTCTCCCGTCACGTGGTGGACAAATCCTACAAACACGTGGCAAGTACAGAGGCGTGCACAGGGTCGTAAATGCTGGACAGTTCCGGACGTATGCTCCGGAGAACAGAAGTGGTCTCGTAATTGGTTCGTGCACGCTACCACCCGACCGGGCTGCTCGCTCACCTGGCAGCGAGTCGTGCAGCGACCGGGCAAGGTCGTTCGGTCGACGTTGTACGCATCGTGAATGAAGGGCCTGTGCGCCCACCTGATCCCTCCAGAGAGGACGTCCAGTTCAGCCGGGTATTTCCAACGCTGGGCGTGTGGCGATACCAGCGCAGCGGTACGCTGGTGTACCAGTACCAGCGCAGCGGTACGCTGGTGGCCGCTGTCGCCTCGGACCCGCGCCACCGACCGCACCGCGGCAGCGGCGTCTCGACCCGCTGACTAGGCGACAATGCCACCGTGGCGGCCACCGGTGATTGGTGCGCGTATTATTGTCGGCCGCTGTCGGCCGGACATAAGTCTGCACGCTTAATGTGCTTTGATGCAATAAATGGAGCACAGTGGACGATATGCCCCCATTACGGAGACGTGTACGGACTGCGAATTCGCCCATTTAGCGTTCAATTTCAGGTTGCCTGGACGCTTGGTCGAGGTCAGATCCTGAACAGAGCTCAAAGACCATGGGCTTTTTCTGCTCCTGCATGTAGCTCAGGGCATACGGTTTTCCTTTTGCTATTGAAACATTCAAATTATCTCCGTAGATCAAGTATAGGCCAGAAGCTCTCCTAACTAGACGTAAGAGTGTGATGACAATGTGGACAGTGACGGTAGATCATCAACACCATTCCCTACAGGCACGAACGGGTGTGAGCATGCACTTTTCTAAGATATTTTCTCGATAGGCTTAGATCAGATGGGCCCCTGTGGCTTTTATAACGCCTTTATCAGTTTGTGACTCTATGCCTAGCTTGCGCACAGCCGTTGCTATTTAGCCCGTGAATGTCGCCGTTGGCCGTGCCGTGCTGTTGTCACGTGCTGTTGTCCGTGCTGTTGTCCGTGCTGTTGTCCATGTTGTGGTACGCCGGAAGCGGGTGTGCTTGGTACAGTGCACCGACACCACCCGTGCCCTGGTGTGACGCTGGTTGTCCTGATGCTTGTTGTGGCCGCGCATAGCGCTTGACACGGCCGGAAAATGCAGTACTGCAGGTGTTTAACTTGCAGTACCAGCATTTTTCAAATTTACATCTTGCATCGCATCACTATGCAATGCCGATGTATTCTTCTGTGGGTGCCAACCTTGGAGCCTGCAACAGCAGCCCGGCTGGTGGTCCTGCACATGTGATGTGCGTTGCCGTGAGCTGTTCTTATTACGTGTTAAGCCGAATGCTGCGATTTTCCGGTAGCTTATGTGTTTTCTCCATGTGCGTCTTTATCTAATTATGATGTGTCACATTTTCATAGATGCTCTTCCCTAATTTGCAATTGTTCGTTATGCTCGTTGTTCGCCTGCACATTATCCAGTACGGTACTAGCCGTGACTATGTAGGCCATTCCCGAAGGGTACGTTCCTCTCCAGAAACAGAGCGTGGAATCCAGCCATAAATGGTGATCTCACCCAGCATTTTCAAACGGTCCACGCGGATCCGGTTTCCATCTCGTGTTGTAACTGCAGTAGTCATCACGTCACGGCATCACAATGCCCCACGGCACGTGTGATACAGTTCACAGTGCAACAAACCACCGTCGCTGACGTCCTCCGTCACTGTTCCGTCCGACCTGTCGTCACTGTCTTAGCCTGATATCACCACAAATTCAACGCCACCTCCGGCGTCAGGACATGGCCGCCCTAGCCTGGCCTGGCTTAACCCAGCATCACTATCACAAGCTGGCGTCACTACCCCAACATAACGTTTCCGCCTTAACGTAACGTCACCGCCCCGACCTAACGTCACCGCCCCGACCTAACGTCACCGCTCCGACCTAACGTCACCGCTCCGACCTAACGTCACCGCCCCGACCTAACGTCACCGCCCTGACCTAACGTCACCGCCCCGACCTAACGTCTATCGTCCCTGGCCTAACGTCACCGCCCTGACCTAACGTCACCGCCCCGACCTAACGTCACCGCCCTGACCTAACGCTATCGTCCTGGCCTAACGTCACCCCCCGACCTAACGTCACCGCCCCGACCTAACGTTATCGCCCTGGCCTAACGTCACCGCCCTGAGCCTAACCTCACCGCCCCGACCTAACGTCACCGCTCCGACCTAACGTCACCGCCCTGACCTAACGTCACCGCCCTGACCTAACGTCACCGCCCCGACCTAACGTCACCGCCCCGACCTAACGTCACCGCCCCGACCTAACGTCACCGCCCTGACCTAACGTCACCGCCCTGACCTAACGTCACTGCCCTGAGCTAATGCCACCGCATTGACTTAACATCACCGCCCCGACCTAACGCTACTGCCCCAACCTAACGTCACTGCCCTGATCGAGCGTCGTCTCCATGCCCGAACATCACCTCCCTCCGACCTAACGTCACCGCCCTGACCTAACGCTATCGTCCTGGCCTAACGTCACTGCCCTGACCTAACGCCACCGCCTTGACCTTGCATCACTGCCCCGACCTAATACTAACGTCCCGGCCTAGCGTCGCCACCCTGACCTAACGTCACCGCCCTACCCTAACGTCACAGCCCGGACCTAACATCACCGTGCTGACATAATGTCACCACCCTGACCTAATGTCACCGCACTGGCCTGACGTCACCACCCTGACCTAACGTCACCCCTTTCCTAACGCTACTGTACTGAAGTCACCACCCTGACCTAACGTCACCGCTCCGACCAAATGACGCCGCCCTGTTGACGTGCCGCCACTAACGAGGCGCTTCTGCGGCCGCCCACAGGTCGCGATGTAACGGCAGCGGCAGCGGCATGTTCCTGAACCCGTGGTACGCCAACCTGGGCCCGGCCGGCGACGACGGCTCGGCCGTGGCCACCGCGTCGCCCAGCACGTCCGAGGCCGAATCGTCGACGTGCCCGTCGCCGCGGCCGGAGCGGCATCGGCTGCGGCCCGGCTGGAGCGTCCACCACGCCGACGGCGGCCGCCGGTTCTACTGCAAGTGAGTGTGTGCCGCGAGCCCCCCGGCAAGGTCGGCGACGGACGCCGGGGGTCGCATCGACCGACCCGCGCGTCGCCGGGTCAGGCCGGCAGACTGCGAGCGCGTGGGACGTGCTGCTGGTGAAGGTTGGCGCCGGCAGACTGCGAGCGCGTGGGACGGGCTGCTGGTGAAGGTTGGCGCCGGCAGACTGCGAGCGCGTGGGACGTGCTGCTGGTGAAGGTTGGCGCCGGCAGACTGCGAGCGCGTGGGACGTGCTGCTGGTGAAGGTTGGCGCCGGCAGACTGCGAGCGCGTGGGACGGGCTGCTGGTGAAGGTTGGCGCCGGCAGACTGCGAGCGCGTGGGACGTGCTGCTGGTGAGGGTTGGCGCCGGCAGACTGCGAGCGCGTGGGACGTGCTGCTGGTGAAGGTTGGCGCCGGCAGACTGCGAGCGCGTGGGACGGGCTGCTGGTGAAGGTTGGCGCCGGCCCCAGCTTGACGGAGTCGCCGGAGAGCGGTCTCTGCTGAAGCGGCCGAACTTCTGTTGCCGGGTTCAAAGAGGGTGCTAGCGATAGTTGGCTGACAAGAAGTACGAAATTTATGAGACAGCTGCGAAGCTGGATAAATTACGAGAAACGGGGTTTCGAGTGGCAACAAGCCAAGGGTCGGTCCATGTGACGGGTTGGCGCGGGATGGATTTGAGTCGGTCTCAAGTAGAACCTTCTAACATATGCGCTGACCTAAACGGTTTCCTACAAGCGACTGTTGTGTTGTTGCTTTGAATGGACGAGTCTGTTAGGACGAGTCGTGTTGCTCGACGGGTCGGGTCGTGCTGTGCTGAACGAATCGTGTTTGAGATGGGTCGTGCTGTGCTGGACGAGTCCTGGTGTTCGAAATTGGTCGTGCTATGTTGGACGAGTTGTGCTATGCTGGACGAGTTGTGCTATGCTGGACGAGTTGTGCTGTGCTGTACGAGTCGTGTTGTTTGAGACGGGTCGTGCTGTGCCGGACGAGTCCTGTTGTTTCAGATTGACCGTGCTATGCTGGACGAGCTGTGCTATTCTGGACGAGTTGTGCTGTGCTGGACGAGTTATGCTGTGCTGTACGAGTCGTGTCGTTTGAGATGTGTCGTGCTGTACTGGACGGGTCGTGTTGTTTCAGATGGGTTGTGCTGTGCTGGACGAGTCGTGTTGTTTGAGATGAGTCGTGCTATGCGGGACGAGTTGTGCTGTGCTGGACGAGTCGTGTTGTGCGGGACGAGTTGTGCTGTGCTGGACGAGTTGTGCTGTGCTGGACGAGTTGCGCGCTGATCAGCTGGCGTCCGACCAGTCAGCCACGCTCTGCTTAGATTTCGCGCCCCTTCAGTTGGCTGCACAGACCATAGTCGTCTGTTGGTCCGTCTGCTCACGCACGCCCAGTGAAGTTGGTCTGTCAGCGCATCTCCAATCCACCCGCCTTCACACATCTACCACGTCCAACCACTCTTGTCCTCGCCTCAGCATCTCTGCCGGTCCAGTCACGTTTGTCCCCACCTTAGCACCTGTGCGCGGTCTAGCCACTATCGTCCCCTCCTTACCACCTCTACCCGGTCCAACCACTCTTGTCCCCACCTTAACACCTCTGCCCGGTCCAACCACTCTTGTCCCCTCCTTAGTACCTCTGCTCGATCCAACCACTCTTGTCCCCACCAGCCGCTGAATGCAGCTAGAATAGTCCCCACTTCCCAGTCAGACAGGTATCGGCATCGACCGTACCGGCACCACTGCAACGTCTCTCGACAGCCTGGTAGTAGAGATACCACCACTACTACTGGTACGACTACTGTACACTAGCATAGCCTACTACTACTACATCTGTAGCCAATTCTGGTCGTATTACTAAGTCTATAGAAGTCGTGTTAAGGTGCATGTGCGGACGGCCGGATGGCGCCTATCGCATGAGAAGCCGCCCACTGTCTCCACGATCTGAGCTCATTTAGGGGCGAGGTCGTGATAGCCGGTAGCCGGAGACTGTGAGCTGTCATCACCCCCTCCCCCCCCCCCACACGCTTCCAGTCGGAGAGCTGGTGAAACATGGTCCCAACGCATGCTGGTGAAACTGCAAATGTCGTCTGGACTCGGCGATCGGGATGACAAATGTCTGAACTCAATGAACCGAGATCCGGGCAGGAGCCTGTGCTTTGTTCGCATTTACTGAGGTCCAAGTGCTGTAAGGAAGTTACGTTTTTTTTTGTTCAGCTTGCAGTTCTGTTCGCCCTTACCGGGAATTTGCTATTCCTTATTCCCAATGCGCTAGTCCTTGGCGATTCGATAATACAAATGGACACACCATCGGCGGAAATTTCGAGGAAATGTGGTCTGTGAAGTAAACATCGGAACTAATTTCTGACGACGTCAGCTGGATAGAGTTCTTCTTTTCGGTTTCACTTGCAGGTCAGTTTTCCAATTCAGTCTTGACATGCTATTTTTTAAACAGAGAACGTCTGGCAGGATAGTGACATATTCACAAACATATTGCACGCGCTTCAGGGACATAGCTATTTGTAGAGCTGGACGCCCAGAGATTGAACGAACCTTCTTCAAAGCTGCAACCCGAATTACTGGAGAAGCTCCTACCTACACAGCTATTCTGCGTGGTCTGGGAACGTGGTTTTCAGCGGAATATGAACTGATCAATAGCTGGGACACTTCAATTTGCGCCACCATTGACACATTCATTTTGCGAGTTGGTTGACAGGTGGCAGAAGCAGGTGGCGGAGACATGTGGCAGAGATGAAGCTAAAGACATCGCCGAAATGTCAGATGTCAAGCTGCATCATACACAGACAGTGCGGCTGGTAATCCTTTACAAAAGTGAGGAAAGGCTAGCATGCCGTGCCGCTTCATCGTAAGCTACGCGGAATGGTTGCGGCAACCATTTAGAAGTCTGGCACACAGTACCGAATTGTGCCCGTTTGCTTTGTTTCTTCATTGATTTGATTGTACCTCCTTGATTCCGCACCAATAGCTTTTGAACAATGAGCAGCCAACAAGACAAATTGTACATATGGAATCCCTACGCCATTTGTCATAGTCTTGTACCGCTTACTATCACGAACCCGTTTCCCGGTCAGTTGAACGTCCACGATATTCAAAGGATGCTTCCCGACACGCACGCGAGCTGCTGCCGAGCTGCGAAGAAACCAGAAGTGCATGATCTCAAGTCGCGGCCGATTCTGTGCAGCAGCAACAATGCCTCCTGCTCCTCTCGTGCCTGAGGAATGGCGTGGGTCCGATCCGGGCTGGGATTTGGTGGCGGTCGGGCTTGGCTCCGGCCAGCTGCCGACGCGCTGCGGTCCGGCGAGACCCGGTCCGGCAGCAACCCATCACCGTCGGCATCCGGCTCGGCCGTAATCCGGTTGTGGCTGGGTCTGAGGTCCCCAGGTCCGAGGTCACGAGCACACACGTGACGTGACGTGCCGCTGCCGCCACCGGACGGTCACACGGCCGCCGCCACCGGAGGACGGTGACGTGACGTGCCGCTGCCGCCACCGGACGGCGTCGGCGATATTCCGTCACAGTCGAGACACGTGTGTATTGAAGGCTGATCCCACCAGCACCCGGTCCCGCCAGTGTCCAGTCGTGTCAATATCGGATCAGGTCAATGTCTAGTCGTTATCCGGTCTGGTCAATGTTCAGTCCTGGCAATATCCGACTCTGCGAAGCCCGTTCATTATACCCACCCGTCTACTACTGGATTGTGGCTTCACGATGCACTCAGCAGCTGGGGCTATATGGTGTCGCCTGCCTCTCATCCTGGCAGGACTCGCGAGCATCGCGAGGAATCGAACCCCGTACCTCTGGCGTGCCAGACGTACGGCCCCGTCGGTATACTGCCACCATGGCCCTCCGTTCTGTCATGGCCTCCGGTTCCGTTGCCATTCTCTCCCGTCAGGCCGCAGTCCATCACCGTCCTTGTCCGTCAGTGCCTTTTCCGTCGGCCCCGGATCTCGTTAGGTCCCAGTGCCGGTCCCGTTGGCCCCCGGCCGGCTCGGTCGGTTAGTGAGGGGGCCCACCGGCGGGACCCATCCGCCCGTCGTCTCCGACCCTGTTCTGCTCGACCCTGGCCCGCCACAGCTGACGCAGGGCGGCGCGGTGGTCTCAGACGAGTGAATCGGGTGTCACATCCGGCCAGCAGGGGGCGGGGGCGGGGGGGGGGGTGAGGATCGCTCCAGGTCGCCGCCGCCGCCTCGCACGTCCGCTCGCAGGCTCAGCACACGACGGCGTGTGGTGTGGCAGGTGATGCTACTGGGACTGTATTAGGTACTGTGTCAGATGGTGTTGCAGAATTGTGTTAGGTACTATCCTAGATGATACTTCCATGGAGCTGTGTGAGGTGCTTTGTCAGATTATGTGACGGAGCTGTGTTAGGTGCTGTGCTAGATGACGTGAAGGAGCTGTGATAGGGGCTGTGTCAGATTATATGACGGGCTGGGTGAGTAGGTGCTGTGTCAGATGATGTGACGGAGCTGTGTGAGGTGAGATGGCGCTGCTGTCCTGGCTTTGCCTTCCCGGTACACAGGACGATAAGGTCATGTAATTCCGCACAGCTACAGTATAATGCACCTGCGTGCATGGCTGTAGTCATCGAAAGAAAGCACCAACGTGGTAGAACATGATCAATTTCCAAATGATTCATGCTGCCTTTTCCGTACAACTCCACAGTATTTTGTGTACCATATTGGCATGCAGGATCTACGCCGTTCTGCAGCACGCGAAATCACATGCTTTAGTAGCCACTAAAAGAAATGAGATAGAGAGAAAGAGAGAAAGCACGGTAAACAACCTGGACTGCTTGCAGACTACTTGGTAATGCCGAAGTAGTGCTCTGAATGTCCTGAGTAGATAACAACACGGACCACAGCTGCAACCATCTCTACAGATGAACTGAATTGGTAGCAAAAGAGTGCCCTGCATCCCGAAGTGTGTTGAAGAAAAAACAAGTGAGTTCAAAGCGTATCCAAGCGTGAGGATACACACTGAACCACAAAAACGGTCATCCAACGCCATACCTTCCACCACCCCCATGAGGAGGCCCAACAACTATTTCAATGTGTGACGAGTGCAAACTATCTGAACTGGGACCAAGTGTATTAGACATCTTCCTGCTGGCCGCACAGATGGGTAGCAGATGTTCACGTCTACGCAGATCACCCCCGAGATGGGTAGCAGATGTTCACGTCTACGCAGATCACCCCCAAGATGGGTAGCGGATGTTCACGTCTGCGCAGATCACCCCAAGATGGGTAGCGGATGTTCACGTCTGCACAGATCACCCCCAGACGGGTAGCGGTTGTTTACGTCTGCGCGGATCACTCACAGCGTGTCTCAGCGTGAGACGAACCGAGCCACCGTGACAGCAGGTCCGTGCGCACCAGTCGTAAGACGTTTACAGTCGAGCCTCCTCGCCGTCCCAGCCACCGTGACAGCAGGTCCGTGCGGAACAGTCGTAAGACGTTTACAGTCGAGCCTCCTCCCGTCCCAGCCACCGTGACAGCAGGTCCGTGCGCACCAGTCGTAAGACGTTTACAGTCGAGCCTCCTCGCCGTCCCAGCCACCGTGACAGCAGGTCCGTGCGCACCAGTCGTAAGACGTTCACAGTCGAGCCTCCTCGCCGTCCCAGCCACCGTGACAGCAGGTCCGTGCGCACCAGTCGTAAGACGTTCACAGTCGAGCCTTCTCGCCGTCCCAGCCAGTGAAGCAGGTTCGTGCGCACAGTCGTAGACGTTCAGTAGCTTTGGCGTTAAGAGTTCACAGTCGAGCCTTCTCGCCGTCCCAACCACCGACCGCGCACGTGCGACGTACAGGGTACAAGGTGCAGTGTACACTGGGCAGGCAGGCGCAGAGGCGGACCCGAGCAGTTGACTCGGATGGACAAAATATATCGCAAGCTCGCAAACACTTCTCAGAATTTCGAAGCTTAGGACCTCGGCTTGAGCTAAGCACATTTTTTCATGGAAAACTTGTTTTCCCCCAATCGTCCGTAAAGACCACTATTTTTGTTCTATGTCTGGTGTATCGGAGGAAGCATGATGCCGTAGCGCACCGTCGTCTATCCACCCCCGGCCGGTCGGTGCCGGCTCCGGAACGCTTTCCAGCACGGCATTACGTTTTCAGCAGGCCATTTGGCTGTCGGCACGATCGTGCGATTTCTGCAGTCTGTTCGGCTCTGCCATCAGACGGTGAAGCCCTGTGCGCCGATTTCGACACCGGGAAGCTGACTAAGAAGCTGACACGCAAGCGTGCGGTAAATCAAATCTGACGACCCCCCACCATCTGGTTTGTGGCTACATCCCGTGCTAAGGACGCCCGCTTCCTGGAATGCACGCGCATTCATGGATAGTTTTCGAATTTGATTGTCGTCAGCCCCCGTGCAATGATGTTCGTTCCATGATGACTATTTTCAGGCATGACTTTCGACGTGGTGGCGTCCGTGGGGGGCATGCGCGTCCATGCCTGAAATGGTCTTGCGATCGTAAAAGTGCCCTAAAGCTCTGCTTGTGTCGTGCCAATGATTTGGAGCAAGCTCGGCCGGCGGGCGCGCGCCGTTAATACGCTCCGGCCCATTTGGCGGTAGGCCGGCGGCTGTGTTCGCGCCATGAACGCCGCGCCGGTCCGATTCGACGCACGCCTCTCATCGTTCGCGCAATTACGCGCGCCGGCGATGGCTGAGCAATGGCGGTGAATTATTTGGCGGCGGTTATTTGGCGCCGTGCGGCCGGACCTGACGCGAATCCGGCGGCGTCCGGCGGCGGTCGCTGTGACTCGGGCGGCGTCCGGGCGGCACTCGTTGTGATCCGGGCGGCGTCCGGGCGGCACTTGCTGTGATCCGAGTGGCGTCGCCATTAGACGCTCGGTGTGACCCGGGCAGCGTCGCAATGAGATGTTCGGTGTTATCCGGGAGGTGTTGCCTTGAGATGCTTGTCGTAACCAAGACGGCTTCGTCATGAGATGCTCTTTGTAACCCAGGCGGCGTCGTCATATGACACGCGGCGCGCCACAGTTCGGTGGCGGCACAGTTCGCCACAGTCGGCTATTGAGGACTGCCGAAGGCCCGCAGAAGCTCGACGGGGAAGGCCGAACGCCAGCTTCTTCCGCTGGGTGAAGTAAGCGCGGCGTGATCCCGTCCGGTGTCGCCGGTGGCGGGTGCGTGCCCCGCGGCGACGACCCGCGGTCCGGTGGTGGCACGGCGCGACTCCGGCTCTCGCGGCAGACAGAGCGCCGGTGAGGTTGCCCAAGCTGCAGGGCCAGCCGCACGAGCTGCCGACCTCTTCACTGACCGCTTCCGAACGTCCGCCGGCGACCGTCCCCCCGCGGCCGACCGGCCAGCGGCCGGACACAAACGTGGGCGTTAATAAATGCCAACGCGGCCCGCAATACCGGCCGTATTCGCGTCAGCCCGCCGAAAACACGCAACTTCAAAACACGCGCCACCGCCTGCACCGCATCTCGCGCCGACAAACTTCTCATAATTCGCAGCAGCCAGTCGGCGCCGGGCGGGCGTAATTTATCCGCGTTATTCGTTATCTGCCGCTGCCGGCGTCCGCCTGCCGGTGGCAGACGGACCACAGCCGCCGGTGTCGAGTCGGGCCGCCTGTCGACGCCTACCACAGCTAAGCGCCGTCCGCTCTCTCCTGCTCTGCGCCGCTCTCTCCGCGACAGTCCCGTTCTGCGCCGGCCGGCAGAGGCGCCTCGATGATGCGCTCCCTGCCGTCTGCCGCACCGGCAGAGGCGAGCCACAAACAGCCACCTTGATGGCGCGAGGTGGCCGCCTCACAATCGAGACATTGTGGGCTTGAGTCTCGCCTGTCGCTACTCTCCACCCGCGGCTAATCGGCGTGAGATTTGGCGACGCTATATGACTTAACGGTCGAAGTGTCGTCAAGCCAACAGTCAACGAAATATTCGTGTCGTTGTTATCCCGTTCGGCGGCGGCGCTGTACGCTGGGCTGCTGAGCCGCTGCGTCCGTTTAACTGTTAATGTTATCAACCTCATGCCTATCGCAAATGTGGTTTGACCACCAATGACAGAATGAATAGAACATCTCAAATGGCTCACGTTTATGTTCGCATGACATTCATATCGGCAGTTCGGTGATTTTCTCCGGACGCCCAACCCGTTTGGTGCTGCGTTGTCCAGCCGAGGACCACCGTCATCCCGCGAACGGTATCCGATCAGCAGCCGCGGAGAACCAGCGCTGGCGTCTCGTCGGCGAGCCGCGGAAAGTCGCGTACAAATGAGCCTGCCACAATTTGAGCTGACGATCTGGCGTATCACACGGCTCG
This sequence comes from Imbricaverruca yamaguchii, assembly GCA_034440575.1. Lineage (NCBI taxonomy): Eukaryota > Metazoa > Arthropoda > Thecostraca > Neoverrucidae > Imbricaverruca > Imbricaverruca yamaguchii. The sequence continues at coordinate 764,661 of JAOTOL010001391.1, read as the reverse complement.
CGGCCTGGGCCCGGGGTCGAATCTGCGGCGGACCGTGGCCGCTGACTCGCCGGCCAGATCCGCGGCCGTCGTCGCGTCAAATGGAGCGGAGCGACGCGCGCCGCCGCCTCCGCTGACGGGGAGGAGGTGACCCGGAGGTGACGAGCGACCTCGCCCCCCCCCCGGCCGGCTCATCAGCGGCGACACCGTTGAGCCGAGCCGATTGGCCGACCAGTCGCCATCGCCGGCGCGCCGACGCTCGATTTGTCAGGTTCCGCGTCGTCGCTGACGGCTGTCCGAGCTGACGACGCGGCCTGCCCAGTGCGCCGCGTCGCCGCCGTCTCGCCGCCGCGGGCGACACAGCGGCCTGGTCCCGCCGCTATAGTCGCCGCCGTCTCGCCGCCGCGGGCGACACAGCGGCCTGGTCGCGCCGCTATAGTCGCCGCCGTCTCGCCGCCGCGGGCGACACAGCGGCCTGGTCGCGCCGCTATGCACGGGCAGAGACCGCCGCTGGTTGTGAGTACGTGTTGGAGATGAGTCGATCATTGATGAGAAGGACGAAAAGGACGAGAACGACGAAAGGGAGGAGGCCAGATATAGGAGAAAATAGAGGGAAGCAGAGAGAGAGAGAGAGAGAAAAGTGAGAGAGAGGGAGTGAAGAAAGAGAGATGGAGAGAGAGAAGGAAGCAGAGAGGGAGATAGAGAGGACGAATTGAGAGGAAGTGAGAGTGAGTGAGGGAGAAATTGATGAATTGCTTGAGTGTAGATGTTCTCATTCAAGGTTTTCGTTTTGTGTTGCAAGTCAGATAGCCTCCGGCTGATTTTTTGCCGCATCTGAGCACACCTCTGACGTGTTTCCTTTCAACATGTTCCAAAACGCAGCTACATTGGGGATGGCGAAACAACAGTTACAGTGTTGCAACAGTTAAAATGGCAATGCCAACACAACATTTACAGTCTTGCAACAGTTAAAATGGTAACACAACATTTACAGTGTTGCAACAGTTAAAATGGCTATGGCGACACCACAGTTATAATGTTATAACAGTTACAACGGCAATAGCGTCACAGCAGCTACACTGTTACAACAGTTACAACGGCGATGACAACAACACACGGCTATAATGTTAAAATAAAGCAGTTCAATGGCGATGGCAACATAGCAATGACACTACTGCAACAGTTGCAATGGCGATGACAACAATATAGCGGTTACAATGTTAAAATACAGCATTTAAAATAGCGATTGCGCCTTAACAATCACACTATTACAACAGTTGCAATGACGATGGCCACACGACAGCTACAATGTTGCAACAGTTGCAATGTAGATGCAAAGGATCCCCATGCTCTTCGGCTTGGGAGGAACAAGCCTTGTCCCAGGCAGCTTTTGTAGGTAAAACTGTAAATTTGAGCTCGGTACTTCAAAGCAGGACGAATTGTATCTGAATTCACATCAGTTGTAGTGACACTATGCCGGGCCTGCTAATAATTAGCCAGAGACGCAATAAAGGGGGCCGAGGCCTGACATCCTACCCCATTGCAACCAAAATACGCTAGATGAAGCAAGACTTTTTGAGATTTCCACCACGCAAAACTGTACGTTTTTTTGGCGCGCTTCTCGCGGCGAGAGCATTCTCTATTTCATCACTCCGTTTTGGTTGGCCCCCTTAAGGAAATCCTGGCTGCGCCACTGTCCTTAGCAACATGCTCAATGCCCTATCATTTTAGCATGCAGTTAGTATCATAAACGTGGTAGTTTAACCCTTGTGTCCACATTCTGCATGTCATGCATTACCTCGGGTAACTCACATCAGGGGAGGTGGACGCCACGCCGTAGGAGAATGGCTGGCCGACCCACCGCCTAGTAAATTAATCAGTCTCTTCCGCGGAAGCCTCTTTTCTTAGCTCCAGTGAATGTGTGGCTCTTAGTTATTGCGCCGTAGTAATAACGCTTTTACGACGCCAAGCTTTCCATGCTACCGAATTCAGCCATCACGGGCATATCCTGAGCAAGAGAGGCATTGCGTGAAACAACACCCGCTAGTGTGTGCCACACAATGATACTAGTTGAATTGTGGATTCCTAGAGATGGCGAGTCTACTAGCAGATCGATAGATCCCGTAATCTGGCACTGGGCTGAGTGGTTCTTCAGCATTTGTCGATGGAAAACTGGAAGTCGGTCACACAGACGCGTCTGGATCAATGTTGTCTCATCCTCTTGAACTTTATGTGTCTCTGGAAACTGCAGGTTGGATGTCCGGTGGCAACACCTGCATGCTGATTATCCTGTCCGCCATGACCCTTCCTGCACTGAAAATCGCCTGTAGTAGCACCGGCATATCGAATACGCTGACCCGTCCGTCACCTCCCACGCTGACCCGTCCATCATCTCCCACACTGACCCGTCCGTCACCTCCCACACTGACCGTCCATCACCTCCCCACTGACCCGTCTCACCCCACACGACCCGTCGTCACCCCCCACGCCCGTCCATCACCCCCACACCCCGTTGCACCCCCCCGCCCCCACCGACATCACCCCCACACTGACCCGTTCGTCACCTCCCACACTGACCCGTCCGTCACCTCCCACACTGACCCGTCCCATCACCTCCCACACCTGACCCGTTCGTCACCTCCCACACTGACCCGTCCGTCACCTCCCACACTGACCCGTCCGTCACCTCCCACACTGACCGTCCATCACCTCCCACACTACCCGTCCATCACCCCCACACTGACCCGTTCGTCACCTCCCACACTGACCCGTCCGTCACCTCCCACACTGACCCGTTCGTCACCTCACACTGACCCGTCCGTCACCTCCCACACTGACCCGTCCATCACCTCCCCACACTGACCCGTTCGTCACCTCCCACACTGACCCGTCCGTCACCTCCCACACTGACCCGTCCGTCACCTCCCACACTGACCCGTTCGTCACCTCCCACACTACCCGCACCCCCACACGTCCGTCACCTCCCACACTGACCCGTCCATCACCTCCCACACTGACCCGTCCGTCACCTCCCCACACTGACCCGTCCGTCACCTCCCACACTGACCCGTCCGTCACCTCCCACACTGACCGTCCGTCACCTCCCACACTGACCCGTCCGTCACCTCCCACACGACACGTCCGTCACCTCCCACACTGACACGTCCATCACCTCCCACACTGACCCGTCCATCACCTCCCACACTGACCCGTTCGTCACCTCCCACACTGACCCGTCCGTCACCTCCCACACTGACACGTCCGTCACCTCCCACACTGACACGTCCGTCACCTCCCACACTGACCCGTCCCACCTCCCACACTGACCCGTCCGTCACCTCCCACACTGACCCGTCCATCACCTCCCACACTGACCCGTCCGTCACCTCCCACACTGACCCGTCCGTCACCTCCCACACTGACCCGTCCATCACCTCCCCACACTGACCCGTCCGTCACCTCCCCACACTGACCCGTCCGTCACCTCCCACACTGACCCGTCCGTCACCTCCCACACTGACCCGTCCGTCACCTCCCACACTGACCCGTCCGTCACCTCCCACACTGACCCGTCCATCACCTCCCACACTGACCCGTCCGTCACCTCCCACACTGACCCGTCCATCACCTCCCACACTGACCCGTCCGTCACCTCCCACACTGACCCGTCCATCACCTCCCACACTGACCCGTCGTCACCTCCCACACTGACCCGTCCGCCACCTCCCACACTGACCCGTCCGTCACCTCCCACACTGACCCGTCCATCACCTCCCACACTGACCCGTCCGTCACCTCCCACACTGACCCGTCCGCCACCTCCCACACTGACCCGTCCGTCACCTCCCCACACTGACCCGTCCATCACCTCCCACACTGACCTGTCCATCACCTCCCACACTGACCCGTCCGTCACCTCCCCACACTGACCCGTCCATCACCTCCCCACACTGACCCGTCCGTCACCTCCCACACTGACCCGTCCGCCACCTCCCACACTGACCCGTCCATCACCTCCCACACTGACCCGTCTGTCACCCCCACGCTGACCCGTCCGTCACCTCCCACACTGACCCGTCCGTCACCTCCCACACTGACCCGTCTGTCGTCTCCTACACTGACCCGTCCGTCACCTCCCACACTGACCCGTCCGTCACCTCCCACACTGACCCGTCCATCACCTCCCACACTGACCCGTTCGTCACCTCCCACACTGACCCGTCCATCACCTCCCACACTGACCCGTCCGTCACCTCCCACACTGACCCGTCTGTCACCTCCCACACTGACCCGTCTGTCGTCTCCTACACTGACCCGTCTGTCACCTCCCACACTGACCCGTCCATCACCTCCCACACGACCTGTCCATCACCTCCCACACTGACCCGTCCGTCACCTCCCACACTGACCCGTCCATCACCTCCCACACTGACCCGTCCGTCACCTCCCACACTGACCCGTCCATCACCTCCCACACTGACCCGTCCATCACCCCCACACTGACCCGTCCGTCACCTCCCACACTGACCCGTCCATCACCTCCCACACTGACCCGTTCGTCACCCCCACACTGACCCGTCCATCACCTCCCACACTGACCCGTCCGTCACCTCCCACACTGACCCGTCCGTCACCTCCCACACTGACCCGTCCGTCACCCCCACACTGACCCGTCCGTCACCTCCACACTGACCCGTTCGTCACCTCCCCACACTGACCCGTCTGTCATCTCCCACACTGACCCGTCCGTCACCTCCCACGCTCCTTCCAGTCGGCTGACTGAGATGATTGGATCCCAATATTCGGAACCAGCCCATTGCCGGGTGTCCAGGCACAGTTGATCCCTACCTGCTCCACTCCACCGTGCCGGACAGACTGCCCAACACTGACTCGAGTGGCAATGAATCCCCTTCGGCCTTGCGATCAGTCACCGCCCATTATAGCGTGTAGACAAAAATTTATTTTCTTCAATCATGTTCTACACATAAGTCGTCCGCCTTTACCGCGGAATATTCTCCTCCATCGCTCGGAGACTGGTATGCTCGCCACGCTTTAACTCCAAACAGGGTGCGAAAACATTTATCATAATCATACACTCCGTCGAACATGCTGAAGTGCGTGTTATTACACCAGTTGTGAGTGGTGTGATAAATAACGGTCACTGGGTGGGTGGGGGAGCGGAGAGCTGAATAAGGGGACGGGTCGATGTTCCCCCAGTCTAGGTACATCTCTTTCCATGGCTGCTTCGCGAGTGCTGTTTTCCGAGTGGAAAGAGATTCCCATCCCCCTAGCCTTTCTGGGCCTGCTTCAGCGCTGGTTGTTGCCTCTTCCTTTGTCTATGACGTGAATCATAAACCTTAGCTATTTGTCGTCCTTGTGCCGATGTTGTCGGTCGTGGATATCTGTGAGGCTATCAACACGATTGCGTTATCAGCTCTTAATGCTTTCTCCAACAAACACGTTTATAATATGGGCAATTGTAATGGGCTATACATAATTGTTTTATATGGCCATTTACAGCCCATGTACCAGCGAATCGACAACGGGCTTGACGTTCACGCTAAAATAGTCATTTACATTCCCGTGTCACTTGTGGACAATTTTGGCCGGCGGGCGTTCCTCTGTTCTACGTGTTCCGCCTGCTGAATGGCATGTATCTGCTTCCGTGCCACCCCCGCTCCTGTCCTTCCTGCTTCCTGCCGCCGCCTCTGCCGATCCGTCTGATCTGATCTGATCTGTCTGATCTGATCCGATTAGTATCGTGTGCGACCAGCCGGTGTCGGCGCTCGTATATTATGGTATCGTATTATCACGATAGAGCAGTGCCGCTTCGAGGTGGTCTCCACCGACATGACTGCCAGCGGCCCTGTTGCACTCCTTTCAGGGGCGGCGTCAGGTCATCGTCTGGGGCAGGTCGTCCACGCCGTCGGTTATCGGTGACGGCGGCTCGGCAGATCCTGTCACTCTATCCCGTGTTACCTATTACAATCCCGATGGCATTGTGTTGTGATGGTGCCGGTGCCGGTGCCGGTGCCGGCGACGGTGGCGGTGGCGGCGACGTCGGCTCCCGTGCTCGCGCCCTGAAGGACGACCACTGACCAGCACTGACCCCTATTGACCAATACGGACCCGCACTGACCTGCCCTGACCCACACTGGCCCGTACTGATCCGAACTGACCCGTGCCGATCCATACTGATCCGCACTGGCGCGTAATGACCCGCACTGACCCGTATTGACCCGTAATGACCCGTACTGACCAGCACTGACCAGCACTGACCAGCATTGATCTGTACTGATCAGCACTGACGCCTATTGATCTACACTGACCCACACTGACCCACACTGACCCGTACTGACCCGTACTGACCCACACTGACTCGCACTGATCCGCACTGGCCCACGCTGACCAGCACCTCACCCGCACCTGACCGGCACTGACCCGCACCGACCAGCCTCGTCCAGCGCCTTCGGGCGCGGTGGCGGCGGCGGCTCCAGTTCACGCCGGTCCGTCTCCACCACCCGGCGAGCAGTGGGCGGCCCCAGCTCCCGCCGGTCCGCCCCCCCCCCCCGCGGCCCTCCCCCCCCCCCCCGCCCGGGGCGCCCCCCCCCCCCCCCCCGCCCCCCCCCCCCCCCCCCCGCGCAGCGGGCGCCCGCCGGTCCGTCTCCACCACCCGGCGGCCCCAGCTCCCGCCGGTCCGTCTCCACCACCCGGCGAGCAGTGGGCGGCCCCAGCTCCCGCCGGTCCGTCTCCACCACCCGGCGGCCCCAGCTCCCGCCGGTCCGTCTCCACCACCCGGCGAGCAGTGGGCGGCCCCAGCTCCCGCCGGGCCGTCTCCACCACCCGGCGAGCAGTGGGCGGCCCCAGCTCCCGCCGGGCCGTCTCCACCACCCGGCGGGCAGTCGGCGGCCCCAGCTCCCGCCGGGCCGTCTCCACCACCCGGCGGGCAGTCGGCGGCCCCAGCTCCCGCCGGGCCGTCTCCACCACCCGGCGGGCAGTCGGCGGCCCCAGCTCCCGCCGGGCCGTCTCCACCACCCGGCGGGCAGTCGGCGGCCGCTCCAGATCGCACGTCCGCGCACATGGGTGGTCCATGGCTGGAAACTCCGTCATCTCCGCCAGACGTCGGGTGCTGGGACGTCAGCGCTCGGCCGGCCGGCAGCCGCCGCGGCGCCTGTGTGGCACGGGTGTCCGGCGCCTGTGTGGTATGGGTGTCCGGCGCCTGTGTGGCACGGGTGTCCGGCGTCTGTGTGGCACTGGTGTCCGACGTTTGTGTGGCACGGGTGTCCGGCGTCTGTGTGGCACGGGTGTCCGGCGTCTGTGTGGTATGGGTGTCCGGCGCCTGTGTGGCACGTGTCCGCGCCTGTGTGGCACGGGTGTCCGGCGTCTGTGTGGCACGGGTGTCCGGCGTCTGTGTGCCGTGTCCGGCCTGGGTGTCCGGCGTCTGTGTGGCACGGGTGTCCGGCGTCTGTGTGGTATGGGTGTCCGGCGTCTGTGTGGCACTGGTGTCCGACGTCTGTGTGGCATGGGTGTCCGGCGTCTGTGTGGCACGGGTGTCCGGCGTCTGTGTGGCACGGGTGTCCGGCGTCTGTGTGGCACGGGTGTCCGGCGTCTGTGTGGCACGGGTGTCCGGCGTCTGTGTGGCACGGGTGTCCGGCGTCTGTGTGGCACGGGTGTCCGGCGTCTGTGTGGCACGGGTGTCCGGCGTCTGTGTGGCACGGGTGTCCGACGCCTGTGTAGCACAGTTGTCCGGTGCCTGTGTGGCATGGGTGGCCGGCGTCTGTGTGGCACGGGTGTCCGGCGTCTGTGTGGCACGGGTGTCCGGCGCCTGTGTGGCACGGGTGTCCGGCGTCTGTGTGGCACGGGTGTCCGGCGTCTGTGTGGCACGGGTGTCCGGCGTCTGTGTGGCATGGGTGTCCGACGCCTGTGTGGCACGGGTGTCCGGCGCCTGTGTGGCACGGGTGTCCGGCGTCTGTGTGGCACGGGTGTCCGGCGTCTGTGTGGCACGGGTGTCCGGCGTCTGTGTGGCACGGGTGTCCGGCGCCTGTGTGGCACGGATGTCCGGCGTCTGTGTGGCACGGGTGTCCGGCGTCTGTGTGGCACGGGTGTCCGGCGTCTGTGTGGCACGGGTGTCCGGCGCCCACTGGCTGATTTAAGTCGTTGGCTGGACGGCCCGAGCAATGTGGGCAATATCGTGGCCGGCTGACAGCACGTTTGTCATGAGCGGCCACCGTCGTGATTGCGCCGGTCCTCTTCGGCCGGAGGATGTGTCACCGGACCACCGATCTCCACCGCACCGAGAGCCACCGCACTGACGCAGGCGGACAGGCGGGTAGGCAGGCGGTTAGGCGGGCGGGTAGGCGGGCGGGTAGGCGGGCGGGTAGTCAGGCAGGCGGACAGGCGGGTAGGCAGGCAGGCGGACAGGCGGACATGCGCGAACGTGAACGGACGGCCGAACGGCCGAGTTGTTTCACATCTACCTGATTCGTTCCGGGGAAGACTGGAGGCGCCCCTGCGAACGTGAAGCATCCCTGTGTTCATGAAAATGCGGAGCACGTCTGTGAGTTGATCATAACACGTCGGCGAGTCGGCGATTCGATGAGAGCTGCAATGTTATGCTAACTGGCGTGACAGAAGAAAGAGCGTGAGTTAGCACACAGGCAGCGTGACGTAAACAACAGGCAGACCGGCGGTGGTCCACGTTGTCGATGCTTCAGAACACCGAACACCAGACAAACAGAACAACGTCAAAGCAAACAGGCGACGAGCCAGCCGATCGTCAAGAAAGCGTGCGTTCACGGAGACAGCACACCTGTTTTCCAACATAGACGTGGGCGTGCCGTGGGACGTGACGAATGCCCGCCGAACAGGCGGCTGGAACGGGACGACGACGACGAACCTGCCGTAATTACTCCCTCGGAAACTCTCATGCGTCGTGTCGCGAACCGGACCGGAATGCTAATTACCGGGTGTGTGTGTCGCGTGCTTTCTCCGCTGCCGCAAATGCTCGCGAATCCATTACGTGACCGTTGATTCCATTAGGTGAATTTGCGTTCGGGTAATTCGGCCGCTATCTTCACGGTGGTGCGGGTCTGCAGCCGACACGCGCCGGCCAGTATACAGCATACCACCGACTAATCGCTACCCGATCTGTATTGGCGGTCCGCGACCCGTGAAATTGCCGCATAGCTCGTGCATGTCGCCGGTGGCGAGCGGCGACCCGGCCCGTGCCGCTTCGGTCATCCTTCGGTTGTGACACGGCAGCGTCGACGTCTCGCTGACTGGAGACGTGACACGGAGGTCATGACACGGCAGCGTCGACGTCTCGCTGGCTGGGCACGTGACATGGAGGTCATGACACGGCTTCGGTGAGTCTCGCTGACAGGACACGTGACACGGAGGTCATGTAACGGCTGAGACGACGTCTCGCTGCCCGGACACGTGACACGAAGGTCATAACACGGCCGCGGCGACGACTCGCTGACTGGACACGTGACACAGAGGTCATGACACGGCTGCGGTGAGTCTCGCTGACAGGACACGTGACATGGAAGTCTCCATGGTGTTACCCCGGCTGGTGTCTGGGGTCACAGTAGTCATGTGACGCCCGGGTCCACCGTGCGGCGCAGCGCTTGTGCTCGACCGATCACGTGACACAGAGGTCGCTGTGCGACCGCCACGTCGCTAAACCCCTTGGCAGTCAGAAATAGCGGCACCTTATGGCGACCTATGGTAGTGTTCCTAGGATGGCTCCAAGAGCACCACCCGCCTTTTTACACACTCTGCCCTCTTAAATCCCTCCTCCTCCTCCCTCTTACATCCTTCCTCCGGCTAGGTCTCCAGACCTACGACCGGTATAGAACCAATCTGACTTTCCCCTCAGAGTGATAATTTCCCACTTTCGTTCTCGCCATCGCTCTCACTCGGGCTGCTGCAATAAGTTCGATCTCGTTGCATGATAATTACATTGTGTATTGCCTGAGGGAACCTGTCATGTCTCAGCTCGCTGATCATTGCTTGGTTAGATCCTCGGCCGGTCCGATGTCATGCTATGTCCACAGTGAAGTGCCCCTGGGCGTCGGACATTGCGAAGTGGGTGAACAAACATGCAGGCTTCATTTTGACCCACGAGTACTTTCGTGAGGTCAAGGTGGCTCATTCGGTAGGACATTCGGCTCCTGTCGTAAGCTCGTGGGGTCGAATCCCGCGACCTACGGGGTTTACCAAGTCCTCCTGTGACCAATCGACGTGCTAGATTGGCGACGCTGTTTTACTTAGTCAGTCCGATGCGTCGGATACGGATTGAATGTTCTTCTTCTTATGAGTATTGTGGGAGCTATACTCACGGATAATATCCATCATTCCGGGAATACCTGACTGCATGCACATGTCTGTGAATTATTTCCAATGTTTTGAAGCTAATATCGTTACCATACCAGTTTAATGAAAACAAGGGTACATCGAATTTTAGTATGGCGAGCATACACGATTTCCAAGTAATTCCGTCCTTGAAGCTTGCCACGAGCAAATCAATTGTGGTTGAAATCCGACTGAAGCTTGCACTAGGTTATCTGCATGAAAGACAATTTCCAGAAGTAGCAAATTATGTCCTGCTTAAAATATTTTGCTAGGACGCTTTTCTTTCGTGAAGTTAAAATGTGTCCTTGAACTCGCTTGTGAAAACTACTCGAAGGAGCATCCCCTTGACTGAAGCGGTGTTGGTTTGTGATTTGCACATGCAATTCTTGCGTTGTCGATTTTTTACGTCTGGCTTATGGTTGTTCCCCATTTCTTGCTTGGTGCTTGGCTACTCACGCGACTGTATGACCTAAGCTATCAGATCTTTGGATGTGTAGCGCTTTACATCGGTTTAAAACTCACATAGATGCTACGTCAGCACCACGTCGTAAAATTAACAAGTTTGAGACAATATTGGCAACGCAATATTTAAGGGGAAAACTAGAATAATAATAAATATGAATATTTAGTTTTACAAATTGTAAGCTTAAAACAAATACTGAACGGGCAGCGACCTGAAAGGTTCTCACTTGACCACATATAGTTTCCTCAAAGCAATCTGTTGGCCCAGCATGAGGATTACACGCGGTATCTCCACAGAGTCTGTTAAACTGTCACAGCCCGTTAACTCGCAGACATACTGGATGCGCTCCGGCTCGATCTTCATACCATTTCTCTCGTCGCCGACCCGGCATGTCGCCTGAACATCGGCCACTCATCAGAGATAGTGGCCACACATCACGTGCGACAAAGATTCATCGACTCAACCCTGAAAATTGGTTTAAGCAAAGGTCAGCGATCGCGAACGAAGCGCGCGTCGAGAAGTGTGGCAGCGTGCACTGGCACGTGAAATTCTCCGCTCGGCGACCGCACTCGCGGGATCGGTCGCCGACAGAGCGGCCGGTCGCCGACAGAGCGGCCGGTCGCCGACAGAGCGGCCGGTCGCCGACAGAGCGGCCGGTCGCCGACAGAGCGGCCGGTCGCCGACAGAGCGGCCGGTCGCCGACAGAACGGCCGGTCGCCGCCACATGGCTCTCCTACATGGCTGTCTGCAGCTAATGAAAAGCAATTATACGAGTGGAATCCCGGGCGTTCGGCCGACTTGATGGTTCGCATTTGGAAGTGCTGCACGAGCTGCACGTTCGTCAATACTTCCGTCACCGATCGTGACTGGTCCGCGCCACATTCTGCGGGGCGGCTCGCTGCGAGCCTGCACCGGACATTGGTCCCGCCTGAGTGGACGCCAGACCAGCACGTGCGCAATGTTCCGCAGACATTCCGCTCTATCCGGGAAGCATGTCATCACGCATCGTATTGCATTCTTCGGCGCCGGGTCCCCGCACATGGGTCCTCTGATAACGCTGGTGTCATGAGGTCGCGCCGACGACATTTCACTTGTCTGCAGACGGCCCGGCTAATGTCACCTGCGTTGTTTACAGATTCCCCAGCTAGTGTCGGCTGCATTGCTTACAGATTCCCCAGCTAATATCTGCAGCATTGTCTGCAGATACCCAGGCTACTGTTTATAGGCTGCATTGTTTACATATTCCACGTGTAATGCCAGCTGCATTGTCTGTAGATTCCCCGGGTAACGCTTGCTGCATTGTCTGTATATTGCCCGGGTAATGCCGGCTGCACTGTCTGTAGATTGTTCGGGGATTGCCAGCTGCATTGTCTGTCAATTGCCCGGGTAATGCCAGCTGCACTGTCTGCAGATTTCCAGGCTAATGTCGACTGCATTGCCTGCAGCTGGCCCGGCTAATTTCGGCTACATCGTCTACAAATTGCACGGCAAATGTCAGCGGCTGTGCGGTCGGTGATGATTGTCGGATCTCGAGAATACTCTTCTGCCCCGCGGTTCCATTCACAGATGATCATCTGACAAATCTGGCATTATGATATTTTTCAGTCATGCGAAGTATCGTCATTCCTGCAAAATAATGTTCAACAATATATTTAAGCAATGCGCACTTACACAAAGGCCCGCATGGTTCCAATGTGCAATATACAGCTGATTCTACCATTCAAGCTGACAGCGGTAATTTATCCTTGATTCCTTGTGGAAGCGAACCATTTATCTGTTTCAGGCCACCCTTCCTTCCATGCGGTCGGTTGAAGACCGATGCGATGGATAGCTCTCGCAATGCGTTTCATATTTAGCATATCACGCAACGCATTTCATGAAAATGCTGGACTTAATGACAACCTCCCCGTGTGTGATCGGGTCACATTCCTAGCTCGTGTATGAGGCCGGAAAATATAATTTGCTCATGTGTGTGGTCGTGCCATATACCTGGATTCTGTATAGGGTGGACCGCATTCCCATGCTCTGCTTTCGGCCTAAGCACATATCCAGCCTCTGCTTTCGGCCTAATGACATATCCAGCGTCTGTGTGGGGCGGAATCACATCTACAGCCTCTGTGTGTGGCCTGATCGCATATCCAGCCTCTGTGTGGGGCGGGATTACATCTCCAGCCTCTGTGTGGGATGGGATCACATATCCAGCCTCTGTGTGGAGCCTGACAACATATCCAGCCTCTGTATGCTGCGGGATCACGTATCCAGCCTCCGTGTGGGGCGATATCACATCGCCAGCCTCTATGTGGGGCGCTGTCACAGCTCGGGGCCCCGCGTACCGCACCTGCAGCTTCTGTGTGGGACCGTACCGCACCTGCAGCCTCTGTGTGGGACCGTACCACACCTGCAGCCTCTGTGTGGGACCGTACCACACCTGCAGCCTCTGTGTGGGACCGTACCACACCTACAGCCTAAGTATGGGCACGGGTAACGACCCGGGCCGTCTCCGTCGTCTCAGCTCAGCCCACCTCGTCGCCGCTCATAACACTGTGATGTCACACCGGATGTGTGACGACAGACCCTCCGCCGCTGTCTGTGTTTACACTGCGGCCACCCGGGTGCGCGCCGAGGCCGGTAGAGGACTGGAGTGGCCATGGGTTCAGACCGGTAGATGGCGGGAGTGGACATGGGTTCAGATCGGTAGATGGCGGGGTTCGCCATGGGTTTATGTGGGTAGAGGGCGGGAGTGGCCATCGGTTCATGCGGGTAGAGGACTAGAGTGGTCATGGGTTCAGGCCGGTAGATGGCGGGGTTTGCCATGGGTTTATGTGAGTAGAGGGCGGGAGTGGCCATCGGTTCATGCGGGTAGAGGGCGGGAGTGGACATAGGTTCAGGCCGGAGGACCCGAGTGGTTATTAATTCAAGTAAGGTATGCGAGAGTGGCCTAAGGTGCAAGCGGGTAGAGGGTGGGAATGGCCATGGGTTCAGGTCAGGTGGATAGAGGGTGAGAGCGGCCATGGGTTTAGACGAGTGGAGGCGAACGTAGCTGTGGGTTCTGATGAATAGAGGACGAGGGACGGAGTACAAAAGAGGGCTACAAAAATGGTTAATGACATACGCAACCTGGCATATGAGGAAAGATTGAAGAAATTGAATCTGTTTTCACTTAGATATAGAAGGCTGAGAAGAGATCTCGTCGAGGTCTTTAAATTTGTTCATGGTCAGGAACAGGGATATCTTAGGGAAATGTTTTAATTTAACATAAATGATGCAATTAGAGGTCATCAATTCAAAATTAAAGTTAATCACAGCAGAACAAAGTTAAGACTATCTTTCTTCACCAACAGGGTAGTATAACACTGGAACCAGCTGCCAGACACCGTTGTCAGTAGCAGCACACTGAACATCTTTAAAAACAATAGAGGACTTGCTTTTCAGTATTCCAGGGAGGGCTGATCGACGAATTTGTGGGCAACTGATTCAGTGTCATGAGTGCAACCAGGAAGGGCTCGTGTAGCTCATAGTTGCACTGGCCTCTTTATGTCTTCAAGTGGCAGAAGCACACTGAGTTCAGTGTAGGGGAGGGATGACGTCAGTCCGGCCTGATAGAGAGCAGAAGTAGCGTGAAATCATACAGATGTAGGGTGGGAAAGAAGCCGGGTTCACTTGGAAAGGGAAGTGGGCGACCATGGGTATATTGTCCAGTGCATTGCATGAAGTGATGGTGGGTTGAGATTGGTCGTGTTTGATTAGCGTGAGGCGGCCACCGAGGAAGAGCCGTCTATCCAGTCCACGTCATATTTATTTAGCCGAGTCCATGTGTGGAAGGAAATACGCTAAGTGGAAATTCGTTTTGTTCGTTGATTCATTCAACTGGGAGACGATTTTCTGGAGATCGTCAGGTCAAAAATCGAGGTTAGACAGAAGCGAATGCGATAATCCAAGGCAAAGGATATCATTTTGCATGTAAATATATTTAGCGCTGATTTTTTAGTAGCCTAGTTTTTTTATTCCACGAACTCGCCCATTACGGAAACACTGCGTACTGATTACGTAGCTTCCAATCACAAGTGAAAATCGGTGTACCTATATGGACTCCCGCCATGGATACACGTATGATCTTGCTAAATGTCGCTGGTGCAATTGCGGTGAAACATTCAGTGGATAAAAGCTGAGAATGAAGACACTTTTTAACAGAGGTAGGGGAAGGTGAGGTTAGTTGAGCCTGCAGGTAACTTTAGCCACGCTCATTATCTCACCTACCATGGTGTTATGAGAGCCTGCAGCATGCGGCCACAAATAATCGATCTACCACACCACATGCACTCAAGGCCATCTCAGTTAAAATGGTTTCAACTTACCTCGACCTCCCTTGCTACTTCCGAGAAATAAATTTTGGATCAAAGCATCAGATTTTCCTACGATTCCTGTCTATTTCCCGTACTGAAGGAAACGTCGAGTCGACGAATCTATTTGGCTCGATTTCCGATGTGTTCCGATGTATGTTTTAATGGCTCAAGTAGACCACGTGCTTAGCTCACCACGACTAAAGTTGCCTACTGGACACCTACCTGGTTTTGTAGGCATATTAGTGCCTAATTTGGGTTTCTTATGACTGTTCTTCAGCAGAAGTGCCTATAGCTTGCGTGGAATATTGTTTGTGGCATACCTTCAGCAATATTGCCTGGAAAAGACGTTTGTTTTATCTGATATCGGATGCGCTGCATACTGAGATGCTCTGCGGAGGTGTTTGTGTGCGCCAGCCGTGCAGCCGGGTGTGGCCGCAGCACATCCAGAACCATGGCGTTTTGTTGGAATTAGTTGCATCCCATTACCGAACTGCATGTTCCAATGTCGAATATAGTGCACGCCTATCAAATATGAATGACCAAATGATCTTGCATTTGTTGCTAATGTGAGTGCTCGATTCGATTTTCTAAGTGAGGTAAAAACCGTTGTTTGGCGAACAGAGAGGCTCGTATCTGCACGGTCCATTTGCTCCTTCTGGCAGCGTTGATCAGAACTGATTCTGTTCGACGAATGTTGGGAAGGAAAGGGTGACTGCGGTCCACCCAGACCGGCTGGAATTTCAATCCAAGCACGGATTATTCCACGAAGCTGTGTAGGACAGCTGAGGAAATCGGCAAAACCAGGGGTGGGGCTGAAACAGGCGGTCATGTGGGTACACACTAGCTGTACATAGGTGTTTATTATGTGAATTGGATTGGATTGGGTTGGATTGTGGCCTTACGGCGCACTTAGCAACTGGGGCCATATGGCGTCGCCTGTCTCTCAACATGGCAGGAAGGGCGGGCATCGCAGGGAATCGAACCCAGTACCTCTGGTATGCCAGATATTTTGGGGACAGAAAGTTCCCCAGAAATCTGTCTGCTTTAGGTTGTCGGACCCTGGACTGATGTCTGCTGGAGGTTGCCGGGCCCTGGACGAACTCGAGAAGCGGTAGCGGGTAGGTGGAATGATAATTTCGTGGCTCACATTTTAAGTGCTGACAAACCCGCCTGGTGGCCTTCATTGATTGATTATCGTGGCTTCAAGGTGCATCAAAACAAGTGCTTAAACTGCTGTATGTGGCCGTAATTCCTTGCTTACAAACGTGTCAAATTATGACGTCCTAAAAGGAGACTGGGTAGGCAGGCGCATATATACACACGTATATATATATATATATTATATATTACATATATTATATATATAATATATTATATATATACATTTATATATGTATATATATATATATTATATATATTAAGTATAATATACATAATATATATATATGTTTGTATATATGTGCCTGCCTACCCAGTCTCCTTTTAGGACGTGATAATTTGACAAGTTTGTAAGCAAGGAATTACGGCAACATACAGCAGTTAAAGCACTTGTTTTGATGCACCCTGAAGCCACGATAATCAATCAATGAAGGCCGCCAGGCGGGTTTGTCAGCACTCACAATGTGAGCCACGAAATTATCATTCCACCCACCCGTCACCGCTTCTCGAGTTCGTCCAGGGCCCGGCAACCTCCAGCAGACATCAGTCCAGGATCCGGCAACCTCCAGCAGACATCAGTCCAGGATCCGGCAACCTCCAGCAGACATCAGTTCAGGACCCGGCAACCTAAAGCAGACAGATTTCTGGGGAACTTTCTGTCCCCAAAATATCTGGCATACCAGAGGTACGAGGTTCGATTCCCCGCGATGCCCGCCCTTCCTGCCATAGTGAGAGGCAGGCGACGCCATATGGCCTCAGTTGCTAAGTGCGTCGCAAGGCCACAATCCAATCCAATCCAATCCCCAAAGTATAAATTTATCAATGTTAAATCTGAAAAGGAGAGTTGAAAATGAAGTGGCTGGAATCCAAGGATTTTTTTTTTTTTTTGGGGGGGGGGGGAAGGGAGTGGGAAGTCGGGGCTACCCCTTTCCCGCCCAAACTTTCCGCGTCCCTGGTCCGTCCCCCATCCCCAAATTTCGAAACCGTGGCTACATCCATGCTTCGTTGAATACTCTGTATGCAAAGTTTCTAGCTGTGCTTATGTTCTGCTTCTGATCGCCCATTATCTCCGAATCAATACATTGTTACCATGCAACTACTAGTGTGCAATAATTATTGGCGTTTCCATCAGTGGAGGCATCCTGCTTCATCTTGCTTCTATAAATGCACATTGCCGACTCAGGCTGTGCGGTGCTTCAGTGGTGCTGCTTCCGTCAGCAAACCCCTTAATCCCGCCGCCAAGCCGCCAAGAGCCGACGGCATACCGCCAAGCGTTTCCGACAAGATCCACGGCACTACGCCAAACCGTGACCCGCCGCCGCCGGTGCGAATCTCCGCCGAAGTGAGCCAACTGGGTCAGCACGCGCTCGCGCGCCAGTTGGGCGGCTGGATGTGGGGAGCATCCCGGTGGCACACAGAGCGGCCAGAGCACAAGGCCTTCCGGCAGAATCGAACCCATAGTCACACCCGGAGACGGAGCTTCGCCGAGAGCTTCGGCTGTTTCCGCCTCCCGGAGAGGTCGAGGCGCCACGTAATGTGCTGGAACGCGACTCCCAACGAGTCCCGGAGGACTTACTGTTTTTGTTATTGAAACTCTTCTCCCTCCTCGAGCTTTTATAATCGCGCACGATGTGTCGGCGCTCCCCGAAGGATGGTTGAAAATGAGAGGACAGAACAAGAGTGTCGTATACCAAACTTTTTCTTTTTAGCAGCACCGGAGTATCATCCGCTAGAGATTAGTTACGTTATGAAAAAGGCTACGTTAAGCCAGCTTATGTGGCATCCGGTGATATTAAAAAAGCACGAGTGAAAAGTTGAGAGACGTCGGCAGACAAGGAACATGGTGTAAAGGGTTGGTACATGCGTCACATGCAGACAAACATGTAAGCATTCCTAGTTGTGGTCCTTTACTTGAATCCCGATAAATTTACTGCGCAACTGCCATGGCAGTACCACGAAAGTACCATTAAAATGCTTAATTAAAAATGAAGCATGATGAAGTATGATGATAAAAAAATGAAATATTTCCTTTAAAATGTTACGGATATTGCATATGACTTTGGAATAGGACTTACTGAGCCTAAATAACCCGTGTAATATTAATAGACCTGTATCGTGGTCGGTAAACTAGTATTTTTGTTCACAGAGGCGCAGCCAAGGGATGGGGCCGGTGGCTCGTTCCCCACCCTCCTCTAGGAACCAAAAATACACTAGATGAAACAAGGACTTTTTAATTTTTTGCTACTCCAAACAAACCAAACATATGCGCGCTTCGTGCGCCCTAACAGCTCCGTATTTCACGTCCTTTTATGCCGACCTCCCTGAAGGAAATCCTGGCTGCGCCACTGTTTGGTCGTACCAGACGGCCAGCAGTATAAGGTTTTCCGGGATGGTATGATTTGACTCACAGGACGGCATTTATAACATCCTCATCCTAGCGCCTTCACCGAGCCTTTACGTTCCCGTCCGGCCGGTGTGAGTGGAAATGGTTCCGTCTGAATGCCCGGGCAGTCGTTCAGGCTTCTCCAGGAGCCGGCAATTAATGGTCGGGGAGCCGACCGGTGGAAAAATGTGAGGAACACTCCACGCCGGAAAACAGCCAGTGCTTTGACTGACGTCTGCAGACGGCAGGGAAATTACGCCGCCAATTTGCTCCACTGGCAGCTCTCAGCAGCTGACGCGCCGCTGCGTGCGAAAATAGCCGGCTGACCGCTACAACCACGGCCGGCGCAGCGAAAATAGCCGGCTAACCACTACAACCAAAGCCGATGCAGCGAAAATAGGCGGCTGACCGCTACGACAGCCGACGCAGCGAAAATAGGCGGCTGACCGCTACAACCACAGCCGACGCAGCGCTCCAGACCAGCCGTGGTTAGCCTCTGCTGCTGCCGAGAACAATGCGCTGGCTGCCGCGCCGGGTGCACCGCCGGGTGCGCCGCTGGCCGCACCGCTGGCTGCACCGCTGGCTGCACCGCTGGCTGCACCGCTGGCTGCACCGCTGGCTGCACCGCTGGCTGCACCGCTGGCTGCACCGCTGGCTGCACCGCTGGCTGCACCGCTGGCTGTACCGCTGGCTGCTGCGCCGGGTGCACCGCTGGCTGCACCGCTGGCTGCACCGCTGGCTGCACCGCGCTGGCTGCTGCGCCGGGTGCGCCGCTGGCTGCATCACTGGAAGGCCGGCCGGCCGGGTCACTTCCCGGCACCGCCCACTGATTTCAGTTGGACGAATGCCGTTCACTGGTACTTCGTACTGCCGTACTGCCGTACAGTGAGCGTGTCCAGATGGTGTCGGCAGGAATTTCCGGGACTTAAAGTCAGTCTGGAAAATGCCGACGAGCTGAGTGCTGGATAAATGTTGCGATGATGTAACTACTTCTGCTTGTTTGTGTCCGTTGTAGCATCAGTTGTTATGAGGCATTTTCATTTCTAAGGCTGAGTTGTTTGCCGACGACTTGCCGTCCGTAATGCTTCGACAACGGAGGAGTAGCTTCACATGATCCCACCAAGCTGAACGAAGACTTGCCGGGGAGGGGGAAGAAGTTATGCTCTTGCTAAGCATTTTATCCGGTGCAGTTTATGGCCATATAATTAAGGGTGGATGTGAACAGACTTATCTGTTGCTGAGATGGGAAGCTTCATCTTTGTGCAAAGGTGTTTTGGTGGACAAGGCATGTGTATTGTTTGTCCTATTTAACGTGATTTTGCTATCACGCCATATATTTGGGTGTTCAGTTGGATGGGGGTGTCAAGGCAACGGCTGGCACTGATACGCCTCCATCCACTTCGTCATCCAGCGGCGTGCGGACTCTTTTCTGTGGATCTTTTTTTGTCTGCAGAAAAATAATTCAAGAACCGTTTTCGCCGACTTTTGTGCGGCTCTCGCTGCTATCGACATGCATAGCCTGCGGCAATTGGAACGAATTTGGGTGAGCCTTTCCTCGCGTCACAAAATCGTTTTCCTTTGGCGGCTGTTCGCTTCTGTGTCGACCGGCTGGGCACACTTGCACCCAGTTGTTAGTGGCACAGTGGCGACGACCCACGTGACATGACTGACGGTGACGGACTGGCTGACGAATGACCGACAAGTGGTGACTGACTGACGAGTGACCACTTACTGGCCAGTGACTTCTGACTGGACGAGTGACGACTGGCTGGATGAGTAAGGATTCCCTAACGAAAGACGACTAGCTGACGAGTGATGACTGACTGACGAGTGGCAACTGACCGACTGGCTGGCGAGTGACAACTGACCGACTGGCTGGCGAGTGACAACTGACCGACCGGCTGGCGAGTGACGACTGACTGGCGAGTGACAACTGACCGACCGGCTGGCGAGTGACAAGTGGCTGATGAGTGACAACTGACTGACTGGCTGGCGAGTGACAACTGGCCGACTGGATGATGAGTGACAAGTAGCTGATGAGTGGCAACTGACCGACTGGCTGATGAGTGACAAGTGGCTGATGAGTGGCAACTGACCGACTGGCTGATGAGTGACGACTGACTGACTGGCTGATGAGTGACGATTGACTGAGGAGTGACGGGCTTTTAAGTAGTGTGCTATCAACAAGCAGTGCCCAATCTGCAGCCAAGTTCAAAGCCGCACACAAACGAGAAGTGCGCAACTGTAGCCAAATCTGGCCGGCTCTGACGGCTCGGAAGTGTTGAAGCCCAATCGCGTCAGAGTGGGTTTCCTTCTTGGGAGTTACACCTTGGACGTTCGTTGTGGAAACCGAAGTGCGCCGATGCCGCTATGTGAAGACTTAGGTAATACTAGAAATGATGGAGTACATTTGGTGCGGGGCCACTGTCCCCCTCCCCCTCCTACGATTCGAAAACACAATTTAACCTTCATACCGTAGGGCTAACTGTGAAGAAATTCCTTCCGATGCTCCTGTCACATCCTCTCTAATAGTCTACGAATTTGTTCGTTGCTTTTGCTCACAACTATCTGAGGGAGCTCAAATACAACTTGTAAATACCATCTGAAGAACAGGGTTTGTTGTTTTCGATGGCACAGGGGTGATCGAAGTGTTGCTGTTGCCTAGCCTTGAGGCGGCGTACCGTCCGATGGCCGTTCTGTTGTGAGGACCATTACAACTCGGCTGCTGTTCTGCCGTACAGACAGCCACAGTCCGATGTTGTTCTGCCTGTTGAGTGTTCCGATGCTGAGGAATTGTCGGTCTGGTGGCGGGCGCTTGACAGCGACCGCCGGCCGCTCCACACTCTTTCATAGATTTCTCCGGAACAAGACAACATTGTTGTGTCATAGTGTGATTACGTACATCCTGAACATCGAACCGTGAATGTGTGACGCCGCCAAAAAAAACTGAGTGCCTTAATCATCTGAAAACCGCAATATTAAGTTTGAATACCTCAGCGGGTACTGATGCTTGTAATGTGCGAGGGCGACCCACATTACCCAAGAAAACCCTCTGAAGCGTGAGGCAAGATTGGTAATGAAGTCAAGTTCCCAGTCTTGTCATCAAAATTTCATAATCAGTGCAAGCATATGAAAAAAACGGCAAAACAAACAGAACTATCGCCATGTCCACCAGCCGCAGAACAGCCACCAGTCGGAAACGCGCATCCATACCAATATCAATCGTTTCGCACTTCTCTACCCCCGTCAACCCCGCCCCCTAGAACAGCCGCCGCTGATGTCTGCGTGTCCGGAGGTCCGGACCGACCCCGGCCAGCCGTGCCCGGCCGCGGCCGGCGCTAAAGACAACAGCGCCGAGCCGCCCCCTGGCCTGGTCCACCCCGCCGAATCGGTTCCGGTCGGACGCCGGCGACGGCTGGGGAGGTGAGGATGCCGGGGCGGACAACAAGTGAAGAGGAGAGTCAATGAATGAGCAATACTATCAGCTCAAAGGAGTGCTGCTCTGCATGCCACTTCCGGCGCTGGGGAAGCCCCCCGTCGTGTGGAGTGCCGCCCAATACCCTCAGCTGTACAAAGCACTGCGAGTGCAATACCACCTCCACGGCGAACATTCAGCCGATGTCTCTCGTAGCCTCCGCGATTGACGCTTCATCAAACGCGGAACGTTGGCAAAGTCGAGCAACAGAGACGTTGTCGCCGACTGAAAATCGGCCACGGGAATGTTAGCTCGCTGACCAAACACCCAGATGACATCAATGAACTGTTATCGACAAGATCGATGATCGTTATGCGACAAGATCGTAGACTAGCAGTATCCAGCAGAGCCGTCATCTGAGGCGGCCACCCACAGATGCCAACAGAGTGACTGCTCCGGCCACTTATAATTTAGGACATATTAACGCATGGTCCCTCGCCCCGAAGCTTAACCTTGTCAACGACCTGCTTCAGGACCACAACTTGGATGTACTGGCAGTCTTGGAAACATGGTTAACGCTGGAAGTATTGGACAGAGCGTTGGTTTTTCCTGGATATTCGATAGCCATACGAGACCGGGAGACGCCCGCCGACCCCAATGCCGATACGATACTGGGTGGAGGAGTTGCTCTGATCATCCGCGACTCATTCCGAGCCGTGAGGCTCAACATCGGGGGATCAGACCCACAGTTGGAGTCGCTGTGGATGTCAGTGGGCGGGAGAGGACGACGGACGGTGACCGTGGGAGTGACATACCGACCCACCAGATCAGCCACTATCCGTGTCACCGACCTGATCGAGCGCCAGCTCCGGGAAGCAGTCTCGCGAGGACATCCATTGCTGGGTCTTGGAGACTACAACTTGAACTTACTGGAAGGAGCAGAGAGCGCTGCATCACGTCGTTTTTTGTCCTCACTCAACGACTTGAACCTGAGGCAGCTCGTGCGAGAGCCAACCCACCTCCTCCCCAGACCGTCTCTGCTGGACGTAGCCATCACAAACCTGCCGGACGAGAAGGCGACAGTCACTGTCCTACCGGAGCCGGTGGCAGATCACCTGTCGGTCTTGCTCAGGGGCGAGGTCAGGAGGCAGCGGAACAGGCCACTGCCACCCGTTACCAGAAGGCCGTGGGCGAAGATGAATTGGGACACACTTTGCCTGCACTTCATCACCACCGATTGGCAGCCCATGTACGACCGCGCCGACATCGACGGCAAGCTTGAAACCTCCATGCGCATCTGGAACGCAGCCGTGGACCTGCACTGCCCGCTGGTGACAAGCAGGATCCGGCACCCTGACTGTCCGTGGCTGCGTAACGACACCGGCATCGGTACTGCAAAAGAGGACTGTCGCGAGGCGTGCGAGGTCTGGAGGAGGAGCGAAGATGACGACACCGCACGCCAGGAGTACCGGAGATGTAAGAACCGGCTCATGAGCGAGCAGATCAGGGTCAGGCGCGAGTTCTTGTGCGCGGACATGCTGACCGATCGGCGCTCATTCTGGAGTCGAATAAAGCATTTCGGTCTCTATCCCGCGGCAGGCCTCCCAGGCAGAGACGACGACACCACGGAAAGGGCAGACGACTTCAACGCCCACTTCGCGGCGGTGGGAGCCCGTATTGCTGAGGAGGTGGGACGAGCCGGCGATATGGAGCAGTGCCCACCCAGACCACCCGGAGTGTGCGCCTCTGCTCTTGTGTTGTGTCACGCCACGCTCCCGGAGTTGTCGAAGACCATAAGCCGTATGAGCACGTCTCGAGCGGTGGGAGTTGATGGCGTACCATTGTTTACGGTCAAGCGATGTTTTGCAGTGATCGGCCCGCACCTGCTCCACCTCGTCAACACCTCCATCACCTCACAAACCTTCCCGAGTTCTTGGAAAGTCGCCCGCGTCACTCCCATTCACAAATCTGGTACGCGAGATGATGTGAACAACTTTCGGCCTATCTCGAATCTCTCTGTTCTCTCCAAAATCACGGGAAAAGTTGTTTGCTCCCAACTTGTGGTTTATCTGTTGTCGAACAATATTCTGTCCCCGTTTCAGTACGCCTAACGCCCCGGTCATTCGACGGAGGACGCCTTGCTCGACGCTGTCGAATGGATCTCTAGGGCCATAGACATTGGTAACGTCGCGTCGTTAACGACGATTGACTTAAGTAAGGCCTTCGACAGCATTGACCATGACGTTCTCCTGAGTAAGCTGGAGTGGTACGGAATCCCGTCCCCGTGGTTCAAAAGATACCTCTCCGATCGGAAGCAGCTGGTCTCGGGCGGCTCCTCCACACTCCTGGCCCGCGGTGTCCCTCAGGGGTCTATCGTTTGGCCGATCCTGTTCCTCCTCTTCATCAATGATCTGTCCTCCTCCTTCCTCACGGTTGCCTTGTGGCCTACGCCGACGACACCGACCTCCTAGACCACTCTGCTCCTGACGTCTTCAGCTTCTCCCACCTTCGGTTGTGGGTCGAGGAATCTCTCCATGCACTCCAAAAGTGGTTCCAGTCCAATAGTCTCAAAATGAACCCGGACAAGACCTTCACCATTCCTGGCACCAAATCTCTAAAAAATGTTTCAGGTCTTCACATCATGATCTCGGAAAAATATATCCACCCGGTCCCAACAGTGAAAGTGCTCGGAGTATTCCTCGACCAGCAGTTGACGTGGGAGAAGCACATATCCTCCATCATCCGGAAGTGCACCGCCATCATCGTGTCCCTCTTCAAATTCCGGCAGCACTTCACCCCTGAAGTCCTGAAGCTCCTCATCCATGTCCATGTGTTCCCCCATATCCTTTACTGCCTTTTCGTATGGGGTGGGGCAGATGCGTGCCGCATGAAGCGAGTGCAGAAGTGCATAAACTTCGCGGCTAGGCTGGTCACTGGAAGACGGAAGCATGACCACATCTCGTCCTCTCTGCGCGAGTTGGGCTGGAATAAGATTGAGGAGATGGTGCGACACCGTGACCTCCGCAACGCACACAAAGCCGTACATGGCCCGAACTGCCCGCCTGCCATCAGGGAAATGTTTGTTGAACGCTCGGCTGTGTCTGAGAGAAGCACTCGTGCTACCGATGCTGGGGCACTTCATCTGCAACGGTGTAGGTTAGCAGCTACCCAGCGGGGCTTCTACCGCTCCACTCTCCAGTGGAATGCGCTTCCCGGTGAATCACACGATACAACCAGCCATGCAACCTTCGTGCGTGCTATCAGCATCAACTAGGTAGCTAGTTGCTTTGCAATTGTATTTAAAATGATGGCAGGAATGCGATCAATTGACTAGGTATTTCGTGAGTTCCACCATGTGGCAGTGCCTAATAAATGACTTAACTTGACTTGACTGCCGTGCAGACAGCCACAGTCCGATGCTGTTCTGGCATGCGGACAGCCACAGTCCGATGCTGTTCTGCCGTGCAGACAGCCACAGTCCGATGCTGTTCTGTCGTGCAGACAGCCACAGTCCGATGCTGTTCTGTCGTGCAGACAGCCACAGTCCGATGCTGTTCTGTCGTACAGACAGCCACAGTCCGATGCTGTTCTGTCGTACAGACAGCCACAGTCCGATGCTGTTCTGTCGTGCAGACAGCCACAGTCCGATGCTGTTCTGCCGTGCAGACAGCCACAGTCCGATGCTGTTCTGCCGTGCAGACAGCCACAGTCCGATGCTGTTCTGCCGTACAGACAGCCACAGTCCGATGCTGTTCTGCCGTGCAGACAGCCACAGTCCGATGCTGTTCTGTCGTGCAGACAGCCACAGTCCGATGCTGTTCTGTCGTGCAGACAGCCACAGTCCGATGCTGTTCTGTCGTACAGACAGCCACAGTCCGATGCTGTTCTGCC
This sequence comes from Imbricaverruca yamaguchii, assembly GCA_034440575.1. Taxonomy (NCBI): domain Eukaryota; kingdom Metazoa; phylum Arthropoda; class Thecostraca; family Neoverrucidae; genus Imbricaverruca; species Imbricaverruca yamaguchii. The sequence goes on along the minus strand of JAOTOL010001391.1, from coordinate 738,673 downwards.
GTGCAGACAGCCACAGTCCGATGCTGTTCTGCCGTGCAGACAGCCACAGTCCGATGCTGTTCTGTCGTACAGACAGCCACAGTCCGATGCTGTTCTGTCGTACAGACAGCCACAGTCCGATGCTGTTCTGTCGTGCAGACAGCCACAGTCCGATGCTGTTCTGTCGTACAGGAGCCCAGTCCGATGCTGTTCTGCCGTACAGACAGCCACAGTCCGATGCTGTTCTGTCGTACAGACAGCCACAGTCCGATGCTGTTCTGCCGTGCAGACAGCCACAGTCCGATGCTGTTCTGCCGTGCAGACAGCCACAGTCCGATGCTGTTCTGCCGTGCAGACAGCCACAGTCCGATGCTGTTCTGCCGTACAGACAGCCACAGTCCGATGCTGTTCTGCCGTGCAGACAGCCACAGTCCGATGCTGTTCTGCCGTGCAGACAGCCACAGTCCGATGCTGTTCTGCCGGGGCAGCGGCCGCGACGCTCGTGACACCACCAATATCGCCGCCCGTCGAAAAAAAACACGGCGACAGGTGTGTGCAAAACACCCACACGAACCCGGCTCGGCTCGGCGCGGCGGCGATCGGACGTCATGCTCATGACGTCATGCGGTGCGACCAGGGGGACTGCCGTCCGCTGTTTCCTAGACCGTCAGTATGTCTGATGATGGACGATATGTTTTTCATCACGTTGATCTTGGACCAGGTCGTTGCGGGTAGAATTATGCTCCAACCAACATGAAAATCAGCGAAATGGGCGAGAATGATCAATTCTGGTCGAAGCGCCCTAAAGCTCAAACAACTAGCTAACAAAGATCGGCGAAACGTCCAGAACTAAGTGAAACGACCAACTTCTTTTGCGCTGTCGTGATCCATACTGCTCTTGAAGTCTCTTTGGTTCCCCTGGCTCCTGGTGTCTGCTGTTGACGGGAGACATAAGCAGCTATCGGGCTGCTTTTGCGTGTCATTGTGTCCAGGCACGTACCCAGGGTGGTTTTTCCTGGCGATGGGGCAGTCATGTGGATAGATTATGCCAGTGTTTTTCAGGAGGAGGCAGTCACGTGAGCAGGCTTGTGGCTGGACGAAGTCCATGCTGCGGATGTGGTCAGGTGGCCATGCGGACAGAAGTGCTCAATTTTGATGCAAAGGTTGCCTATTGAACTTAATCCTGCTTCTGGTCAATTTCGACTTTGTGCTCGTGATTTTTCTGCAAACTTGGCATGAAAATGGAGACCGGAAACCCTATGGCATCGCTGTTCAGTCGAATCAAACAACATGCAACTGAAGCAACTTAGTATCACCATACGTTCGAAGGGGGCTGATGGAATCTGGGTCCGGTGTCTCTCCGTCTCCATGCTCAAGTAGTGTCACGGATGGAACACAGTGCAGTTCTCCACTCTTGGGGGATGGAGTATGTAGTTCACAAAACGGTGTTGATCCGCACCCACCGCATTTTCCCATGCGTAGAGCGCGGATCAATGCACCTCTTCCACAGCAAAAAAGAAGCCCCTTCCTACGAAACAGAGAATGTTTGTCAGTTGTCTTCATTCCGAACATTTGTTGGTTCCTCCTATGAAAGTCGTACGAAACTTTTTGGAATGTTAGCTTGTAGCTCACGTTAATTAGATAAGTTTGGGAATACGTGTGTGCATTCATGTCAACAACTTGAACATATTTGGGTGTCGTGCAATTGTGTTACCGTGCATCAAATCAGTGTTGATTATGACCTTCACGGTTGCCCTTTACTTCATTGCCAGCCGACGTACTTTGCGTTTTAAGCGACTGATGTAGCATCGATCGAGATTCCTGGTCGTTCTCTAACTCAATTTGTATGACATTAATGTTAAAAGTTGTGTTCCCTGCCAATACATCGAATATTTCAGTGGTTGCCCGTTCCCCTAGTGTGATCATCGGTGATCTCACCCCAGGGTCCTGAAGAACCACCACCCCTCTCATGCTAGACCCGGCGCAGTCTGTCTCCGTCCTCCGTTTCCGCCGGGTCCGGCGGGGTCAGGTGGCGTGACCCGGTTCTGCATTGTGTGGCTGGCGCTCACGTGTTCTTTCACGGCGCGCCGCAGCGCCGGCACGAGTGGGCACTTAGGCGTGTCGCCGTCGCTGCGCCCCCGCACACATTGACACGGCCGCGTCGGTGACCGCGCCGAGAGTCGCTCGTCGCCGACGACGGGGCGCGGCCGACGCGACCGGCTTGGGACGCTGCCAGGACAGCAGGCAATAGCCGGTAGTGACGGAATTAGTCAGAATCAACAGAGCGGCGGGCGGTGCGAGGGCGCCGCCGCCGCCGCCGGTGCTAGCCGACAGTGCCAGCCGGCAGACCGGCGCGATAGGCCGCGGTTACTGCCGTCACGCGCGCTGTCGTGACGTACTCGGACGCGTCGTGGCGCCATGTGACGGACGCTGGGTGCGCGAGTGGCGGCGGTGGCCGAGCGCGTGCGGCGGGAAGTCGCGGCGTGTGCCGACTGCGACGAGCCGACACGGAGCCCCCGGCCGACGAGCGGGCGAGCGCGACGCCTGCTGGACACAAACTGGGCGGCGACCCGCTCCGTCAAGACGCCCGTCGACTGATACTGCTGACGGCATCGCTCTGCCGACGGCAGCCTCTGCTCCAGGCGCCGCTCTCGACGAGGGAACTGAAGCGCGGCGGGCCCATCGTCGAGCGAGTCGTTTTTCCCGGCATCGACAGACGTGGTGTGCCACTTTTTCGACTCGGCCATTCTGTGCGACTCTGACGGCCCAGAAGTTGCCAATACAAGTTATCGTTGCATTTCGCTAACTGCCCACCTCCGGGCGGCGACCGCTTCTTCTCGCCGCCGCCGCTCGCCGCATTAGTATTCGCCGTGGAGAATTAGTTTTTCTTGGAGACGGGGCGCCGGCTGCGTTGACGCATTTCAAACGGCTTCAAGGTTGGAAAAGTGGGTAGCAATTAATTGGCCGTCTTCGGTTGCTGGGCTGGTGTATGGCCATCGTCGGGCCCTAGTCGCTCCGTCGTCGGGACATTGTCGCGTCGTCGTCGGGCCACCGTCGTCATCGTCTTCATCGCGCGAAGCTGCTTACCCAATCGTGTGAACATGCTTTTCTACCGTCGTGTGCACGCTTTTCTACCGGCGTGAGCACGCTACCCACTGTCGTGAATTCCCACCCACGTCGTGAGGAACGTGCCCCATCGTCCCGAGGCAAGTTCCCCATCGTCGTCAGCACGCTCTCCTACCGTCGTGAAAAGCGCGTCCATTGTCGAGCGCGTGCCAAAATCTGACCGGACACCGCTCGCTTCCGGGAGTGAGAGGAACGACGCAACGTTGGCGTCGACTTTGCCCGTGTCGTCGGCGACGGGCCGCGCCGTGACGCGATGGAACAGCAGGCCCGCAAGCTGATCAGGCAGAACGTCGAGGCCTGCTGGAACCTGACGTGGCTCTCCAAGCGGAAGCACAGGTTGGTTTTGTGATGGGGGACGGGGGGTGAGACAGCTGAAGCTGTCCGACTGCCAAGGGGGGGCTCGGTGGGTCGTGTGGCTACGGCAGTCCGAGCAGTCGGGGCTGCCGGCCTACTCTCAGCAGGCGACGCAGTGGGAAGGGAGTAGACACAGTGATGGTTTCTAGCCGTGTTTGCTTCCTGTCGGTAAGCTGGAGGAATTTTGTGGTGGTGGGGGATGTGTTGGCGTTGTACAATACCTGGTGACGGTCAGTTCATACGGTGGACGTTTCCAACTGGTGACGGTGACAGTACGATACGTTGGCAGCAATGGAAGACTGGCTGGAATTGGAACTCGATAAAGGCGACCAAACAAAATTCTGAAGCTTGACAGTGGTGTATTTGCATACTAGGTATCCGTTCATTGCGAGGCCCGGTTTTTCAGGTGTTAGCTGTCGGGAGTAACTGTCCCAGCTGCTGGCCATTCTGCCCCTGCAATAACTGAGATAAACCAAGCACATATGTGAATAATTAATTAACCCGTCCCGCTAAGCAAAGTTTTCCCTCCGTTCTTGGCTTTCATCAGACCCGCGTCCTTATCAAGCGCTTTAATGTTTGCACGGAAGTATTTTTTCTTTACCTGGTGCAAGAACGAATCAAGTCTTTTTAGTAATTACTTTTGCGATGCTTTGACCTTGTGGGAAGAAAAATTGCGGTGCCCCAATATTTTCAACTAAAGATTTCGAGTTCTAAGACCACTGGCTGGGAAGTTTTGGCTAACTCACCACAGATCTGCACGAGATATTAATGCTGGCCTCCACACAACATGCAGTCGAACACGTTGGGAGGATAGCTACTTTCTCCTTTTCACTAAGATGCTGTGAATGATTCGATAGTCTTGTGTAGCAATCGGTCGAGACCCAAGTTCGTCGGTCTGTCAGGTCAACATATCGACGGAATATCGCGGCAGGCATTGCTTTCCTCGCACAAGGGGAAACCAGTGCCACCTGCGATAACCTTTTGTCAATGGGACACCGATACCACCTGCGATGGCCGCCTGTCAAGGGGACACCAATACCACCTGTGATAGCCACCTATCAAGGGGACATCAATGCCACCTGTGATAGCCACCTATCAAGGGGACATCAATACCATCTACGATGGCCGCCTGTCAAGTAGACACCAATACCACCTGTGATAGCCACCTGTCAAGGAGATCCCGATACCACCTGTCATGGTCGTCTGCCAAGGAGACACTAATACCACCTGCGATGGCCGTCTGTCAAGGAGACACCAATACCACCTGCGATGGTCGTCTGTCAAGGAGACACCAATACCACCTGCGATGGCCGCCTGTTAAGAGGACACCAGCGCCACCTGCGATGGTTGTCTATCAATGGAACACCAATGCCACCTCCGATGGTCGTCTGTCAATGTGACACTAACACCACCTGCGATGGCCGTCTGTCAAGGGGACACCAATACCACCTGCGATAGCCACCTGTCAAGGAGACACTGATGCCACCTGCGATGGCCGTTTGTCAGAATGTGCCTGGATTATTCAATATCCGGCATGACAAGTGTCCGCAGGATTACTAAACACCCAATGGCCCATGCTCAGGCATTGTTCGACGGCTCAGACATACGCGGAAATCCCATTCAACTATGATCGGAGTCCTGGGCTGCCTTCGGGAATTCATCGCTCTTATGGTCGACGACCTGTGGCATGCCAGCCACCTCAAGAGACGCTGAAGCATCGCGCACAGTCCCACTCATAGTCTCGCTCATAGTCTTGATCATAGTCTCGTCCACAATCTCCGAGGTTCTATCTCGATCTGGCAGGACCTGAGTCCCTTAGCAGCCTTGTCTTACCCAGTGTCGCAATGCGCAGACATACAGCCAGACGAGTGGTATACTCAGCCGCACAGCAGCGAGACGTTCCCTATGCAGGACGTTCGGCGACGCTGATCCGAATCCGTCCAGTGTGCGTGTGCACAGAGAGCCAACACCAACACCGACACCGACACCAACATAAACACAAACACAAACCTGCAATATCGCTGCAGACACGCAGCCAAGACAAGCGCGGACGACCGCACCGACACGACGGACGTCCGCACCTGCCGGCGCGGCGCGCAGCTGCCGGCGGCCGCGGCAGGCCGATCGGTTTTCACGCGCGCCCGCCAGCCCGATGCACTTGCGCGGACAGCTTACGGGACGGGGACTTCCACGGCGCAGAGAGCTGTTCCATGTCGGAGTGGTGATTTGGTCGGCGGCCAGCTGGCCGTCGGGTGTACGTACGGCCGCACTGGGACGACAATGACCCGCCGGCGTGGCAATTACCTGTCAGCGTCGTGTGCCGCCGCCCGCCCGCCCGCCTGCATGCCTGCCCGCCTGCCTGCCTGCCTGCCTGCCTGCATGCATGCCTGCCGCCGCCTGCCGCCTGCCCCCGCCTGCTGCCTGCCCTGCCTGCCTCCTCCTCCTGCCTGCCTGCCTGCCTGCCTGCCTGCCTGCCTGCCTGCCTGCCTGCACCAGACTGGTGACAGTGGTGACGGTCGGTGTTGGTCAGCTGGTGGGAGATGTTGACGGTCAGTGTTGGTCAATGTTGGTCAGTGTTGGTCAGCTGGTGACAGATGTTGACGGTCAGTGTTGGTCAGTGTTGGTCAGCTGGTGACAGTGGTGACGGCCAGAACCAGTCAGCCAATGACGTATGGTGACTTTTTGAAACATGTCGAGATATAGTGACAGACTGCATCATTCGGCCAGTGACAGGTGGCGATAGATAGTGACAGACTGCACCATTCGACCAGTGACAGGTGGTGATAGATAGTGGCAGACTGCACCATTCGGTCAGTGACAGGTGGTGATAGATAGTGACAGACAGTGGTGATGGTGGTCACAGAGGTGACAGTAGTGATGGTGGTGACAGTGGTAATAGTGGTGGCATTGGCGATGGTGGTGACATTGGTGACATTGGTGATGGTGGTGACAGTGGTGATGGTGGTGACAGTGGTAATAGTGGTGACATTGGCGATGGTGGTGACATTGGTGACAGTGGTGATGATGGTGATAGTGGTAACGGTGGTGCTGTGCGCATCACACCAGGTCAGTGTCAGCAGTAGGCCGGCTTATCGGCCGACCAGATATAGAGTATGAAGCTTCGCTGATCACAGCTTCATCGGATACAGCCACGGACGAAAAAGGAGAACAAGGCCAAACCACAAAATCAGCATAACTGTGTTGGACTGGTTTCGAACAGTGTTTCTCCCAGGATTGAAACGACTTTCTGAGCCCGAGAGAGAGAAAGAGAGAGAGAGAGAGAGAGAGAGAGAGAGAGAGAGAGAGAGAGAGAGAGAGAGAGAGAGAGAGAGAGAGAGAGAGAGAGAGAGAGAGAGAGATATATATATATATATATATATATATATATATATATATATATATATATATATATATATATATATATATATATATATATATATATATATATATATATATATATATATATATATATATATATATATATATATATATATATATATATATATATATATATATATATATATATATATATATATATATATATATATATATATATATATATATATATATATATATATATATATATATATATATATATATATATATATATATATATATATATATATATATATATATATATATATATATATATATATATATATATATATATATATATATATAGAGATAGAGATAGAGAGAGAGAGAGATAGAGAGAGAGAGAGAGAGAGAGAGAGAGAGAGAGAGAGAGAGAGAGAGAGAGAGAGAGATAGAGAGAGAGAGAGAGAGAGAGAGAGAGAGAGAGAGAGAGAGAGAGAGAGAGAGAGAGAGAGAGAGAGAGAGAGAGAGAGAGAGAGAGAGAGAGAGAGAGAGAGAGAGAGAGAGAGAGAGAGAGAGAGAGAGAGAGAGAGAGAGAGAGAGAGAGAGAGAGAGAGAGAGAGAGAGAGAGAGAGAGAGAGACGGCCGGGAGTCCCCTCCCGCCATGACGCCGCCTGGCGCGCGCAACACTCCTCCGTCTCGGCGATGACGTCACATGGCAGCTGACCCGGCGGCCGCCGAGTAGCCAGTGGCCTTCGGTGGCCTTCGGTGGCGGCTGATGGCGCCGGAGCACGCCCCGTCGGCCGCGGCAGGCCCGCCTGTCACATGTCGACGGCCGCGGCCGGCCCGCCTGTCACGTGTCGACGGCCGCGGCCGGCCCGCCTGTCACGTGTCGACAGCCGCGGCCGGCGGCCCGCCTGTCACGTGTCGACGGCCGCGGCCGGCCCGCCTGTCACGTGTCGACGGCCGCGGCCGGCCCGCCTGTCACGTGTCGACGGCCGCGGCCGGCCCGCCTGTCACGTGTCGACGGCCGCGGCCGGCCCGCCTGTCACGTGTCGACGGCAGCGGCCGGCCCGCCTGTCACGTGTCGACGGCCGCGGCCGGCCCGCCTGTCACGTGTCGACAGGCCGCGGCCCGCCCCCTGTCACGTGTCGACGGCCGCGGCCCGCCCGCCTGTCACGTGTCGACGGGCCGCGGCCGGCCCGCCTGTCACGTGTCGACGGCCGCGACCCGCCTGTCACGTGTCGACGGCCGCGGCCCGCCCCTGTCACGTGTCGACGGCCGCGGCCGGCCCGCCTGTCACGTGTCGACGGCCGCGGCCCGCCCGCCTGTCACGTGTTATTATTGGCCGCGGCCGGCCCCCCTGTCACGTGTCGACGGCCGCGGCCGGCCCGCCTGTCACGTGTCGACGGCCGCGGCCGGCGCCGCCTGTCACGTGTCGACGGCCGCGGCCGGCCCGCCTGTCACGTGTCGTACGGCCGCGGCCCGCCCGCCTGTCACGTGTCGACGGCCGCGGCCGGCCCGCCTGTCACGTGTCGACGGCCGCGGCCGGCCCGCCTGTCACGTGTCGACGGCCGCGGCCCGCCCGCCTGTCACGTGTCGACGGCCGCGGCCGGCCCGCCTGTCACGTGCGGACGGCCGCGGCCGGCCCGCCTGTCACGTGTCGACGGCAGCGGCCGGCCCGCCTGTCACGTGTCGACGGCCGCGGCCGGCCCGCCTGTCACGTGTCGACGGCCGCGGCCCGCCCCCTGTCACGTGTCGACGGCCGCGGCCCGCCCGCCTGTCACGTGTTATTGGCCGCGGCCGGCCCGCCTGTCACGTGTCGACGGCCGCGGCCCGCCTGTCACGTGTCGACGGCCGCGGCCCGCCCCCTGTCACGTGTCGACGGCCGCGGCCGGCCCCGCCTGTCACGTGTCGACGGCCGCGGCCCGCCCGCCTGTCACGTGTTATTATTGGCCGCGGCCGGCCCCCCCCTGTCACGTGTCGACGGCCGCGGCCGGCCCGCCTGTCACGTGTCGACGGCCGCGGCCCGCCCCCTGTCACGTGTCGACGGCCGCGGCCGGCCCGCCTGTCACGTGTCGACGGCCGCGGCCCGCCCGCCTGTCACGTGTTATTGGCCGCGGCCGGCCCGCCTGTCACGTGTCGACGGCCGCGGCCCGCCCTGTCACGTGTCGACGGCCGCGGCCCGCCCCTGTCACGTGTCGACGGCCGCGGCCGGCCCGCCTGTCACGTGTCGACGGCCGCGGCCCGGCCCGCCTGTCACGTGTTGTTACTGGCCGCGGCCCGCCCGCCTGTCACGTGTCGACGGCCGCGGCCGGCCCGCCTGTCACGTGTCGACGGCCGCGGCCCGCCCGCCTGTCACGTGTTGACGGCCGCGGCCCGCCCGCCTGTCACGTGTCGTTCGACGGCGGCCGGCCGCCTGCCTGTCACGTGTCGACGGCCGCGGCCCGCCCGCCTGTCACGTGTTGTCGGCCGCGGCCCGGCCCGCCTGTCACGTGTCGACGGCCGCGGCCGGTCACGTTAGCCGCGGCCGGCCCGCCTGTCACGTGTTGACGGCCGCGGCCGGCCCGCCTGTCACGTGTCGACGGCCGCGGCCGGCCCGCCTGTCACGTGTCGACGGCCGCGGCCCGCCCGCCTGTCACGTGTTGTCGGTCGCGGCCGGCCCGCCTGTCACGTGTTGTCGGCCGCGGCCGGCCCGCCTGTCACGTGTTGTCGGCCGCGGCCGGCCCGCCTGTCACGTGTCGACGCTAACCTGACAGCCACGCGGCGGTGTCGCCCGGGGGTAAATGTCGCCGCCACTATATCCCGCCCCGTCACCGGCGCCGGCGCCGGCCGCGCTGAGCAGCTGTCCGGTGTGCAGACTTGACCTCTGGAAATCTGACCTATGACAGTCTGGTCTGAGGCATTCTTACCTAAAGCAGTCTGGTCTAAGACATTCTGGCTTAAAAGAGTCTGACCTAAAACCTTGAATCTAATGACTTCAGGCCTCAGGCAGTTTCATCTCAGGCAGCCTGACCTAAAACAGCATGGCAACACATTTTGATCTAAAGCAGTCTAACCTAAAACAGTCTAATCTTAAATAGCCCGACCTGAAACAGCTTGACCTAAAACAGCCTGACCTAAAACAGTTTGATCTAAAACAGTCCGACTAAAGCAGTCTACCCTAAAACAGTCTGATCTAAAACAGTCTGACCAAAGCCAATCTTGGGATCAGGTAATCTCTTCTCGGACAGTCTGACTCAAAACAGTCTGATCAAAAACAGTTTTACTAAAGACAGTCAACTTCAAGCAATCTTGCCCAAGGCACTCTGAGTAATCGCCTAGGAAGTGTGCATAGTTACTTTGGAAGTTTGACCGGTCATCGATGTAGCCCGCCGGGGTGCTGGGCAGCTTAGCCAGGTGCTGAGAAAGCCCAGCCAGGCACTGAAGAAGTCTGACCGGGCAAGGATCCAATCTGACCGGGCACTGAGGAAGTCTGGTCCAAGCAGACTGACAACTGGACCGTCGATTGCTGGGAAAGCCCCTTGATCATGTCGTCCCTGGCAGGATCGGTTTGGTATAGCGAAGCGCCTGCTGCAGCTCTGCCAGCTCCCGCGCAGCACTGCGCTTTTCTGGTCCGCGACTGCCAGTCGATCTGACTCAGTCGTTGGTGCCGACGTGTCGTAAACCAGGCTGATCGCTGACACCCCACCCGGCCTCTCTCTCGGAGGGCGGGGGCTCGGCAGACGTGTCGGAGCAGATGGGGCAGACGTGCCGCGCAGCGACAGTGATGCGACACTCGACGTGCGCGGTGACGGCGCTCGGCGCGCGCCACTGTCGCACGTCGCGCTGTGCGCGGTCGGCGACGGCGGGTGCCGTGCGGCGGTCGCGCCAGCTCAGTTGGCAGGGCGCTCGATTCTCGATCGCAAGATCGTGAATTCGAATCCCGCAGCCGTCGAGGTTGCCAACTTCATCGCCGACCAATCGGCGTGAGAGGCTGGCGACGCTATATGGCCGAGCAGTCGGATGCGTCGTAAAAGAGTCGCGAGTTTCTTCTTCGTGGGTGTCGTTCGACGTGTGCCGCATAGCGCCTCAGGCCAGCAGCGGCCAGCGTGCTCGACTCGGCGTCGCTGGGTGGGTTCGAATCCAGCCTGCTGACGAAATTTATGCCGGCGGCAACCGGTTTGTGCGAGAGATCGGCGACACAGCATTACCAGCAGATGAAAGCAGAAGAGGGAAAGTTGAAAACTATAGGCCAGTAAGTCTCACATCCCCAGTGTCCAAGGTACTCGAATAAATTATCAAGGATAGTATAGTTAGTTATCTGGAAGGAAACAAATCTATTCAGGATACTCAACATGGGTTTAGAAAAGGGTGATCGTGTCTCACAAATCTCTTGGACTTTTTAACTTCGCCACAGAACAATTTGATCAGGGAAGTCAGGTTGATGTAGCATATCTGGACTTTAGTAAGGCCTTTGACAAGGTACCCCATAAACGATTAATGATACAGCTTCAGGTCCATGGTATTGCAGGAAGCACCTTAATCCCCAGGGATCAGTGCTGGGGCCACTACTGTTCATAACATTTGTTAATAACATTGAAAGTGGCATAAGCAGTAAAGTTTTGAAATCTGCGGATAGTTTGAAGGTCTTTAGGGCAATAATAGGTCAAAATGAGCATATATCGCTGCAAGAAGACTTAGATGAACTTGTGAAGTGGTCCGAAGAATGGCAAATGAAATTTAATTTTGATAAGTGCAAAGTCATGCATGTAGGTAGGCAGCATATGACGGCTTCATACTTGATGGGTGGCCAAGTACTATCGGTGACTCAACAGGAAAAGGATTTAGGTGTTATTCTAAACACAAAATTGGGGGCATCAGAACAGACCAAGGAAGCCAGGAAGAAGGCACTGAGAATGTTTGGGGCAATCAATAGGAATGTATCATACAGAAGTGAGGAAGTCATCAGGAAGCTTTACTGTGCATATGTCAGGCCACATTTGGAATACTGCATCCAAGCTTGGCTCATAGTTGCGCTAATCTTTTATGTCTTTATGTCTTGATGTCTTTATGAACGCGCAGGAAAAGGGTTCAAAGGTGTGGTCGTCCAGTGCGACTTTGTATTGTTATTGATTCAGCGATGCTGGAAAACTTCGGCGAGTATTGAACCCAGGGCCTTTGGTACCCGGAGCTCAACACCTTAACGATCCGCCCATCCCCACTCCGGCTCAGGCATCATGAGCAGTTCAGTGTTTCGGGTAAAACCGGTGGGAAAGCTATGGCCAGGTCCAGGGGATAGGGGCGGGCTTCATCGTGTTTTTCCAACTCCATCACTGGTCAGAACTATGGTATATGATATATGAAGCCAATGGTTTTACAAATTATGATCAGCATTCTTTTTTTTTGTCGCAATAAAGGTGCACAACGGTGTCCTTAGAATTGCTTCATGCATATTGACAGTGTGGTGATATGATTAAAAAGTAGGCCTCCACTCCATTAGCCAATTGCATGTCAAAACTTTGACTGGCTGCCTTCTCGCGAAATTAAGCGTGCTTCAGGCGGCGAAATTAAGCAGGCTTCAGGCGGTCGTCTTCCTCGGTACAGAAGGGTGCTGAGGTCTGCGGCAAGGCGCCGGGCTGGGACGCTTTTTCAATATGCCTACTTTCTTCATGTTCTTACCTGGTGCTCCTTATGCACGGCTTTCAACATGGCAGCACAGTGTCATTTCACCCATGCAGTTATATTGTCGCGTGTTCTACTTCTATTCGCCACATATATCGGCATTTCGCTACCGTATGTACATTGCTGCGCGGGATCACTAACTTCCAGTGCAATGCCAGGCCCGATGGCGGAGACCTGTCTGTCCCAGCCAGGAGTATGCTTTGTCATACACTTAGCGTGTATTTTCCGTATTTGCGCTCCATCTAAGCGTCGCGGAATGCCGTCGATGCTGACGTGGCGGATCGTGATCGACCAGTCAGAAGCGCGCGGCATGCGTCTGAATAGTTTCCCATAATTTATCGCAGCGTCCCTGAAGAATCCGAACCTGGATAAATAAGTTAGACAGTGCCGGAGCATGTCGAAGCACCGTAATGTCTCTACTCGAACAGAAGAATTGGCGCGGAGGTTATTTTCGGCGTGGTTAGAATATGCTGAGTGTAAAACTATTGAAGCATGCCTTTTGCAGCAGCATGGGCGCCTGTCGCTGAAGTTAGGTGTGGATAGCAACTATTCGTGGGGTGGGGGTGGGGTGGGTGGTTTGAGCGAGTTAGCTGCGGTGGTCCACATGTGGTACGCGAGCCAGCCGCCGGCAAAGTCTCCGCCGCTGCCGCCAGTGGGTGCACTTCCCGTCACCCTGGCGCTGTTCAATGGAGTGTGGGTGGATCGAGATAGCAGGGGCGATTTTCGGAAGTGGACAACGTAAGATTAGTGGGCTATTCAGGGCCAGTTTTTCGGTGGCTATTTTCGAGGCGAAAGCCGCATTACGTTACCTGTGTAGTGTGACTTTGTATTAAATTAGTGGGGCTACTCGAATTGTGTCTATATGTGTCGTGGAGCCAACCTCTGGGGCATTATGCTACTGCCTCCTCCTCAGCGGGTGCAGTTTTGCTGTAGATGTGGGGGTAGTTAAGTGACTGAAATGTTGAAGATCCACTGATGTTTTTGTATTGCCCACCATGCCTCATTAGTGTCGATTCTGGATTACTCTGGAGATGCATCTTGTGTGTTGTTCAACGATGTTGAATTGCATTGCTATGACTGATGGAGCTTGACATTTACTGCTGCAGGTTTTGTCAGGCTGTAGTCGTTCTGTTCCCTGCCAGCCCTCCTCCCGCCAAGCGATGCTCGACTAGGTCTGTTTTCGAATAGGCTGAATTGAACATTTGCCTTCATTAGCTCCCCTAAACAATGATCTCATCCCGCTTCCTGTGATGAGCGCAAAATGACCACAGCAGTCGACGCGCCCTAAACCCAAATAGCTACATAACTAGCCCGCCTCCAGCGAAATAAACAGTCCGGGTGCCACCAACGGCGCAACGCTGCACAGAAGTGGCAATTCGACGCCCGCCTTGTCACGTGCCTCGTCTCGACGTCCGCATCAAGGGCACCGCTCTTCCGTCGGCGCCCCTTGTGTCTGTCGATCACCTGTGTTTACCGCCCCGAATAGCCGCCCCAGACGCGCCGTCTAAGTGCGTGGTCGGGTTGCCGTTTCGGGCTGCCGTTCAGCAAAACGCCGTATGGAGAACGTCATGACTGGAAGATACCACCAGTCTGTCAAATAAGCGCAAAACTTGTATGGTAATGTAATATATTTGTATTGCCTCAAATGTGTGCTCTTAGAGAACGGAAATGCGCTTTGGATATATATATATATATATATATATATATATATATATATATATATATATATATATATATGTGTGTATGTATGTATGTATGTATATATATGCGTGATTACATTTGTGTGTGCGACTGACCGACGGCGCGTCTGTCTGTCGGCAGTCATGTTAAGCGCACCTCCTCGTGGCTGCCACCACTGGAGGACTGGCGAGGCGGCGGCGGTCTGCCCTACGGCTGGGAGATGGCCGTCGATCAGGACGGCAAGTGCTACTATATCAAGTGAGTTTCCAGGAGGGCCACGCGCAGTGGCGGCGGGCGGCTGAGCCGGCGACAGGTGTGCAGCTGGTGAGAATTGAGCCCGCGCTCTGCTGGAACGTGGGCAGGCTATTTGCGCGCTCGGGGGCCACGATGAGTTGTCAGTATGCGGAGGAGCGACCGGGCGTGCCGGGGATCGAGTGGTCATGTGACCGCCAGACGATGGAGCGATGCTGTATCTGGATAATAGGGACGAAACGGTAGCCAGCGGCTGAAACTGACAGGTGTGGTGCGACACTGCTATGATAGTGAGATGGTGGGACGACGGGACGGTGGGACGATGGCAGACCATAATCTCGGGCAATGGCCAAGACGTGCCGGACAGCACCCCATACTCAATTTCGCGTTCCCCGTCTCCCAGTCCATCTCTCTGTTGCACGCGTCTGCTGACAGCTGCACAATATAGCATGAATTTGAAACATACCAACTGATCTGGTAATTGCACACCCCACCATTTTTTCCGATTTTTCAATTTGTATTTTCCACCATTTTTCGATGCTTGCAGACGATCCGACATAGGTTAATTTCACGAATCTACTCAATTTTTGTCATGACTTAGCTGTGAACGATTTGATAAGGGATGCCAGATGGGGAATCCGTCTCACCACCGTCTCAGAGCATTGAGAAGGTGGTCAGACGTCTTCATGTCCCCGATGCTGCCAACATAAGCAAACTGGTGGGCAAACGCTTGCAGTTTCAAATTAACTGAGATCCAGTGTTAAAGGGATATTTTATGGCTCCACAACCTTCCTCACTCCCTCAGAACTTGATAGACGAACCGTGGAGGCAAGCTGACTGGAACGTGAAGCCTCACTGCGCAGCGCTAAATCGGGTTATAATTTTAGCCCGAAGAAATGAACTGCGAGCTCAGTTGTGTGCCAACCTGTGTGTAAGCATATTTGTTATGTGTCCACACATATATGCGTACTTCGCACACCAGATGAAGCCATGAATGAAGTCGGGGGATAAGGAAATGGATTTGGAGGGGTCCAGCGGGCCCTATTTTGTAAAATCACCGAATTATGGCCACTATGTTTTCGAATCGGCTCATTTTTAAACTTTAAATAATTAATGACGACATAATTTTCCTGCGGAGAGGGCCCAGCCTATCGCCATCGTTTCCAGGTCACCGGATTTCCATCTCCTACTTGCCCATCCTGCCTTCCAGACACCTTGCGAAGTTAGCAACACGACGATGCAAGGTATTCCCAAAAACACAACTGCTATGATTTACCAGTTGCTTCACCTTTCGATGTGCTCTCCACGAATCCAGTATCATTTTGCACTACTTGTTATTAAAGTCCATCGACAACTCCTCATTGTATAGCATTTCATTATTTGTCTGAAATGTATGGGAGCGGGCGGCGCACGGGATGTTCCGCCCATATGCCGCTGCTCGTCCTCCACCGGCCGGGAACAGCCTGGACAGGACGAGGAGCGTGCGGAGGGTGACGGCCGTCTGGTCAATAGCTAAGATAGTGCAGGTCAATGCAATCAGGTGTTTTCTGATTTGGATTCTGATGTGGCAATGGCTGACAATCCTTATTTTAGAATAGTTTTTTTTTTTGGCGGGGGATATTCGGAAAATTTCCTTTTCTAAATGCTCAATTTATTCCCGTGAAGTTCTCGAATAAGTGTAAAACATTTAGCTATCCTTTGGTGACACACATTATCGTTTTATGGCCGCAATCTGTTTCGAAAATCGTTAGTTTCAACAGCTGATACATTTCCAATTGTTTTGCCTTCATGCGATTGGTTACCTTGACCTCTTCACGTTAGTCTTTAGAATATGTCTTCAGTAGGCGTTTCTTCGATATCAAAACATGAAATAACACTTATTTCACGATCCAAGTCCGAAAATGACGGAAAACATGGAGCAACTGACTGCACTTCGACATTGACCAGCTTCAGTTCATCCGAAGGGTTAAATAAAACAGGTAAAAAAACATATTCAAGAAGCTTTAAAGCCGCTACATCATGCCGTTTGTCGCATCTTTCTATCTAGGAAACATCAAGTCAATTTGTGGGTCAAATTTACCCGCCCATCCCCTGACACTGCGAGGATCAATGGAGGCAACGTCGAATGTCATTCGACGAATGGATCACTACTTGCGTCCTTCGTGGAACGGAAACACCTCGAGATACGCGAAAGTTGTCAAGTGTTGCCTGATGCCGAGCAATTCCCCCGGCTGACTTGCCGGACACAAATTCGCAAATTGCTCCTTGATTTGCACAGTGTTGAAAGTTCCCGTATTCACTCGCGTAATTCCGTCGAGTTGGAAAGTCATTTGGATTGTGTACTATTGAAGCGCTGGAAACTCGTTCCCGGGTAGGCTGCTGTTTGTATGACGCATGAAATCTCAGGATGTTTTCGTCACATTTTTTGCTTCATTTGCGATGATGAACCAACATATTTTTCCTGTTATGTCTTGGCTCGTCTGCATTTATAGCTCACAATTTTGCCTTATCTCTGGCGCCTTTCTTATCTGCATTTATGTTTTCGGACGCAACCCCGTCTATTCCCTCCCGTCTCCACTCATACATCTTCTGTAACTCCATATTTCTCACCCTGCTTTTCTTCTGTCTCCATTATCTTCTCATTCCCTTCACTCTTCTGTCCCCATCTGGGTTTGAAATCATCTCCGACACATACCTTCCGCTGCTCTCCCCTCTCTCCACTCATCGCCGACTCGACCGCGCTCGCTTTACCGGGCGTGCTTCGCTCTCCACCTCTCCGCCGGCTGCTGCCGGCTCGGCGCGACCCAACGTCGCTCCGCCGGCTGCCCACGCGGCCGGTTCAGCTGGCGCGCCCGCGCCTGGTCATTGGCCACCGCCGGTCCCAATTTACGATAACGTCGCCGCCGAGCGACGAGCGCACAAAATGAAACACATTGTGCGGCGCGCGGCGACCGCCGTTCGGAAAGGTCGCCGCCGGCCGCCGCCGCGCCGCCGCGGCGACACCTGGTGCGTCAGCTGGCGTCGGCAGCCGCCTGGCGGTCCGCTGCGCCGCACAACACGGCGGCTGCCTGGTCGGGGCCCGGCCAATGGCGGTGACAGAAAATAGCCGACGTGCCGCCCGGGCCGCCGCTGAATGCAATGCAATTTCCCTCTTCAGACAGTGACTGATGGCGCCGGTAACGACACCGGAGTAGATTTAGATCGCGAGTTAGATCTTAGTGAAATGTTTACATCGAATTTTTGCGCCACCTCTGAGATCTTTCTCTCACCACGTAGGATACAAGCGTCGGATGTTGCTTGCTTTTATTTTTGAAACAGCCCGCTAAATTTCATTTTTGGTTCGTGGCATAGTAGAAGTCCGGCCGCTATGACACGTACCAGTGCTGTAAAAAAAATGCGCCATGTAAATATAAATGTTCACACGTGTTGCACTTACCAGCATGCGGACTGACCTGCCCCAAACAACAGACACTCTGGACTTTAATGAGTATAGCTTCACTAAATACGAATTTACGTGGTGATGACAGGCACGAATTGCTACTGACTGACTCCACTGTTACTGACTGACCCCGCTGCAGTGAACTGTTACTGGCTGACCCCGCTGCAGTGAACTGCTCCTGGCGGACTCCACTGCAGTGAACTGCACCACTGGTCAACTCCGCTGCAGTAAGCTGCACCCCTAATCGACTCCGTTGCAGTGAACTGCACCACTGATCGACTCCGTCGCGATGAACTGCACCACTGATCGACTCCGTTACAGTGAACTGCACCACTTATCGACTCCGTTGTAGTGAACTGCACCACTGATCGACTCCGTTACAGTGAACAGCACCACTGATTGACTCCGTTGTAGTGAACTGAACTGAACTGAACACCACTGATTTACTCGGCTGCAGTGAACTGCTCGTGGGGAGGACTTCACACTTGTGAGGAACATGTTTTGCCGTGCATTGTTCATTGGCGTTGGACGTAAATGTAGGGGTTCGTGTGTATTCTGTATGGACTTGAAGGCGTCGATAGCTCAGTGGTTAAGCCGAACAGCTGGGAAGGCGGAGTGACGGGGTTAGCTTCTCCGCAGTGCTCGTCATTCCTGTCAGGGTGAGAGTCAGGCGACCCCATATAGCATCGGCTGGTGCGTAGTACTGCCACACAAACCAACCAGGCCGATAACTTGTATGAACTTCCGACAGTATCCATGCTATCGTTTTATAGACAGTCACTATCGCCCAGTGCAGAAACGTCGATTCTACCAGTTACAATTAATAAGTAATTGCTAGTCGGCAGGGATGTATGCACATGCCTAGCCCAAAAGTGAGTAGCTGATGACATTGCCAGTCAGCAGAGCGTTGCATCACAACCGGCGGGCTGTACCTCAGTAACCGTGGCAACCGCGACAGTGCATCAGCAGTCATGTCACCCGATGACCCTGCCCCAAAGCCCATTTCCATTCGGGATCCGGAATCCGGGGCGGCCTCCAAAGAGGTCGTTGACAGCCGCAGGTATCAATTCCCGGCCGGCCGACGCGTCCGCGCGCACGCCGTCCATGATTTGTGTCGCCTGGACCGGATCGACTTGCCGGCGCAGCGTGCGAACGCGCCGAACGGTGCGGCGGCTGCGGCGGCTGCGGCGGCTGCGGCGGCGTGGCCGCTCCGCGCCACTGCCGGTCGTCTGACGGTGTGGCTGTGTGCATCCATTGGTGCTGGGGCCGCTGAGGTGTCGGTGTGGCTGTGTCCGTCCACTGGTGCCGGGGCCGCTGAGGTGTCCGTGTGGCTGTGTGTGTCCACTGGTGCCGGGGGGTGTGGCTGTGTGCATCCATTGGTGCTGGGGCCGCTGAGGTGTCGGTGTGGCTGTGTCCGTCCACTGGTGCCGGGGCCGCTGAGGTGTCCGTGTGGCTGTGTGTGTCCACTGGTGCCGGGGCCGCTGAGGTGTCGGTGTGGCTGTGTGGCGGCTGTATCTGTCCACTGGTGCCGGGGCCGCTGAGGTGTCGGTGTCGCTGTGTCCGTCCACTGGTGCCGGGGCCGCTGAGGTGTCGGTGTGGCTGTGTGTCCACTGGTGCCGGGGCCGCTGAGGTGTCGGTGTGGCTGTGTCCGTCCACTGGTGCCGGGGCCGCTGAGGTGTCCGTGTGCCTATGTGGAGGAAGGGTATGCCGCTCGCGGCGGCGCTTGAACATGCCATATATGGTAAGTTCGGCATGCCTCGTATGCACGCATGGTGCGATGCCTGTACGCGTGCGGGTCATTTTGTCCTTGGCGGGCATGCATCTAATGTGCATCGTATCACTATGATGCCGCGGTGGCGTACGTCGCACGTGCGTAGCTTCAGACCAGTCATTCGCCGAAGTGATGGCTTGTCTCATTACTTGTGGGAAAAAGCGCACATGTAGGCAACACGACTTCGATTTGAATGGGAGAAGCAAAAGAAATCTCCAACGAATGAATTTGGCGGACATCATTTTGCTCCGGAAATATTGACGAACACCACTCTCATCCCAGCCTCCCTCTATATTTCTCATTTAAGCATCTTTTAACATGAGTGCTCCGTGCATCGTCCCTGGGGAAATGGACCTGACAGGTGCTGACAACAAACAAACTGTAATGTTGGAGGAAGCGAACCACCGCAGCACTCCTTGCTGGAAAATCAAAAAGAGGCAGACAAAATAATGCTACAGCAAGCGGGAAGGCGCCCGATGGGTAAATTCGTAAATCAGCTGTCACACCCAGACCAAGGAACGTACGGTGGTCCGGACATCGTAAGAAAACAGGAGCACTTGAGCACTCCCAAGGGCCCCAGCCGAGTATGCCATCCCAGCCCAGCTGCCACATGTAATAAATATTCCAGCAATACAGAGTGCAAGTACCAACACATCCCCTCACAGCCGGCCTTAACGTGTGTGGGTGATTGTCTGGTGTTGAAGGTCAGTATGAGTATGTGCGGGTTTTCTTTATGTGCTGGGGCGGGTGGTCTGTAGACGGAAGATATTTTATGGCTCCTCAGCCGGATAGCCAGCTCCTCCTCCGTCATCCAGGCCACTTCCCGTGCGTATATCGTGCTTTGTAAACTGTTGATATGTGCGGCCGGTGCTATGGTGACAGGTATTCTGGTGATGTCAGTAATGTGCGTCAAGATGTTTGCATCATTGAAGGTGTATGTTTGTATTAGGAGTGCCCCTGAGCGTATCTGGTGTGCGTGGAGTAGCTGTCGTGTCCGACGGGTGATCTCCTCCTCCACCGTCCAGGGGTCAAGGGAGCCTATGGGCTCCCCATAATCCCGGCGGCAGAGGAAGAAGTCAGCCATCGATGTGACCCGTCCAGTTTGTCTGTGTTCATATTTGATGTTGTAGAGGGTTGTGAGCTCGGCGTTTGGTTAGGGCAGATATGTGTACACTTAGTTACAAATATCGGCGATATGGGGGAGGGTTGGCGGCACAGCCGGACCAATCTGGATTCGAGCTGATAGGTGCAGAGTAGTCTGGAAGTCGGAAGTGTAGAGCTGAACTTGAAATGAAGAATTGGAGTCGAGTTGATGACAGGCTGCTCTGGCGGTTTGTGGTCGAGTTCGGCATGAGTCTTCGAACAGCTGGTGCTGGCGCGGCTTTCTGTGCACGCCTACGGTGCAGCCCGGCTTTTTGTGTTGCACGTTGGCAATTCACCGTTGTGCTGCGGATGCGGTGTTGAAGCCTCCTTGGTGGCGTTTCGGCTTCGCGTCGTCGTATGTGGCCAGCTGTTCGTTGTTGTTGCGAATGCGAGAGGACGAGAGGGCGAAAGAGATTCCGTTATCGGTTCGATACACACACACATAAACACAAGTACATCAGCGCACATTCACACACCCTTATAGGAGCGCATGCGCAAGACACATGGAAGCGCATTGGAAGGAGCACATTGCTTTGGTTGATTAGTTAGGCGAGTGCATGACTGATGACCATTGAAATCATGCGAGAGATAGAGGGAGAAGAGTGAGACAAAGGACAACCTGAAAAGAAGGGATAGATGAGGGTAAAATGCAGACATGCCCAAACAAAATCCTTATTTATCAACAGAACACAGGAAATAGAAAGCAAACCGTAACTTTATTACATCTGCAGGCGAATCAAATGAACAAACCAAAAACATACAAAACGTAGCATGCCCTTCAATCAACCGCCACACATTGGTCATGCGATATGTGATGGACAACATATATTTATTATAATACATTCCTTATGAGAAGCCGAGGCAAACGTTTTACGTCAGAACGGTGCCATTATACATTTTGGGTATTGTTTCCAATGTAAATTTCACCCGGACTAATCCAATGATTAATCTAATAATTCGAGTAGTTCCAACATTCGTGTGAATATTGGGTCTGAGTGTCATTGTCTGCATCAATTGAATTCAAGACATTTAGAAGTACAGGCCAGTGTCAATGCAATACGCAACTTCTGTGAAGAGATTGATTTGATGGGGCCAGTGTAGCTGATGTTTCACATGCAGCTAATAATATGTATGGAAGATCACATGGTGGATGCCCCCCAAAAAAAAGAAGGTTGCTTGGTATTCCCTCCTTGGTAAAAAAGAATATACATCAATGGTTCAAATTTGGTTTGACAGCATCCACATTAGTATTAGCTTCACATACCCGGCCACCCGCCGGCTGCCACAACCTATTCGGAACGAGTCGCGTCCAAATGGGCTGCCATGCGGTGGTCAGACGGTCGGCACGGCACGACCGGCTGGGGGTGACCTCATGGAACAGTGCACCGAGTTGTGCGGCGGTGGCGGGTCGGAACAGGGAGGGCTGCGCTCGCTGGCGGTGGCCGTGTGCCCGCTTGTCGTGTATTGCGCCGGCCGGTGATGGATCACGCCGGCACAGTCTTGGTCGGTGTCACAGCTGCTACCGCTGCGGCCACCGCTGCTCGTCAGCTGATGGATTGGATACCCACCGACCCGCGCACACGCATCGAGCGTAGGGCGTGGGTATATATATGTATATGCACATATATGTAGACATGTCCATGTCAGTATGGATATGCGAATCATCAAGAACGGAAGCAACTGTTGTTAACACCTACACATGGTATCCTGCCCGTGAAATACCCAGCTACCAAGCGCCAGCAACCAGTGCCACGATTGCTGGTCACTGTGATGCATGCTTACGTGAGCGAACGTCGCTACTAATGGATGTAGATGGGCGCCTTCGTCATGCTTAGCAAGTCACGCTATTACGCCCTTCAATACTGCATGAATGAACGTCCTGAATCCTTCGATCCCCTCGAAGGATTCAGAATGAATGTCCACCTCTTCCGATCTCCTCGCGTCGTTGACGCCCGTGCGTTCATCGCCAGCACACGTGGTTTTGTCAGGTGATAACCAGTCTGAAAACTGCAAGTCTGGATCTGAAAATCTGCATAACCTGGAGGCCGTGCGGTGTGCACTCAAAGAGACTGCTTGACCAGTAATCCGGAGAGCATATGATCAGCACTTTCACAGATTGTGTGGCCGGCATTCCAGGAGACTGTATGAATAGTACTTTGCAGGAGATTATATGACCAGTACTACAGGAGACTGTGTTGCTAGTACTTCCGGAGACTATGTGACTAGTGCTTCAAGTGACTGACGGATCTTCCGGAGTCGTGATCAGTATTTCCGGAAGGGGCGTGGTCGGCATTTCCGGAGACGCCGTTATCATTTTTTTCGGAAATCGTGTGACAAGTACCCTCGAAGTGTAAGCAGTTATCCCGGAGACGTGACCAGTTATCCCGGAGACGTTGCGACCAGGTCACCTGGAGACGTCGTGGCCAGTTATCTCGGAGACATCCTGGCCAGTTCTCCCGGAGATGTGGCCAGCTCCCCGGAGACGTCGTGGCCAGTTATCCGGGAGACGTCGTGGCCAGTTATCTCGGAGATGTGACCAGTTATCCCAGAGACGTCGTGGCCAGTCATCCAGGAGACGTCGTGGGCTGCGTGAGCGACGCACGCCCGCCAGCATTTAATGACCTTGGAATTGTCTGCTGTTGCTGGCTTTTCAGTTAAATAGTACGTGATCATTTACCTTTGATACATACCATTGAGGAGCAAAATGATCACCTTGGTGTCCGCAGCCTTTGCCGCCGATGAGTAGAGCATGTGCAAATGAAATGTATCAGTTTCTCATCATCCTTCGTGGCAATTGTGGCCTCTAACAATTTCACCGTATCCTGTGCCTATGATCGGTCCCGTAATTCACGAACTAATATTTTATAGTCTTCTATCATATCATTTTCAATTTATATCACAAACTGTTGATTTTCGGGTTGGTCTGCGAGCATTCTACCTCGTTCGCCGACGGCGACGTCCGCATTGTTGGCCAGTGCGCGCTCCGGTCCCAGCAACGGAGTCAGCCGCAGAGGTGGCCGCGGCTGCGCGTGATCAAGGCGGGAAAGTCGAGCCCGGCGTGGCCATCCGTCATGTTATTCCTGCAACCGACTGCCACGTGGCGGGCGATCTGTCACTGGGTCAGCGTGGTCGCACTGAGGGCATTAGCCACGCACGGGCGGTCTCCGTCTCCTACGTGTCACGAGTTCACCAGCGTGACCGCGGCTCGTCAGCGGATTCACTTACCCCTCGACCGCCGCCACTCTGCAGCAGGAAAATAAGTGTAGTGTGCTTGAGGGGCACCAGCTGGAACATTATCACCAAATGGGTGCTCCGTTCCGGCATCGATCATATGTGTCCCTTCCCCGTCCCCACCGCCACCAGAGAGAGAGAGAGCCCTGGTTGCACCACCGGTGCAGGGCATCACGTGACTGATGGGCCGACCGGTACAGGTCATCACGTGACTGACGGGCCGTCCATCCACAGCCACCTGAACCGGACCACGACGTACGAGGACCCGCGCCAGGAGGAGGAGCCGCCGCCGGAGCCGCGACAGGTCACGCTGCACCGGCACCCGGAGCTCGGCTTCGGCTTCGTGGCCGGCAGCGAGAAGCCGGTCATCGTGAGGTGGGTGGCCCGACGGTGACCTGGCGACCTGACAGGGTTGAAATAGCGGCGTTTTGTTGGGTGTACGAAGTTGAAAGGAGTACAGTGATGTTGAAGCTCACCAAGAAAGCGATGCCATTTGGCATGCTCATGATGTCCGTTCGATGCTCCGTCTGAATGTGATGCGGTACTTCTAAAGGTGATGAGGTACTTCTCAAGGTGATGGGGTACTTCTAAAAGTACCTTTTGCTGTTTCCGTGACCATATGCACGGTAGTTCTGAAGCTATAAGTGTAACAGAACAAGCTATATGCAAGTAGTGTAGAATGTCCAAAGGTGCATCTATATACAGGATGTCAAGACTTTATGGGGAAGAAAATCGATTCAGTATTCGATAAGTCACATTTTCCACCAATTTCCACAAACATTATCTTTCTGAGCCCCGGGGTCGTCAGCGACCTGATCATGCTGCAGCAGCACCAATACATGTTGCTCTACTCTAGCATGTCATTCCTCCACAGGGGAACAGTTTTGTCCCAATGTGAAAGGACTCGCTTCCGGTCTGCCGGGAGCCAGCTAAATTTTACTCCCTGGTTTGTGTGAGAAATATTCATTGCACCTCATGCTCATTCCCCCTGTTAGTCGGTGCATGTTTATACTTTGGATCGAGGTCGTGGTCTTCCCTAACATTAATTTAATCTGTTCGCTATCTTTCCATTTTGATCCTGTTTTAAGCCACCGAAATGGACTCTCCACACCGGCCATTGCCAGTTGCACTTCTTGCTTGAGCCGAGAATTGAACACTCGGCAGGGGATCCTGCACGGTGTCATTGTTTGTTCGCGCAGCGGCTCATCTGGGAGAGGGGCAAGGGACTTATAGTCCCTCACGAAATGCTTAAAAACTTAATAAAGGACATATGTAACATTTCACTTTTGATGGAAGCTAGGATGTTATGTTGCTTTTATGCTGCTATGTGGTATGAAAAATGACGTGCCTGCAAAAAAATTGCCGCGCACCATTTTCTATTACGCTGCTGAAGTTTAAAGTTTTGTACAGCATTTATAAGTGCATGCTTCGAATCCTAACCGTTGATCCTTTCTGAAATAAAATGGAGTCTAAAGTTCAGGGTGTGAAATTCAGTTGTCAGTTTGCACGTCAGCTCCTCAGGAATTATTTTCTCGGTGCACGCCCTCATTTTCAAATGGACGCCTGTTATCAACGCGCTACATTGTGGAGTGTGTTGCGCTTGCACGCAGTGCCGTGGGACCTGAAGGTGCAGTGAGTAGCGGCACGACACACCCCATCGTGTCACCATGCCGACGACAGCGGGTCAGCCCGCAGCAGCGAGTAGCTCGTGTTGTGCTGAGACGGCGTCGGCCTGCAGTTGTCTCCCCTGTCCTGGCGACACAGGGTTCGAGTCGCTTTGCGCGCTCGCATTTAGCCCCCGGCCGAGTGTCAGTTGGCAGCTGGCCATATAGGGCCGGGGACCAGCTACCGGTCGGCCGTGCCGTTGCATTGATGGCACGTTAAGCTTTCGATCAAAATTATGCCGTTGAAGAGGAATTCATGGATCGGGTGGTGGGGCCAGGGTTCACGCAACAAGCTCTGCTTAGAAATAAAACCCTGGTTCCTAAAGGCACTCAGCAGCAACTCGGATTAAATTTTAAAAAATGTAAAGAAGAAAAAAGAAAAACCCAACAGCATCGGCACCGGCACCGACACTCTCCGAGGCCGCCCACGTGAAGCGTCTGAGAGTCGCCCAGCTCACTGACGTCAAGCTTCTGACGCCAGTTGGCGGCGCGCATGTCAAGTGTCTGATTACCGCTGCTGCCGCCCATGTCGGATACTTTGCATTCGCAAAGCGCTCCAACGCTCTGCATCTTAAGAGTTGTGGACGACTAAGGCAAGCATTTAGGTGTCATTGAGAACGCTAACGACAAGTTTCCAACAGTCGACGAGAGAGAGACTATGTCTGAAAGATCCAACCCTCGTCCAGAACTCTCGGAAGCCTCACTTCGTTCAGGACGGGCATTCCACATTGTGGATTCAGTTCCCCAGTCAAGATACATCGGAAAACTGGCCGGCGACTGACACCAACATGCAGATTTGGCACAGTTCCCAATTTTAGTATTCCGTAATTCTGAGGCGGCCCACAAACCGAGTACTATATCCGACCCAAGTCATATCATCGGGCAACCCGACCCCGGCCAATGTCGTCCCGCAAAAAAAGTCCGGTGGTGTTGCTGCTAGCCGGACCCAAACAGAGCACGGTACACCACATCTGACCCGTCCTGTCCGCAGTTTCATAAAATTACTTCACCATTAACTGTGTGGATGAAGAAAGAAGTTGCTTGGAAATAGTGAAAGATTGGAAGAAAATAAAGGATCGCCACTTAAGGATTAAAAAAGCGGAATGCCTTTCACTTCAGTCACATGCATTTTACATTATTTAGCAGTCGGGTGTATAACGACTGCCCACACATGTGGCAAAATGGGTTAAAACCTAAGACAAGGATGAAATAGCACAATTTCATTAACTGTGAATTTCCAGGCCACATGGTCAATTATTTTACACTGCCTGTCCGTCTCTTTCATTACGTATCGTATTGCATTGTATTGTCACCGTTGTCAGACAAAACCCACAAATTGGGTATTCTATGGCATTCCGGAATACTAGAGGTCATAAAATGCAGGTGCATAATGGAATCCAAGAATATGAAGTACCCATGAGTAATCGGCAGACAGTGTGACCACATGAAAGATGATACACAAGAGCACAGACGACATAAAATATTTGACAAAATAGTTATCACAAATACACATGTAGCATGACTAGATCAGGTTTTCTCCGACATAGCTGCTGTACAAAATGTCGTTTCGGTTTCTGCTTGAGTACAGAAACAGAAGTGGCTTCCCAGTCATCCGAGATGACATGTGTGTTGGACGCTGCACACGCCCGACATACGAATGTCCGTTTTCTGAAGTTCATCTTGATGCGTTGGAGATGCAGCATGCCAAACCGTCTGGTGCAACGAGATACGACGTCACGGTGGTGTGCTATC
Source organism: Imbricaverruca yamaguchii (assembly GCA_034440575.1). NCBI lineage: Eukaryota > Metazoa > Arthropoda > Thecostraca > Neoverrucidae > Imbricaverruca > Imbricaverruca yamaguchii. Next base: position 711,303 of record JAOTOL010001391.1, on the reverse strand, counting down.
TGTCTGCACATCGAGATGGACTATTGTGGCTGAAATATTTGTACAATGCACATCAGATAAACTCATGAAATTCTCCCCGAGAGAACCAACGACACAATGTCCAATATTCGCTGAAGTGCCTAGGTCAAGTACGAATGATGGTTGACATCGCATGCATGAAGTGCACCACTGGTTAAGGGTGCTGATGTGAAGTGTTCAACAGTCGCTCTGAGGTCGGTTACGTCACGTGACCCCTGGGAGCTCAGGTGTGAACTGTCCAACAGTCGCCCTGAGGTCAGCTGCACCACGTGACCACTGGGAGCTCGGGTGTGAACTGTCCAACAGTCGCCCTGAGGTCAGCTGCACCACGCAGCCAGCACTGGTTGAGAGCGCCAGCAGCTGGCCGCCATCGTTCCGCGGGCAGCCGTTCACGGCACCGTTGACACGCGATGAATCATTGCATCGACCCGAGGAGCGGCCGTGTGCGCGATAATTTACTGTCGGGAGCCGTGCCTCAGACAGGCAGCTCTGGGCGGCCGAAAATTCAGTCGGCGCGCCGTGCTCGCCCATCGTGAGCACCGGACGTACCGGATGTGGGCGCTTCATAACCCGAGCGCGGGGGTCTGACAGGCATTCCGTGGGCGCCGAGCGGAGCATTGGTGCCAGCCGAGCTGAGGTGGGCGCCAAACGAGCTGCCGTGGGCGTCTGGCCAGCTGCCGTGGGCGCCAAGCAGAGCATTCGTGCTAGACGAGCTGGGGTTGGTACCAGACGAGCTGGGGTTGGCGCTAGATGACCTGGGCTGGGTGCTAGACAAGTTCAAGTGGGCGTCAGACCAGCTGGGGTGGATGCCAGTCAAGTTGAGGTGAGCGACAAACGAGCCCAATGTGAGGTACAAACGAGCCCAGTGTGAGGGACAAACGAGCCCAGTGTGAGTGTCAGTCGAGTCCAGTGTGAGTGACAGACGAACCCAGTGTGAGTGACAGACAAGCCCAGTGAGTGTCAGACGACCCCAGTATATATGTCAGACGAGCCCAGTGTGAATGCAAGACGCTCGTCTGGCGTCCACCCCAGCTCGTCTAGCACCAATGCTCCGCTCGGCGCCCACGGCAGCTGGCCAGACGCCCACGACAGACGAGCCCAGTGTGAGTGACATTTGAGCCTAGTCAAGGAGGGCGGAAGAACTGGACTGGCAAGTATTGACCGCACTCGGCGGTGGCAGATAGGAAACAATCAGGAAAGTGGATATTGCAATCACAGCCCGTTGTCACAAGTGTGACACAGACTAATGTGATACTAGTGTGACACATACTAATGTGACGTTAATGTGACGCTATTGCGACACCAGTGTTACATATATTGGTGTGATACTAGTGTGACGTTAGTTTTACACATACAAGTGTGACACATAATAGTGTGGCACATACTAGTTACATAGTAGTGTGACACATACTACTGTGACACATACTAGTATGAAACTAGTGTGACGTTAGTGTGATATTGGTGTGTACTAGTGTGACGCTAGCATGGCACAGACTAGTGTAACGCTAGTGTGGCACATACCAGTGTGGCACATACCAGTGTGGCACATACTAGTGTGTCCGCGGGAGAGTCGGCTTCGTCGGGCCGACCGTGAGTCAGCCCGACTGCCCGTAGTGTCTGAGCGAGAGAGCAGCTCAAGACTGGCCACTGGACGATCCCCCTGGCGGTAGATCATCCTGACCGAAGTGCAGATGCCCGCGTTTGGCAGCCGCCTTTGCAGATGATGAATTATTGCCCGACACGGTTCGAGTGCGATTTACAAACACTTCCGAGGAGTGTCAGCGGGGTGGAGGTATGGAGGTGGGCATGGGCGCGCGCCAAATCTCAGACGTAGGCCGGCTGTGGCTTTGTGCGGCGTAAGCGCACGGCTGCTGACTGCCGTTGCTTGTTGATTTGTAGTCACGTGAGGAGGGCGGGGACGCGCGTTTGTTGTCGGCTTCTTTCATCACGAACTGTTCGGGAATCCGTCAACATTTGTGGTTTTAGGTTCAGAAATTGTCAAGTCGAATTCCAACCCATTTCCGATGGAATGCCTGGTCCCAGGTCCAAGGGTTCTCCAAGCTGAATCCTTGTCTGTCAAAGAAACCTCGAAGTTGAAGAATTACATATAGAGCTATTTGGCTCTCAAACTACCTTCCACCCGAATTTCATGTTTGGTATCAGTTTCACAACACTGAACTATCAGGTAGATAAGGGCACACTAAATTTCGCACAACCACCTGCAATCAGATATTAGCTACACCAACATTTATGCAGAGGCTATGGTTAGTTGAAATTATATTCCATAAATTCAAGCTTACTGTGAGACTCTGCTTGCATATGCACTAACCAGTACAAGCAGAGGTCAAAGATATATATAATGCAGTGTACGCTGTAAATTGAGTTGCATGAACTGGAGGCGTGAAGACTCCTGGCAAGTTGCTCGTCTGCCATCCGAAAGGTTCGAGTCTTACCTGTTGCTACTGCCCCCCCCCCCCCTGCAACCAATCGGCGCAGGAGATTGGCGGCGTCATACGACCCAAAACAATCGACGCTGAGATAAAACTGATGACCACCAAAACCACCGAATTGCATTAGCCAATTAGCGTACCTGCTACCCATTTTGAAACATCCCTTTTAGTCCCAAAACTCTAACAAACTGGTGGGAATTGGCATGGTATGGCATGTTAAATTATTGCGTACCTGAACCATGAACCCATGGGTGTCGCATGGAATGCGTGATCCTCAAAACATAGTTGCACTGGCCAATATTTTGAATTATCTCATGGCGCTTGATTATTTGATGACTGTGTTACATTAATATTTGATATGAAAAAGAAAGAAAAGACTTTTTTCTGTCAGATGATTCGATGCATCACGGTACTATAAGTGGGCTATGCTAAGTATACCGGTAGTTTGTGTTTTTTTGGTGTGGGATAAAACTTGTACAGTTGACCTATGATTCATTAGTAGGTTATGTTTTATTGAAAATAATGAATTTCCAATTTTTATTCCAGATATTAGCAGTGTGTCCAATCGATTTCCGATCGGAACTTTTACAAAATAGGTAAGGTCAAAGTTTGGATTCTCCAATTGATCTCTTGCCATCGCATTGCCGTGCTCAGAGCTGGCGGCAGAAGTTGATGATCAAGCAGGCGCACTGTCCCACGCTATCGTCGTGGTTATCCTCTCATTATGTGACTCCTTGCCAGGTCGTGAGGCGGCGTTGGTGGTGTCTGACTGGCGACGGTTTGAGGTGTCTGGATCACACCTTGTTGCTGAGGTGCTGCTAAGTCGGCCATCACTGCCGATACAACAACGCCGTGTTATCCGGTCCTAGTATGATTAATGTTGCCGTGCGATACAGCATCGAACTTTCGACCATACCACGCCCACTCATCCTTCTACGCTCCACTCCCTATCCCAAGTATCTTTCTATCTGCATTATTTTCCCTATCTCCGTCGCATAGTCTCCAAATGGCCCGACCTGGCCGAGCAGGCTTCAGTCCAAAGAAGCCCAGCTGACGAAGCCCTCGGTCGGCATACTCCCCCCGAGGTCGGGAGTCGCCCGGACCAATCCCAGCGGGAAGGGAAGAACAGCGCGGGCCATCAGCTACACTCCGGCCTGGCTCCGTTGGTATATCGAGTCTGTCCGCTGGCTAGTCCCAGATGATTTAAAGTGCTGCAAAAGTTGTACTGCCATTGACAGGCAAGGAGGTGGAAAGTTAAAATGTGCCGAAAGACGGGGCCAAGATTTTCCCGTCAGATAGACGCTTTCTCAGTTGTCTATATTGGGAGTCTATATTAGGGAATAGGTATTAGGACATATATATTAGGGAACATATATTAGGGAAGATATATTAGGGAATATATATTAGGGAATATGGATTAGGAAGCTTTATGTTAGGAAACATATTTTCTGCATTATTCGAATGCAGTTTATATATATATTCCTGGATGCTCTTTACTTGTTTTGGCCTAACCTTATTCCACGTGCCTTTCCTCTTGCTGACCTTGCCTTGCCTCACCGATAGCCAGTCGACACGATAACCTGTGGCTACCTCTCCGTCGCAGTGTTGTATCGCTGTACGCCGTCTGACTTTTTTCCCTGTCTGACCGATGCGGCGCACGTGCCCGCTGGTCATCGTGCTGTGAAGGCGTTATCGGTCGGCATTGCCACATGTATGTGCCAGCGGCGTCGTCAGGGTTCTCATGGTCAGCACGTGGCGCCCACACTACCGTGTTCGTTTTGAGCACGCCTGAAAATCGACGCGTGTGAAAAAGAAGCGTCCGGCGTTCTCCGGGGAAGGGAGGTCGTATTTGACATTAATACTCTGTCGGGTAATTCCTGCGCATCATGCAGTGTGTGTGAGTTCCCGGCTACGGACCCAGAAACGATGGGTTTAACTACGCCTTTGCAACATGGTTGGCACAGATCTAATTCCGGACGCCTGTTTAGTGGCGAATGTGTGAAAGCGGTGCATTTTCCCAGTGTATTAGGCGAGTGCACGTGACGCAGGCCCCGAGTGGTTGCACGCACACCCGTCATAAAACGTTCCGGTGTGATGTTCATCCCTCGTTGACCGACTCAGTGTCACGACTTTGGTGAAACGTGAATAGCTTGACCCCAACAAGCACCGGCATGCTGGACTGTGTGCTGGTCAAGCGTAAGACTCGTGGCTCAAGCTTAGATCCCAGCCCAGGACCAGGATGCGTCAGAGTCTGTTTCAGAGTAAGGTCCAGGGACCTGCGCAGATTCCTCAGAAAACCCGAATTGGTCCCACGTGTTATCCTTACGACCGGCTTATCACCGGTGCGTAGCTGCACTCCCAAATGCATCATCACACGTCTGCAGCTTCGTGAGCCTGTCACCGGTCATTGTCGTCCCCTATCACCCCTCCTGTCCCTCCCGCTCTGCATTTTGTCAACATCGTCGCCCGGTACTCAACATCGCCAGGCGCCAGTGGCACGTGATCACACTGCCGCATCGCCATCGACCGTGGCGAGCGCCCACCTCCGCGACGCACCGCCAGCTCTCCCGGACGGAGGTACCGGTCGACAACCGGCCAACACCGTGCTGCGTCGCCCTGCCGGCACACCAGCCCAACCGAGCCGGGACACCGCCGCGGGCACCGCTGACACCAGCCCAACCGAGCCGGGACACCGTCGCGGGCACCGCTGACACCAGCCCAACCGAGCCGGGACACTGCCGCGGACACCGCCGACACCAGCCCAACCGAGCCGGGGCACCACCGACACCAGCCCAACCGAGCCGGGACACTGCCGCGGGCACCGCCGACACCAGCCCAACCGAGCCGGGGCACCACCGACACCAGCCCAACCGAGCCGGGACACCGCCGCGGGCACCGCCGACACCAGCCCAACCGCGCCGGGAGACTGCCGCGGGCACCACCGACACCAGCCCAACCGAGCTGGGACACTACCGCTGGCACCACCGACACCAGCCCATCCGAGCCGGGACACCACCGACACCAGCCCAACCGAGCCGGGACACTGCCGCGGGCACCGCCGACACCAGCCCAACCGAGCCGGGACACTGCCGCGGGCACCGCTGACACCAGCCCAACCGAGCCGGGACACCACCGACACCAGCCCAACCGAGCTGGGACACTGCCGCGGGCACCGCCGACACCAGCCCAACCGAGCCGGGACACTGCCGGGACCGCCGACACCAGCCCAACCGAGCCGGGACACTGTCGCGGGCACCGCCGACACCAGCCCAACCGAGCCGGGACACTGTCACGGGCACCGCCGACACCAGCCCAACCGAGCCGGGAGACTGTCGCGGGCACCGCTGACACCAGCCCAACCGAGCCGGGACACCACCGACACCAGCCCAACCGAGCCGGGACACTGCCGCGGGCACCGCCGACACCAGCCCAACCGAGCCGGGACACTGTCGCGGGCACCGCCGACACCAGCCCAACCGAGCCGGGACACTGCCGCGGGCACCGCTGACACCAGCCCAACCGAGCTGGGAGACTGCCGCGGGCACCGCTGACACCAGCCCAACCGAGCCGAGACACTGCCGCGGGCACCGCTGACACCAGCCCAACCGAGCCGGGACACTGCCGCGGGCACCGCCGCGGGCACCGCCGACACCAGCCCAACCGAGCCGGGACACTGCCGCGGGCACCGCCGCGGGCACCGCCGCTCGGGGAGTCGCCGCAGGCCGGCGGACGGTGCCGCGTCTCTGCAGGCGGCCGACTTCAGGAAGTGACACTGAGGCGGCGGCCGCACCCAGCCGCACTGACCCAGTTTGGCCGCGAAATGTGTGCAATTTCGGCCGGCCGTGGTTCGCGGTGCACGATTCGCCGCCGGAATCTGCTCCACAGCCGGCTGAGTCGTCGCCGGCGGTGCGATAAGCGCCGGTCAGGCTGTGGGGTTTGGGGTAAGGCTGTGGGGAGTGGCGGTCAGGCTGAGAAGGTTGTGGTAGGGCTGTGCGGAGAGACGTGATGGGCTATGGAGGCTGGGGTAAGGCTGTAGGGGTCCATGGTCAGGCTGTGCATGTTAAGGGTTTGGTCGTTATGGTTGGGACCGGGCTACGCGGGTTGGTGCTCATGCTGCGTATGTAGCTTCTCAGCCTGTGGTTTTGGCATTAGGCTGTGTGTATCGGGCTAACCCTTGTATATTTCGCATCAGTGAACATGAAATATGAAATTTAAGGCACCGAAAAGCGTTCATTCGTGGCAGCCATACTTTGGGTGTTGTGGTGGAAAAAACATATGCTGGAGGGAGTGCAGACCAGGCTCAAAGGCATATTCGTTAGCTTTGCGTAGGTCGACGACGAAAGCATTGCAGGCGGACGTGGGAAGAATATAAAGGTAGTACAGCTATGCATCATGGCCATCTGACCTATCACTGTGCACTCGTTCGCCGCCGAGCAAGCCGTCCCACTGATCCGAACAGGCGGCCAACAGATCCGAATAGTCGGCCCACGGATCCAACCATCCGGCCATCCGGGTAGTCTGCGCTTGCCGGCAGCCGAGAATTAATTGCCAGAAATTAATGGAAATGCCCGCGGGGATCCGCCGGCGCAAATTGTTTTCATCTTAAATGACAGCATTATGCCGAGCTAATTAATTTGTCTGTGCGTGAACGCTGGGCTCATTATTTTCGCGGCGTTGCTAGGCTTGGAGCGGGATATGCAGAGCTGGGTTTTCCATTTTTGGCGGCTTCGTAGAAGATCTGCAGAAAAGAATCAAAGGAATTCCTTCGCTTCTTTTGTGCTGATGAGCTGCTGTACTGATGAACCGGCCACTGGTTGGACGCGACAGCAAACACCGAGGATTGCATGCTTCCAAAAGGTGTCCGATCAGCTTTGTGAAAATGAAAATATAGACGCAAAGCATATTTAGACACCTGCACAGTAGATAGTTCTGAAGCTAGTCTATCATGTGGCATTGTACCAGACCAGAGGTGATGCGATTTTGACAAGTAATGCTCGGGGACGATTATTTCGCTGCGTTAAAACGATCAGTAAAAGGCTCAGTTATGGTGGGCTTTGTTGTCAAATTCATGTCATTTGCCGCATTTAGCTTGTAATTTTATCTTCTGGATGTTCGTCTTCCTCTGCGGACGCTGGACTTATGCCAGACACTGATTGCATCAACAACTTCCCACAGGGCCCTTAAAATCTGTTTGCCAGTAGTAACTGTTCTGGAGAGCCGTGGCGGCATGTCCGGGGGTGCCTTTTTGCTGCCATCCCCCGAGATTCCCACGTCCTCGCCCTGTTGCGCTTCCGCGCGTCCGCAGCGCCGGCCGTCCCACAGCACACCAAACGGGACATTTCCGGCGCGGCCGACCGGGCGTGACGAGCCGAGATCTCGCCGCAGCAGAAGTCGCCCCGCCCCGCCCCGCCCCCGCTCCGCCAGCCTTGTTTGTGCCCGACCGTCCGACAACAAAGCGACGCATCCTGTGTCGGATGATTTGTTGACTATCAGTGTCGCCGTGCCGCTTGGCGCCAATATTCGCCGCGTCGTCGGCGACGGCGGCGGCGGCGAGCCTGATTACGCGCCACCGCGCCGGCGACGGCGCCGGCCCAATTTGGCGTTTGGGAATGCGACTGCCCCGATCTTGCTGGCAAGTAAGGCTAAGCGAGGCCGCCGAGCAACGCGCATTTCCCAAAAGAGCCGCCGCCTCGCCGGTCGCCGCCGCCGCCAAAGTGATGGCAGAAAATGCATTCAGCAAACAGCGCTGAAAGTTCAAGCGGCTCCGTCTGAAAGACTCGAGCAAAAATAGAAAGCAAGAATAGAAATGTGGAGGCTTCCATATGCGCAGTCGGCTTGGTGTGCCGGGAGCCCCGGTGTGTTTGCATGCACTGCTCTGGCTTCTCGTCCACAGTGAGCTGCAAGGAGTCTCTGCAACAGCCTCAGCTACGAATTGTACCAACGAGATCGACGCCAATCTAAATCGGACGCAGACCTTTTACTGACTCACAGCCTACTTCCCACTGCACTACGCTCGGTTCTCCGCTCATCCGCCACAGGTCAAGATGGCGCTTCCGCTGCTTCCGGTGGAAAGTCGGCAATTACCTGACCCCACGTGCCACCGCAGCCAGCTTCGTACGATTGCGGTGTACACACGCTGGCAGTGGCATCGTCTGTGATGTCGGTCACTGCCATGGTCTTAGGTCAGCTGCGTCTAATATCGATCGCTAACTTGACCTCAGTCATTCGCCGGCACTGTCGGTTTGTGCCTGACCCTGGAAAGCTGCCGGCATTGTCGGCCGCCGATGTAGCCTTCAATCAGTTGGTCTCTCCGTCTTCGGATATTAGCTCAGCTGCAGCCAGAGGTGAAAAAAGTGTCCAGCCTGTCACCTACAGAATATCGAACACCACCAGGCTGTCACATATTGATAGTTCACATTAAGACCCGTATGCATGTGTGTGAGCGCGAAATATCGACCATGCCGCTGAAATGGAACAAAGAAGAACGCTTTAGTCCATATATGATCTCCAATTTGTTCAGTTATATACGATCTTCACTTATTAATTAATATGTCAAGTTACAACACACACTATAAGCTAATCTTGCTTCTATGGTGCGTATCCATCAATATCCATCTATGGTGTGTATTATTGTGGTTTAATGTGCTCACAATATGTTGTGCACACATTTTACTTCGCAAAGCAAAATCACAGGTTAAGCTAGCTTTTATTGTGAAAATATGCTCAATGTATGTCAGACAAAAATATTTAAGAAAAAGATCAGACCAGGTTAGATATTTTAACATTTGTATTATTCAACACATAAATTGTGCCTATATTGAAGAAAAAAATTTAAAAGGAGGTATGGTAAACCAGGCCAGACTATTTTAGATAGTAAACAATAATAGTATGTTATTTTGCTTTCTAACTAAAAATAAGCATTTCTTAGGGGAATCAATGGTCACATCATCCTAATCATGCGAATACACATGGTATTACAATATGCTGTTCTCCAAATCGAATGACTCATTGGAAATGAAATTCACCAATACAAATTGAATTCCATTGTACAATAAGGAAGTCAATATAGCACCAATATCAAGGGCAGAGTGTCATAGGTCATATGTTGCATTAGTTTCAAGTAATTTATTTTGTAAAACCTCTTGGTCAATGCAGCAAGTTCTGCTTATGGCAAAACATGGGCCCTGACACAAATAAATTAACCCCGTGGAAGTGACCAGATGAATTACCAATATAAAGGCTCATATTGGAAGAACCAAAACGTTTGTTGTCATGATACGGACTACAGAAGTCTGCAGTGTGGGAAAATGGCTGAAATAATATGTTAGACTGAGAAACGAGAAGGGTGTCCCTTCAGTCAGGTATGACCAAGGTTGGGTTTATGTCTTGGAATTCTGGAATTGGAGAGGAAAATTATGTGGCATTACAGGTTGGCATAGAACAGAGGACTTTGAGGACTTTTCTTCTAATCTGAATCCTAGATTATGAGAGGAAAACTGTGTTGCATTCCAAGTTGGAGAATGATGTGATTTGCTTTCTGTTATCAAAAACGCAATTTTCGCACTTTTCATGGTCATGCTCCGTGTTTAATGCTCCCAGGATCATGATCAAACATCAAGGAGATCGCAGTCATTGTCAGACTCATTTCCTCTTTTGGACAAATGGAGTGGAAGACTTCTTGGAGATAAAATAATACTTTTCGCGGCCAACATCACAGACAAGACCATGTTTGCAATACTTGTCATGACTCTCATCTCTCAGAGACGAAACACCACCTACGCAAAGATACACAAGTTTAGCTTCAACAGCGCTTTGGTACTTATTAGGTAGATACGTGCACACTGAAACCAGCTTTGAAATCAAACTGCGCCGGAAAACGGAACTGTTGCGTCGGATTCAGTCTCTGGGAGGTGACAGGATACTGTTCCGCCAGTCCGCCGCTTGAGATTGCCGAAAGTGACGGTTGGTAACGGTCGCGGGCATCGACGATTGCAACAAAAGTATTGGTGATGGATTCAATCCGATGGACTTGAGAGCACCACAAAGAGTGGGGCTATTCGCACGTACAACTTTCTCCACGAATTGTCATTCGACAGTGGTGTGGAGACAGTGTAAAGAGGAGCCTTTTTCACGGACTGAAACACGTGCAGCCCGTGTCACGATGACTGCGCCCGCACACTCTGCAGCCACTGATCGTAAATTTGAAAATTATAGTCGGTACACGGGGCCATGATGTGAAGGCGACGGCAAGTCGCTAAGTTTGGCCGTTTCCGAGAACCAGACCAAATCGTGAAAACGCCCAAAATCGTCGCTTCCGCTTTTCACACCCCCTTCGCGTGCGCGTGGCGCTTGACTCGGAAACGGTTGCCACGACGATGTTGACAATTGTCATGGCGATACTGAGGTGTTGCTTTGGTGTCAATCGGTCCATTGGTTGTCGAGATATTGCGGTTTGAATCGGGTCGATGGGGAGCGCTAAAATTGATGAGTTTCCGAACGCAAAATCTCAGTTTTACATGCTATTCCTATGGGCGACCCGTCATTCACCGGACACCCCTTCTCTCAAGACCTCGGTGACGTGCACGCGCAACACGTTGACCCGACCGCAACGGAATTGTACCAGACGGATAGCCAACATTTAGAGCTTTCACGTGATTTCAGCCATATCTCGTTACCTGTGATGTGAGCCGTGCCACACGCCACAAACTGCGCTGGAAAACTGAGCTGTTGCGTCGGGCTCAATCTCTGGACGGCGACGGGACAGTTCGTAGGTGACAGGCTTACCACGGCAATGTTAAAACCTATGGACTTTACCACGAGTGGTAGAGTTTTTTCAGCCCCCTGTCCCCTCGATCATAGCTACTAAATTGTTTCTGTGCGCTTCTGATACATGCACTGAAACAAGATGAGTGCGTATATATCTGCATGGTTAGAAAATACAAATTGACTGGGTATGTTAAGAGGAAAAGCGGCCTGATGATAAATACATTCCATACGCAATGGCAATACGGTACCGTAAGTTGTCACCACAACCGGATATATTTTGCAAATATCTGTCACCAACGCTCGTGGCCGAGTAGTCGGTTTTTTCACCTCTGGCTGCAGCTACTCTCGACCACTCATCTTGGAACCTGACCGGATCTGACCTGACCTCAGGCCGGCTGCAGCTACTCTCGGCAGCTTATTGTGGGACCTGACCTGACCTGACCTGATCGCAGGCCAGCTGCAGCTACTCTCGACCACTTATCCTGGGACCTGACCGGACCTGACACCAGGTCGGCCGCCCGATTCCGTCGGTCACTGACCTGACCTCGGATTGGCCACCACCACCCCCAGTCAGCTCAAACAGCTGGCCGGCGGCGTGCCGCGGCGGCTCGCCAGCTGGCCGTTTTTCACCTGGCCGCCTCTGCCATGTCCCGCTGCGGCCGGTGCCGGTTGCGGCGCGCCGGTGACCGCCGCACATCTGCGCCTCGCTCGCCGGCGCCCTGTTTTTCCGCGGCACGCCGAATCGTGGCGCCGCGAGGCTAATTCGACTTGTCACGGAGCCGGCGGCCAGCAAACAGAGGCAACGAAATCACGCCGGCGCGTCCCAGTGGCGGCCGAAACGCCGAGCCGCTGGCCGCGCTGACAACGCTAACCGCCAGCAGCTGACCGCTGACCGGGGTCCAGGCGGCCGCTAACCGGGGTCCAGGTAGCCGCTGACCGCCGGCAGCTGATAGCTGGCCGGGATCCAGGTGACCAGCAACCGAGGTCAAGGTGATTAATGATCGAGATCGAGGTGATCAGTGACCGAGGTCGAGGCGATCAGTGACCGAGGTCGAGGTGACCAGTGACCGAGATCGAGGTGATCAGTGACAGAGTTTGTACTAACCGCTGCGTTGGGCGTCAGACGCAATGTCAATGCGGACATCAGGGGGACCCCCAGTAAAGAAAGAAAGCAGGTAGGTTCCTGATGCCATTCAAGAACTCTGAAACATGCGCCTGCGACAAGCGCTCCCGGATGTTCATCAGTGTGTGCGCGAAGAATATAGTTGCAATTTATGAGACTGTCTCCATAAAATGTGATGCGAATTGGATGTATGAAAGTTAATTTGCCTTAACACCTTGAGTGGAATGCAAAAATGACAGGGTTAGATATCTATAAAAGTAGTTAAACATGGCATCAATGACAGCTGATTTTATGCCGGTTTATTTGAGACCATTGGCTATTAATTCGGTAATGCAGAACATCCGATATACAATTTAATGTAGTACGATGTGATAATTTGGAACACAAATTCTGGAATTGAATGCATAAGTGACAGGGTTAAACCGTCATGGAAGTTGTTCAAGATGATATAAAAATGTATCACGCTCGATTTTCGTTTCGTTAAGAACATTGGAAATTGTCAGCACATCACAAAGAAGATGTATGACGCGCTTTTTGGCCAATTGCTTTCATTTGACTTTAGCGGCAAAGTGACAGGGTGAAATGATTTGATAATAAAATGAACTACACATCATAAGAGAGCTTGTTTCAATGCTGTTTAAATTTGACCATTGTAAATCACTTGCACCTTCTCTTGACACTAGAATATAGCATTAATCAGACCCAGCCCACTATGGTAGTGTTCTTTCACAAACCTACCAACAGAGGCGCCACCGATATTATGGCCGTTCATGACGCCTAACCGATATTATGGCCGTTCATGGGTCGATGTCCAGCTGACCTTCGACCCAGCTGAGGGTCGCGAGGGGCCGCTGGACGGCGCCCGACCGTTTTGAACTGTTGCTGTGGTTGGTATATATTAGCTGCCTGGATAGCTTGAGCTGACGTGATGATGAGGAAGCAGACTCTTAGTGCTAAGATATAACCAATGGCGAAAGAGGATGTTGTCGACACAGTTTGATTATTGATATGGTGTGATTGATCATTGACGGTATGGAAGGTGTGGTGGTAGGTCTGTTCTGTTTGAGATGCTTTTACACGTATTATGACTTAGAAAGGCTGCGGTATTGTGCACTTAAGCATACATAGGTTTGGCGAAAGCGAAATTGGAGTGCAATAAATATACATTGACTGTGCTAGAAATTGAGTTAAGTACATGTCGATCACATGGATGCTTTCACGCGATATTGCCGCTTTGCCTGAAGATCATGAAACCTTTTGGGAGTTAGCAGAGGACTTCAGGCTCAAAGGGCGCTTATTCCTGAAAATGAGCTATTTGCATAGCACTAGTGCCACAAATAGTGTCTCATAATTTAAGTAGATGAAGGCAAGATTTGGCGACAGAAAGTGCCTGTTTCTGGGCTGGTCGTTTTGTGTGTGTGTGGGAATCACCTCATTTCTTCAAGAGCGTCAATCACGCAATCGACTTAAATCAATCGGGGTCATTTATTAACACTCGCACGTCCGGCGGTCCGCGCCAACTTCGCATGTCCGGGGGGCAGATGTCTGCCCCCCTAAGATCTCGGAAACTATGCTAGCTAGCGACAAACGGAAAACTGAGTTGGATAGCTGGTGACGGGCTCTATCGAAAGTGTTTCGGTAATTTTTTTCGCTCAGGTCAACATTCAGTTCACTGGGCCATCATAGGTCAAAATCGATCAGATCAGGTGGGACTCAGATATTGACTCATATATCAGGACCTGTAACAGACAGAAACAAACGGCGAACGCTGTTCGACAGTCCTTGAAATGAGCTACCGACAATAGGCGGTGTAATTTAATATCAGGTCAACCGAACTTCAGGTCAAGGCAATGAATCATGACCTTAGGTCAAGGTCACGAAGTCACCTAGGGAGGTCATGTAATGTATCAATCGACACGTCTTGGCGATACAAGCACAATGACGGTAATTTCAGCCTTATAGCTCAATGCAGTGCGATATAATGCGCAGAAATATGTAGTGATCTCAGGTGACCTCAGAGACCTTGGTGAGGTCACTGAACAAAAATGTCAGCGGTAGAATTGGGCATCGCTTCCATCTACATGCCACAACCGTTGTGAGGTCATTCCGAGCGAGAATATGTAACCAGGAAACATTTATATATTTTACCATAGCCCAACGATGGGGAAGTCATGACCGCGACCTGACCTGAGGTCAATGCTACGAAGAAAAAAAACCCTATATACGTATTATGGTCCCTGATGAGATCATGACATGTTGTAAGTTTGAAATCAATCTCCCAATTATTGTGGAAATTATGCCACCTAGAACTCTGAGTGTGGTTAGGTCACTTCGCCTCACCTGGTGACCTGACCTGAGATGACCCAGGATTAAAACTGTATGAGGATATGCGGAAAAGACAATGAACAGCTATACGAGGTTTGGCCTTGCTAACCCGATCAGTTTGGCGGCAACTGATGAAAAGCTGGAGGGGGCAGATATCTGCCCTCCCCGGACGTGCGCGTGTTAATGTGGTTTTGGTATATGTAATAATAGGATGGCATGGTATGGTGTATATACTGTCATCGCTGACTCCACGCGCATGGAAACGTGGTGTTGCATACCTCCGCTGATTTTTGAACTCAGAACTGACCAACATTTCAAAAGAGTTAGCTCCCACCGGCAGTGACGGTATTTCGTACAGCGCGAGTGGAAAAGTGCGACGGACACCAAACGGCGCCGGAGCCGTGCAACGTGTGCACTGTGCAACCTGCACTGTGCAGTGCGCGTGCTCGAGTGCATGCAGCCCACCTACACCGGCGACCACACTGGCATATTCCGGAAACTTTGTGCATTGGGAAGCAAGTGGCCGGAGCATGCGATAAAAAGTGAAAGCCCGGCCTACTTGCCGCCATCGACGGCAACGTTATTTCCGTACCGGTCGGTCCGGCCGGACTCGTGCAGAGTCTCCTGTCAGTGCCAAATCGGCACATCAGCGGGGGAGGGGACGTCCTCGTGCCGAGACACTCCGGTCAACACATGTGCTTCGTTCAGGACGGTGCGCCAACGGCACACACTTGCCCTGCGCGAGGTCGGGTGTCGGTCGGCTCACGTGTAGCCGGGGATGTGTTCCGACAACGCGTCCTCTCTCTCTGGTCCGAGGAGACTCGTGTCCTCTCTCTCTGGTCCCCGAGGAGACTCTGGTCTCTCTGGTCCTCGAGTAGTGTCGTGTCCTCTCTCTGGTCCCCGAGGGGTGTCGTGTCCTCTCTCTCTCTGGTCCGAGGAGACTTGTGTCCTCTCTCTCTGGTCCCCGAGGAGTGTCGTGTCCTCTCTCTGGTCCCCGAGGAGTGTCGTGTCCTCTCTCTTTGGTCCCCGAGGAGACTCGTGTCCTCTCTCTGGTCTCCAAGGAGACTCGTGTCCTCTCTCTGGTCCCCGAATAGTGTCGTGTCCTCTCTCTTTGGTCCCCGAGGAGACTCGTGTCCTCTCTCTGGTCTCCGAGGAGACTCGTGTCCTCTCTCTGGTCCGCGGAGACTCGTCCTCTTTCTAGTCCCCGAGGAGACTCGTGTCCTCTCTCTGGTCCCCGAGGAGACTCATGTCCTCTCTCTGGTCTCCGAGAAGAGAAGTGGGGGTTGGGTCGACGTCCCGGTTCCTCGTCCATTTTACGGAACTCCTCACAAATTGCACTATACATCAGCCCGCATAATTGTCAAATGCCTGTAAAACACGGTCGTCCAGACTGGACATAATTGTCTGCCATTTGTTTCGCGTAATTGCCTGCAATTTGTTATGCTTGGTTAGCACAAACACAGCACAATCTTTCTGTAATCCTGTTCCAACAGGCATCATTTTGTGCCGGGAAGCATTGTTCATCGTAGCGTTTTCTGAAAATTATTATAGCTTCCGTGTCTTCCACGTTTTGTGTTTTATTTTGTTGTTTGTGGAGAGCACGGTTATTCACCAGCTTACTAAAGTTCATTTTTATGCTCAATTGCTTCTCCTACATTAAAGCATTGTGTATTGCCCTGCGCACATCAGCAATGCGAAATACTCAAAAGTTCAATATGCTTCTTAGGTGGTGCTAATAAGTTCGTGTTTTTCAGCATGGGATGTAGAAACTGTCAGAATTGAGGGCAGGAATTATTGATTCTTTCTCTCTATTCAGCATCATTGGCGTCGCGGTAAGACTGCCAAAATGTCGAGACTAACCAGCGCGTCGTGCCGGTTCGGCACGTCTCACCAGTCCCTAGACGTCACGCCTGCCCCGTTATTTCTCACCAATTTCCTCATGTCTAACTAGTTCCACCGGGCCTCGCCGGCTTCGGCACTTCCCGTCAGCTCCAGGACTTGCTACCACTTCCGTTATACCTCCTCACCACTCGGGTTATGCGAGTCCATCACCAGTCTTGAAACCACTCATCGGTCCCGTGGCGTCGACCGGTCCCGATGCCACCCAGCAGTCCCTGTGCGTCCCATTGGTCACACGTTCACTGGTGCAGAGCCCCACCGCCGCGGTACTGCTAGCACGCGCGCCGCTCGGGCCAGATCGACACGAGCATGACGGCCGCTCGGGCGGCTGAGATCGGAGGCGGGCCGCCACAGATTACCGCTGGGCGTGATGCATGGTCGGCCCGGGGCGCGCAGCACGGGTGCCGTGTCTCGCCGCCTCTCCAGGGAGGCACGCGCCGGTGACGGACCGGCCGGCAGGGAGATGGCCCGGTTTGTATTCACGACCGCGGCGGTGCCGCCGATGCATGCTGATGCCGCCGTCGAGGCGCTGGCGACGAGACTGCAGTGGCGTCCCGGGCGTGTCGACTATCGGCTGGAGTGTACTGCTCCTGCGCTGGGGTGTACCGCTCCTGCGCTGGAGTGTACCGCTCCTGCGCTGGAGTGTACCGCTCCTGCGCTGGAGCGGGCCGCTCCCGTGCAGCAGGGTGTCGTCCCCCGGCCTAGTCGGCTTCGATTTCCATCACCACCGCCGGCCGGTCGAGGAATGTTGATCGCGCGGAGAAGAACACTCGTCCAGGGTGACACCGACATTTGTCTTCAGGGGCGCCACTGATGGGCCCACTCAACAAGTGCACTCTGACCTCCTCGAGGGGTGCTGGTGTCTCTCAGGAAAGGTGGTTGGGCCTTCCTGACGGCACGCCGTTCTTCGTTCAGGCGCATGGCCCCGATGTCCTACCCCACTCCTTTGGTTCGCCATTTGAGCAATGGACCAGACGTGCAGAAGGTGCTGGGGATCGGCATACAGCTGATAACAATTCTGCCACATTATTTGCGATGTTACGGATCATCTTAGTGAACAGCGTGGATAATGTCCAACGCAGTCGAAACTTGGAGACACATCGGGCAACTTCTAGTTCTTCCATAGGCGGTGGAACGGGGTCCAGTCACGGTGCCCCCACCCCCTAGGTCTTGAAATTTAAAATTGAACATATGGCGTCCACTGGAATAGATCGACCTAAGCATTGCCAGTTGCCGCCCCTCGCCATACATTCGGACCTTCCGCCACCTATGAGCTTATTATCCTCGTTCGCAAGTGTATGCGTGCGGTATTGCCAGTGATAGACGGTCTATTCGTGTGTGACTTGGCCGTATTCAGTGCAGCTATTTGGGAGCAGATGGTGATGCTGTGACTGCAGCCGCTACCATCCGCTCGCCTCTCAACGCCACATAATTACGCCGGAGAAATGCAAAGTTGGTGAAAGGCTTAGTATGGCGCTGCCCTGAGCCTAAAGCAGCTCGTGAGCCGACCTGCACAGAAGCAACAGCAGAACTGTAACAACTTCCCAGCAGCAGAGATAGCTCACAGCCGGGCTCCGGGCAGCTACCTGGCAGATGTGCCGAGTTCAGCGCAGGCAGCTCCTGCAACTCTTGAGTAGGCCGAACCTCATCAGCTCCTGAACAACTGCCGGACATCCCGCCCCTCCCGTCTGCACCTGGAGGACGAGTAGTCTAGGGGTAAGTTGCCCGTCACATAACCGAAAGATTGCGGGTTCGAATCTCACCCGTCGCTACTCTTTGCCCTCGGCCAGTCGGCACGAGAGATTGGCGATGATACATGACTCAGCGGTCTATGTGTCCTAAAGCCAATAACCAACCAACCGTCTGCACCTCCTTCGCCTCGTCAAGAATGTCACTGTGTGTCGAGTTCCACTCCGCAGGAGTGCCCACGCTCGCCCCCCAAAGTCCCCGTCTCCACTCCGCGTCTCGTCGGCTTTGGACGCGTCGAGCCCGGCCTCACACCTGGACCACCACTGTCCGCAACGGGTGCGTCTCACATGGCCTCAATCGACACGGCCCGAGAAAGGGCCGCAGACCGGCGACGGCAGCTCCCCAGCCCTCGACCCCCGGCCCCAACAGGGACTCCAGCGAGCTCACTTGGTGCGGTGCGCCGCCACGCCACCACGCCAGCAGACGACGGACGAAATTGGTCTGATCAAAACTTACGTCGTACCCTCCCGGTGCAAATTTCCTCTCCGCAGTTGTTAACGAGTCTGGACGTACACTCGGCGATCGCGATATTGGCTGCAGCTCGCCGCCTCTGACCTTTGCGCATTAGCGAACAGGTAGTTTGCTGCCCTGTCCACATTCCTCGTGCCGATAAAATCCAGAGCGCTGCTGATTGGTGAACATATGAAGTCTACCATTGACCATTACTGAACATCAGTCCCTATTAAGTCAGTGTATCCTCTGCCGGAATGCAATAACTCAATACGTGATGAAGATCCATGATGTCTCGACGACGCAGTGGTTATCAACCTTTCTGAGGCAGCGCCTCCACTGGCAGTTACGATCGGTCACGTGACATCGTGTGTTGGGAGAAAGAATTCGAAGGTCTTTGACGATACACGTTCCTGCCTGTTCCTCGTTTGGTTCGAGGTGACATCAATTGAATTCGGGCTGATTTTCTTGCGCTCGACCATATTACAAGTGTCAAGAGTCGAATATGTCGCGAAGAACCAATCAACTGCAGCTCATTTTCTACGGCACGAAAATCACTCACATTTCGTAAGGAGCTCCTGATCAACTGCGATGCGTATTTGTCGGTTATATGCTCGTGTTGCAGAATTGCCATTATATGCCAAAACAGATAACTTGAAATTGCACGCAACGAAGAAGGTTGTAAATTATATATTTCGATATCACGAGAGCGTAAATAGTCAATAGGTCACTCAGTTTTCAGCAGCCCCAGATTTCGCGATGTTCCCAGGGCAGTGAACTGCAGAGCGATGAGGATGCGCCCCAAAGCCCTAATAACTAACTAACTGCAGAGTGATGGGGCGACAGCCAGACGTGTGGCATAATGTGCAATGTCGGCCGAAGGGGAAGCAATTCGGGTTTGTTCAAAACACGTGTTGGGGCGGCGGGCTGGGCGATATTTCGAAGGGGTGGCAGAATGTAGGTCGAAGGGGCATCACCATGGGTTTCTCCAAAACAGATGTTTGGAAAGTATTTCTAAGGGACGGCAGAAATTGCTGTGATTTGAGTTTCTCAAACTCAGTTGGAGCAGGATGGCGGAACAACATTTCGAAGGGGCAGCAAAATGTGCGCCGAAAGGGCGGTGCCTTGGGTTTCTAAAAACGGTTGTCGGAGTTAGGGGCGGAGCGGCATTTCGAAGGGGCGGCAATATGTGAATCGAAGGACCGGCATCTTGGGTTTGTCCACTGCAGATGTTCAGCATGTTCGTCGGCCAGGCTGGATCAACGCGTAAAATATACATTGCAGCCGTTTTCCAACTCGGGAATGATTTAATCCGAATTCACCTCAAGAATTTTCATCTGGAATGAAATGAAATATCAAAATCCTAAGAACTATCTACATTTAATTACCCGTTTCTGTGGGGGACGAGTAGCCTAGGAGTAAGTTGCTCGTCTTACAATCGAAAGGTTATGGGTTCGAGTCTCACCTGTTGCTACTCTTCGCCCGCGACCAATCTGCGTGAGGGATTGGCGACGCTACATGACTCAACGGTCGATGTGTCATAAAAACCAATAATCAACCAGCCATCCGTGTTTCTGTGGATGTGCACGTGATGCTGATCCCGGCACGGCTCTAGCAGGTTACCAGGAGGGAGAGAACTTCAGATCGGTCGCATGTGAAGTGAGCAGGACCAGGCGGCAGCACCAGAGATCCCAAGGATGTGGAGGCTCACTTCGAACCTATCGGGAGGCCAACCGCCCCTTCGACCCTCCTCTGGAATCTGCGCCTGGTTTTGAGCAGAGTATCAACGAGTCGAGCGACTACCCACTTCTAGGTCAGCTGCTCAATGCTCGTGCAGCACGCAGGAGCATTGAGCATTGCCAGACTGCGCCGGGACTCCCGTGCGCAGATCTCGAGCCACGCAAGCGACCGAACAAATCGATCCGAGCACGGCGAGCTGGCGCAACTGGATTAACATGGGCCAGAGCAGGTGGACGTTGTGGTCAATGTGTGCGATGTGTTCAACTAGAAAGGTGTTTTATCTCGACCTTCGGGCGTCGGTAGCTCAGTGGTTAAGCTGGGCGTTTGGCACACCAGAGGTACGGGATTCGATCCTCGGGATGCCCGCCCTCATTGCTACGGTGAGAGGCAGGCGACGTCATATGGTCTGAGCTGCTAAGTGCGTCGTAAAGCTACAATCTATTCTCATCTCGACCTTTAGCGTCATATTTGATGCTGTGGCTGCATTTCTTGAGGATAAACTTAGAAAAACGCAGAACCTCTGCTGTATGAGCAACAACGTAGCGCCCTAATCTGAATAAGTCGCTGGCGATATGGCTTTATCTAGTGATATATCCAGTTGATGGCATGCGAATTATCCAGATCCGATGGCAGGGTCCTTGCGGTCGTGGCTGCGCAGGAAGTTTTATTTTTACATCTGTGAACAGTAGTTTTCTGCATTATACCATCGGGGATCCCTCGCCTTTTGTGAGGCATCCTCGACCCTCCTCATCCACCCCCCCCACCCCCCACCCCACCCCCCTGAGCAGGCGCGCCTCCTCGTTTGAAACCGCTGATGTAAAATAAAAAGCATGACGATGGATTGCTTTGCCGCTTGAGGAACTATGATTTTGGAACGTCATGTGGGCGACTGACTAGTTGCTGTCAAGTAGAATCATTCCTGATTTCGGAAGATATGTCATCACAGAATCCACGTAGTGAAGATTCACTTGATGTCATATTCTACGGCGTTATATAAAGACACATTCTGGGGCTGTTTACTATTATCACGCGTACTTCCGAATATGTGGCTCAAAGTGATGATTCGGTGTGTGATGGTAACCTGAATCAGCAGGATGTTGCTGTCTGGTGGATGAAGTGCCCAATAACAACAACGAGGCACCATCCCATGATTGACGACCAATGTTTTTCCGAGTGCAAAAAAGAAACATTTCGATTAACTTGTTTGCCAATCGCTGCTAATGACACCCATCAAGATGCTTCATCTGGACTGCACTCGTATCGGCTGAGACTGGCCAATTCGTTAGTTATCGTGCCAGGGAGCTGCGATCTGAATGTTGAGTCGTCGGGCGTCGCGCCGCGGCACGAAAAGTCCACACGGCCGAGCCGCAGCGGCGCCGCGTGCCTAACGCCGGGTGATTACTGCGATCGGCCGCTTTCGCGCGCATCCGGCTGTCACAACATCATTACTGGCGGCCGGCGTGTCAGCTGGCCTGGCCTGACCTGGCCTGGCCTGGCCTGGCCTGGCCCCGGCCGGCGCCCGTCCCTACCCTCGTGCCGCCTGCCGTGTAGGCATTGGCGCAGGTGCGCGCCCGCCGGCCGGGTCGATTCTGTCTGTCACGCGGCCAGTCGGTCAGTCAGGCGGGCCGCACGTCGGGGCCCGGGTTTTTAAGATGGCGAGACGGCAGGCGGGTGCGTGGTGGCTGCTATCGGCCCGTGCAGGCGGCAGAGCTGTTGTGTGCACCGCGGACTCGTCACGATCTGCAGGCCAGCCACCTCGCCACATGGGTCTCACACTGTCGCGCAGGTCTGTCATTCTGCCAGGCAGGAATGTCACTCTGTCACTCGGATTTGTCACCCTGGCGCATGGGACTGACGCTCTGCCATGCAGATCCGCTACTTTGTCACGCAGGCATGTCATTCCGTCACGCAGGTCCGCCACTCCGTCACGGACGTCTGATATTCTGTCACGCAGCTCTGACACACCTAACCTCCGGATCTGCTACACCGTCATATTGGTCAGCTTCATACCACGTGATGGCCAGCTACGCCGTCTTTTGAAATAATCACACACCACGTACGACCTTGACACGTGGTTGTCCGCCAGGCTCCTACACCTGCCAACGTTGCAGACATCCTGCACAGAAGGGCCGTGCACGACCAGTCTGCACCGGTAGGCCGGCCAGCTAGGCATGGCCCCGGGTGTTTCATACCGCCGTACAGGCCAACTGTTTATGCCTTGAGAGACTGTTGATTTGCTACATGGGCCAGCTATTTATACACTGGGGTCTGCTGCTCAGCTAGGCGGGACAGGTAAGTGTGGCCTGGAGCCCGTCATTCCATGTGTCAGGTAAGCGCGCCACAGAGTCTGACGCACGTTCCAGTCACCTGTTCTGAGGTCTGCTGTAGGTGTCTACCAACACCCCACCACCCGTTCAGGCTGTAGTCGCCGCTCAACAACCGAAACAGAATCTTTCGTGGACATCACAAGCTGTCGAAAGGGTCACGTTCCTGCTGGCTGTGTTGAATACAACACTAGGGCTGTGAGTGTTATGCTCTCAGTAGACCATTCGAAGTATTCGCCAGCTGAGACCTTTTGCCGGCTGCCGTCGGAGCCCGAGACCTTGTGTTGGCTGCCGTCGGAGCCCAATACCTTGTGTCGGCTGCCGGCGGAGCCCGAGACCTTGTGTTGGCTGCCGGCGGAGCCGGAGACCTTGTGTTGGCTGCCGGCGGAGCCCGAGACCTTGTGTCGGCTGCCGTCGGTGTCGGCACTGTGGCCGCCGCTGCCGAGGCACAATCTTCATTGTCCGGCTGGGCGACGGTGGCCGGCCGCCTCCCCGGGGGCTCGGCTGACCTCCCCGGGGGCTCGGCTGACCCAAATTGGTCGCGCAGATGGTGCGCTGAAACAGCAATGTTTGCCGGCCCAGCGCGGCCGGCTCGCGGCCAGTGTTTCCGCGGCGGGTAAACCGTCCGCTCTTGGCCGGCCGCCCCCCCCCGCTGACAAATCCCACAGCGCTGCCAACCGCGGCGCGCACCCGCCACCCGGCGCTTCGAGTGGGGCGGGGTTGAAGACAGACAGGGCCGGGTAAATTGCCCATTGCACCTTTCCGCCGCTATGGAGAAAGTCATGATAGTCAGCATATTACGTTACAATAGTCAATATATATAAAGTCGATGGTCGATAATAGGCGACATTGCCGCCGCCGTCGGTGTGCTCAGCTGTACAGCCGGTGAGCAGAGCATAGCTCACCCCGACGAGGGATACCGTTGCCAGGTGCGACCAGCCGCCGGTCGCGTTCGCAGCGAGGTTCGGCCGTTGGTCAGCAGCCACTCACCAAGGGTTGCTGCGCCAGGCCGAGTCACGACCGTGGTCAGACGGCGGGCAGGGAAGGGTCGACAGCTGCAGCTGGCAGCTCGCGCGCAGACCGACAGCCTTCCAGGTCCGGTGGCAGCCGACGCCGACGTGCCGAGCCGACAGGCCGACGGGCATCGGTCACGACGGCCGCCGCGCCAGTCAGTACGAGACGCGCCGTGGCCGCATGGTCGGCCGCGCCCAGGTCAACTGTGGCGGGCATCGGTCACGGTGGTCCGGCCCAGAGCGGGCTTGGAGCCGGCCGGATTGTCAGGCTGGTCCGGCCCAGAGCGGGCTTGGAGCCGGCCGGATTGGGTCGGCCCAAATGAAACCAGGCCAGACCAGATCAAACCAGTCCAGAGATCAGACAGCAAACAATTTAAATCCAACTCAGCCCAACCCGACCAGACTCGAGCCACCCAGCCTAGCCCAGCCCAGCGCAGCCCAAACCCCCAAAGCACATCCCAGCCCAGCCCAGCCCAGCCCAGCCCAGCCCAGCCCAGCCCAGCCCAGCCCAGCCCAGCCCAGCCCAGCCCAGCCCAGCCCAGCCCAGCCCAGCCCAGCCCAACCAGCGCCTTGTTCCGTCAGCGACTATCAGGAAGAACAGTGCCGGTCCTTGCCACCACACAGGCGCGACCCCTTGGACTCGGAGCGTACGCATAAATAGTTTAGTGGCGGATGTGCTCGCCGCCAGTCGGCGCTGCCGATGCTGTCGAGATAAAATCGTTACATGGATGGTTGCAGCGCACCTGAGGCGGAACTTGGTTTGCGTTGTTCCCGACCAGCTGTGTTTTGCTGCCAGTCTCGATGTGTTGTTCACTGCACTGCCTGCGGCACGCCTCGTGTCGGCCGCAAGGGCTGCGGTCCGGTTCTCTGCTGGCCGGGGCCGGGTCCGGGCCTGGGTCCCGGTCCGGGTCCGGGCCTGGGTCCGGGTCCGGGTCTGGGTCCGGGCACGGGTCCCGACCTCCTCACCGGACAATCATCGATGGCGTCACCGCTGGCCCATCGCGCGCCGAACTTCGAACCAAAATCAACATCGGTAAATCCACCGCATGGGACTCGGCGCTGCTTTGATGGGTCGGGGCTTCATTTGTGTATCTAGGCTTAGTCGCAGCCAAGTTGTCGCGGTACTTTGTTGTTGTTCTGCTCCTCTGGTCGCATACGGCGCATGTTATGGCGACGTCACTAGTGAGGAAACAGAGTGACGTGGTCGATAAGTGCAATGTGGAAGACATACTCGGCGAGGATCACTGCATGGCTGACGACATTGGAAACGACAAATATTGCCAACCGGTCTGATCCGATTGGGTGAATAAAAAGCCGCCATGTAGGCAGATGCTTGGTTGTATCTTGTTTATAGCAAAGTTGCTTCCAGTGTCTCTGAGCCAGTCAGCAACAAAATCTGGAAATGCTACAGTGGCATTTTCCTTCTTCCGTATTGTGCCCTAAGATTGAGAGGCTGTATTTCATTAGACCACAAGACGTCTTTATGTAGCTCACTTACTCAAGCCTCCATTACCGAGATGGCAACGCATATTGTCGTAAACTAAGGCCAGTCACGTTGGCAGCGGTGCAATTCCCCAAGGTCTTTGTGTGTGTATCTGGCACATGCTTCCTCTGTAGCTCCCCCATCCCCCTCAACACAAACACAACCATTATTCTTATAGGGACTGTCTCAGTTCATAGTTAAACTTTAGTTCAGCATGTAGAACTATAGTGTTTCGTACGTTCGAACGGTATGTTTTTTTGGCACTCGATTCCGTTATCTCGCAATTTCTTTACCCCGGTTTCCCGTGATGGCGCCGATATTATTGTCGGGCTACCTCTGTTTACCTTCTCAGGATTACTATTGTTCACCAGTATCGTTGGTGTTGGCCAATCAATCTGCGAATTGTTTCG
The DNA here is from genome assembly GCA_034440575.1 of Imbricaverruca yamaguchii. Classification (NCBI taxonomy): domain Eukaryota; kingdom Metazoa; phylum Arthropoda; class Thecostraca; family Neoverrucidae; genus Imbricaverruca; species Imbricaverruca yamaguchii. The sequence goes on along the minus strand of JAOTOL010001391.1, from coordinate 685,553 downwards.
ACTACAACAGTATATGAACCTAGTGGTGTTCAGCAGCATCGGCAATATTGATGGTGCATCTGAAATATCACTCGTGGCTTTTTGTGGTTCTGGAACAAGGTGATATCTTCGGTTGGCCTGTGCTATATTTATGTACATTGCTATCTATATGCGACATTGATGAATGTGAAATAAATATGAGATGCATGCATTGTGCGAACCTTTTAACCATAGTGTTTCTGTTGCGTTGGCTATCGTATAACCTTCTGCCAGCAGGTTACTTTGCATGGCTGGATCTCCTGTCAGTCTTACAATTGAATCATCACTTGTTCCACTTGTCGATGCCATATAGACGACAGATATAATCATAGACGTCGATCGTAGATGCTGCAAAAACACGAATATATATTATATTACTGTCAAGCGTTCTTGCCAGTGTCAAATATCCATAGAACTGTTTCCTTAGAAATCGTCCACTAATGGGGCAGCCTCATTAAGTTGCAGCTTGACATATTCCACTTCATCTTAGGGATGTAAGAACCGCGCAGCATTCTTTGTACGCCGGAAGATTCGAGGTCAAGATTCCTTCAAACTGCAAGCGAGAAGAACATTTTGTTCACATCTGCATTATAATTCAAAGGCATAGACTCCTTAGATATAGATTCGGCCTTTTGAATAGTGCATTCAGCACATATTCTCAAGAAGTTTCAAAATTAGTAGTGGTGAATAAAATATGTAATGTAAGTGTGCGGGTGCACACATCAAGTCGATCGGCACACACATCAGGTTGGTGGGTTCACACATCAGATTGGTGGGCACACACATCAGATCGTTGGGAGTATACATCAGGTATGTGGGTTCATACATCAGATTAGGGTGTACACACTTCAGGTCGGTGGGTTTACATGTCAGGTCGGTGGGTACACGCGTCAGATCGGTGGGTACATCCATCAGATCGGTGGGTACACGCGTCAGATCGGTGGGTACATCCATCAGATCGGTGGGTACACGCGTCAGATCGGTGGGTACATCCATCAGATCGGTTGGTACACACATAAGGCTGGTGGATGCACACATCAGGTCGGTGGGTTTGACACATCAGGTCGGTGGGTTCACACCACAAACCCATGCGTGCATGTGCGCCCACGACTAAATGTTTAAGCTCATGTGCGCTGAACATTGTTTCTCTCCAATATAGAGACCAATAAGGCGACTAGTTAGGTTTACCTCTCGGGTTCTGGTGGCCCAGTTTGCCACCATACAGCAAGGATTTTAGCTCAATGGCGGCGGCGTGTCTTGGGGCGCCGAGAGGCGGGCCACAAATTTGGCGCATCTGGAGGTGTTCCGGTGCCAGTTCAGCAGCGCACCGACGCTGACTCAGCACGCGCCACACCGCGCGCCCACCAAAATCCCACCACCGCGCCGCCGCCGGAAACGCTCCAGTTCGCCGCCGCGGTGATCACGCTGGCGACTTGGCGACCGGGATCACGGTGTTGGTGCCATCGGGGCACGGTGCTGACGCATTGGGGATCTCGGGATCACGATATTGGCAGAGTTTGGAGCACGGGGTTGACGCCACCTGGATCACGATGCTGACGCTACCTGCATCACGATGCTGATGCCACCTGGATTGCTGTGCCCACGCCGCTAGCGTGCCCGCCGTCCGCTTAAGCTCGCGTGCCGTCGCGCCGCGCCGTGGCCCGTCGCGCGGACGACGGTGGCGTACGCGGCGCGGCGCAGCGCGGCGATATCCGCGCGGCAGTAGCGACGCACGCAAAGCCCACCTTGAAGCCGGCGGCAGCACTGTTCGTTAATTCGCCGAACTGCAGCGCCGACATCGTTCCGCGCGCGCTGCCGGTCGAGCGGTTGGCGCGACGCCGCACGCTCCGGAAGCGGAGACGGCGTGACGATGTGCGCGAGGCCAGCCGCCGGCGGGGGCGGCCGCCTCGTGGGGGGGGGGGGGCGGTTACGACCGCTGTCAGCGACGTCGCAAACGGCCCCGCCAGCTGACGACGGCCGGTTTCTCGGCGGCGGCGATGACTCGCCGTCGTCGGCGGCGATGAATCAGCTGGGTGGGACGGCGGAGACCCGGCGGCCGTTCCTCACCGCCGGCCGTCGGTCTGTCGGCCGCTCTGACGTCATCGGCCGTGCGCTGACGGCTGGCGGCCCGGTGTTGCCAGGTTCGTGACGGACGGCGGACCGAGCGTGGAAAAGCTGATGCCCGGCGACCAGATCTGGCAGATCAACGGCGAGGACGTCAAGCTGGCCCCCCGCGACCAGGTCATCCAGCGGGTCAGGTCGTGTCAGCAGGAGGTCACGCTGCTCGTGTGTCAGCCGCCCCTCGACAACGTGAGTGTCACTGGAAATGTGTCTGTACATTGAAATTGCTCACCAATTATGTGTAGTATGTTGTGGAGGAAGCACACAAGTCTGTGACGTATGTAGGTGTAGAGTCACTGAAGCTATACACATCTGCATACCAGATTTTCACGCAGTAAAAAAACGGGAGGAAGGCAGTGGATATATATATATATATATAGTAAGTGTGTGTGTGTGTGTGTGTGCGTGCGTGCGTGCGTGCGTGCGTGCGTGCGTGCGTGCGTGCGTGCGTGCGTGCGTGCGTGCGTGCGTGTGTGTGTGTGTGTGTGTGTGTGTATCGTATTTATGCGTGTGTACGCATGTATATATTAACGGCCGCAGCGGTACAGCCTGAGAGCACTATTTGTCGCGCCATTCGTGCGTGGCTTCAATATGCTGTTCCACAGTTCGTCTGGCGCATATTCCGCAGGAAGATCAAAGCTGACCTTCTCCTCTCGCAGGCTGGCTATAAATGGCATGATGGTACGACATGTGACATAGGCCACACCGGTGACGTAGCGCCAATAATAATCCTACTGTCCAGTGTGAAATTGTCACACATTAGTTATACATCTCATACATCTTACATTAGTCATCATGTTGTATTTTATCCCTAATGGGCCAATATGCAAAACTGATAAAGCATGAAAAACTAAAAATATCCAAAATTCCTCTGGTACGTTTTGTTGCATCACTAAGGATATCCAAACGCTGAAAGCTGCATTCAAATATGTTTATCCGTTAAAGCGTGCCAATTGGTTGAAATTTTTTGGAGGTAACCGCACTTGACCTTAGCGAAACCGGTGACTAGACGAACTGACCGTAAATGTCCACACAACATGCCAAGTTGATTTGCAAAGGTATGCGAAATTCTGGCGCACTGCCATGTGCCGTTTTTTTCACAATCCGCGAAGAAAAAACTCAGGAGGACCTGAAATGACCCCCCCCCGAGACAAGTCCTGTTGAACTCTGGAGAAAGCCCGTACGGCGTCGTCATAACGGGGTGGGTAGCCACGATGTCACGATAACGTCACGATGCTGTTCCGAGCCTTATGTACCCGAAAAGAACAACGACATCAAGCCATGGCGAAAGCGACCCGACGTGAAGCTATGGCCTTGAATTCCACTCGCCCCCGACACCAAGCCCACCACCACGTCCCCCTCGGGGACCGCTCCTGGCACGGCGAAACACACCGAAACCCGCGTCGCAATGGTGGCCAAACTTGGCTGTCAATTTCCATCCGACGCTGCGCAGATCTCGGCTGTCAATTACTATCTGGCGCGCGGCGTGCTGACTGGCTCTGGAATACGCTGGCCCGGTCGCGAGCAGCGCTGCCGCATCAGGAGCCTCCGTCTGCAGCATGTGCCAACTCAATCACCTGCACATCGATTCAAATCCGTCTGCTTGGCTTCTGCTTAGTGTGGCGCGCCTCTGCAGATCGCTGCCAGCCATGTCGCCGCCGTGCCTGGCGGCGGCCGCGTGCCGCCCTGGATAAGCATTCGACACCCGAGAGTTGTGCCTTCAGCACCCTAACGTCACGCGCACTATAACGCAATACCCCATTCACGTAAATGTACACTTTCCTGAGCTTTGTTTGCAAAACACACTCGCTATAAAGACGGCGCAAATGGCCTTGATGGTCCGGCGCAACTCTACCTCCACCCCCACCCTAACTTCTCCCCCTCCCCATGGGCCAGGCGGGTATGACGGGCACGGTGTCGCCCACAGACGGCGCGCAAGTCGGCCCTACTGAGCGCCGCCAAGAAGCTGCGTCTCAAGAGCAACCCGTCGCGCGTCCGGTTCGCCGAGGGCGTCGTCGTCAACGGCCAGTCGAACGTGAGTCGGGGTGGCGGGGTCGGGCCGGGGTCACGAGGCCACCGAGCGCCGGCGCGGCCCGGTCGTGGGACCCGCTAGGTGTCGTGGCGCTGGGCTCGGGCGCCGGATCGGCCCAGAACCGCTGAGTGAGATATGCCGACAGGTGAGGTGGTCAGACGGAAGGTACCTAAGAACCGGGAAGAAAAGTAGTTCTGAAGTTGTATGATGGTTCGATGTGCCCTGGGGGAGGGAGGGGTGTTGGGTTGAGGCGACGTCACACTCTGCGGTATCGAAGCCAGTCAGAGGTTGTCAAACTTTGTCAGCCTCAAGTTTGCCAAGCTTTGATAGAGACTTGATTTTTTGGAATGGGAAGGCTACTCGATATTCACAGGACTCTGAGAAACAGTAGCAGCCAACCGTATTGGTCCCACGTTGAAATATCGGATAATGGACCATTTTGTTTTTGTTCAGACTTATCGATGCGCTATGCCTAGCCACATCATCTCATTTGCGGCTGAAGCCACGACACATCCATTTGCAAGCTATGGAGTCGGGTTTGGGTGGTGAACCTTATTTTTTGTGCTCGTCGAAAAAAATTGAATCAACTCGCACGGACGCTTGTTAGATTAATTAGTAGCCCCACATCTGACGAATCTCGTAGGAGTTTCTGTTTGTACTCGCGGAATACCGTTCCTGGATGTGTGTGTCCTCTGGAGATGAAGCACTGAGCCATGCCCCCCCCCAAGGCCGATGTTCCAAAACTTTTGCACTCAGTTGATATTTTCTCGAAATCTAAAAGCATTTTGTGTGACATTTATGGTCTTAAGCGGACCCGCCGAATTTTAGCACATCAAAACTGAAGACATTTTTTTAATCTGAAGGAACAACGAACTCCCCAGCCATCTTAAATAAGCCTTCTGAATCCGTCACTGGGTGCGTGCTACTCTGATGTTGTGATAAGGACGCGAGTGCAAATGTCCTGTCAACTTGAGAGGCTAAACGTTTATCGCACGGAAAGACAATTGCTCAGAAACAAAAGCCTGGTGTCACCCCGTGCGATTGCGCATGGATGCGACATGTAATTCTGTAATTTGCTTATGTAGGACACTTCGCTCGTCGCCGAATGTAGATCGTTCAGATAGTTTAGCACTGCAGCTGTGCGAAATAAACATACCTTTCTCTGATGAGCTGGACATGATGTAACATCATACTTTCTCCGGTGTAATAGCTTTCGCGGCGTTTCTGCCCTGGAATGTAGAATTGTAGCAGTTGCTTGCACCCGACCCGCGCAACTGCATCGTCCCTGGCTTGTGCGTGACATATGTAAACCATTTAGGCCGATGTGGTCAGTCCAAGGAAAATCATGGCAATAGACCACGGACGGACTCCCATTTCAGGCCCGTTTCCAATAATTTTTACTGCGTCCCGCCTAATTGGCACACGGAAGAGAGGGCCGCTGGGCCTCGTCTGAATCTAATGACATGTAATTTGACCCCAGACGGCCGCCATCTTATCATTCGAACCGAAACTGCTCTTAGTGGAACAGTAAACCATAATTAGGAACACATCGGTTAAACGTCGTCGCAGCCGATAACGCTGCAGTTCGGGGAATTCGCCATTTTTTTCACGACTCTCTTGTTCATGTCATCATGTCCGAATCAGTGCTGGATGTGTTGCGCAGTGATTGGTCACCCAGTGTCAAAAGTTGCCTTCTGCAATTATATACGCGGGAAGATATTTGCGTGCACCTGAACCGGTCTCCCACCCCACGCGCTTAGGGATCTGTTTGATGGTGATCTAAGTGCAATAGCTATTTAGATGTCAAATAATTACAGTAATTGTAAGCATGTGAGTGCTCAAGCAAAGCTCATTGGAACGCATGTCAAGACTGTACTGTAGACCATGCAATTATAGTTTCAGATAAAATGGTGCCAGGTCGAAATTTGTCAAGACCCGCCACATCAGTGAACGGCGATTGTGGTTGTGTCGGCTTTGTGGCGCAGCGACTGTTGGGTCACGTAGTTTCGCCACTCTCTCGAGCTGACTGGTCGCGGGCGAAGAGTAGCGCCAGGCGGGACTCGAACCGACAACCCTTCAGATGAAAGACGGGTATCTTAGCCGTAGACTGCTTGTCTCCGAAGCGCCGACCATGACCGACGCCGGTCTGTTGACTGCTCGTGTCCGCGCCGCATGGAGCCCCGTCCTACTGCTGACTCCTTCAATGACAGCTGCTGACCTGACTGATCGCTACTGATCTCACTGACCTCACTGACCTGACTGATCGCTACTGATCTCACTGACCTCACTGACCGCTACTGACACCCTCCTCTTCGCAGCTGTCGCCGTTCTCCTCTGAAGAATCGTGCATCCCGTTCATGCCGAACGTGCTCAAGGTATTCCTGGAGAACGGCCAGACCAAGTCATTCAAGTACGACTCGTCCACCACCGTCGAGGACGTGTTGGAGTCGCTGCAGGCCAAGCTGGCGATCCGCTGTGTGGAGCACTTCAGCATCGTCGCCGAGCATGTCAGCGCGGCACGCAGGAACAAACTGACTCTGCTGGACAACAAGGAGACGCTGGCCAGGGTCAGTGTGGCTGTTGGGCGTGCCTGTTGCTCTGCCTCATTACCCCGGTTCGTTGCTTCTTCTGCTCACCCGCAGGGATGCGAACCAGAGCGGAATTTTGGTAGCTTATCAATTCGGATGATTTGATACTGCACCTCGACGATGCATTTCGCCCTCTAGTAGATATAGATCGAAGTCGTGAATCTTGGTCAAATTTAAATGGAAAGTATTTCGTCGTTTCCATTTTCGAATCGTTCATTGCCTTGGCCGCGCAAATCCGCTTTGGAGAAGGTATATGGTCCTTGAATCACTAGCCCACATAAAATTACCAGGCCAATAATAAGTTGCCGCTTGTTGATGGGTACTCGGTCATCACTTGCGCATCCACCCATACCTAGAGCGGGCTGTTCAGCACCAGCCTATCCACTAAGTTGGCTATTGTGCATGTGCTCGTTATTGGTTCGCGTTATTGGTACTTGTATTTAAGTTGATTATTGTATTGTAGACCCAATGCTCCCATGGCAGTCGATGCGGACCAACGCACATGTAGCGAACCAATCACTGTATCAAGTTAAATATCAGAATACACCTAGTCGAATTCCAAAGTGCTTCTGCATAATGCCTGACTAACGTTTTTTTTCATGAGTAAGACCCTGTTAAGCATGCCACATGGTCAAGTTCAGAGAGCTAATAGCACATTCCATAAGTTTTGCATAACTCATGGCATTACCTTTGCACCGTGGCCACCTGCTTTCGTAATTTTGTATGACAACTGTCATGTTCCTTGGCAGGGCTAAAGCCATACCTCTGTTCTCATCGGTCGTCTGTGAGTGCCGGTGCATTAATCCTCCGCGGTGCCTGACCTGGGTGTTCGTCGTCAGCCTAAGCAGCATGTGATATTAGTTTTGTCGTCGTCAGCCTTGTGATCTCAGTTCTGTTCTGTCTCGTCGGCCCGAAAGGGATCCGGTTTTTTCGTTGATTTAGCTGGGAAATGTATTTCCTTGGCATCATCAGGTCGTTGATGTCAGTCCAAAAATGAAGAGTGAGCTCATGGTGATGCTGAAAGGAAGCATGTTATGCGTTTGATGTGGTTTTGTTCCTGCCCACCACTGCTCCATTCAGCTCTGTTCACCTCTGTTCCGTACATTTCCGTTCTGCTCCGTTCATAGCGATCGAAGTTGCTCATGTAATGGACCTGCTGGATTTTTAGATTAATACCAAAGGATTTTCGGCCACTTCGAAGTATAAATGTCGCCATTTATGCCCTCTTATTCGAGTGGTTTGGTTCTCATTGCCCTCCCATAACCCTCCTCTGTTTCTGTTTCTATTTCAGTCTCTGTCTCTGTCTCTGTCTCTGTCTCTGTCTCTGTCTCTGTCTCTGTCTCTGTCTCTGTCTCTGTCTCTATCTCTGTCTCTGTCTCTGTCTCCGTTTCTGTCTGTGTCTGTGTCTGTCTCTGTCTCTGTCTCTGTCTCTGTCTCTGTCTCTGTCTCTGTCTCTGTCTCTGTCTCTGTCTCTGTCTCTGTCTCTGTCTCTGTCTCTGTCTCTGCCTATGTCTCACTCTGCCTCTCTTTTTCTGCACACTCGCTTCTCTGTCCTTTTCTCCCCTCCTGGCCCGCTCGGGAACGATGCGCTGACTGTATCGTGCACCATTCTGCTACACTAGCATTCAACTGGTGGTGGGCGCGTCTCCGAGCGCCGCCGGCGCAGCTGACGATGGGTAGTTTGCCAGGCTCTGCTCTCGAGATTACCAGGTGTCCCTGGGCGGCTGGTGGGGACGGGGGGGGTCGCCTCAGGTCTGCCGGCGGAGGGTAGACGTCGTGGTAGGTGCTCGCGGCAGGCTGATCGCATCACATTTCCTGTCGTCGCCGCCACTTTCTCACCGTTTATCGCCGCCGGGTGCGTCGGCTAATGCAGATCGTGGTGCCCGATCCTTGGCCTAGTGGCGGGTGAATTATGGCGGCTGCGATGGCCGCCGCTGTTGTGCCTGTGAAGCTGTAGTGGGAGCGGGTGTGGGTGTAGCCGGCGAGTCTTCTGGGAGTTGGGTTCGGTCGGGTGGCCTGCTGTGTGCTGATGTGCGAACGTGCTCGGTGATCATGCGGCGTCATTGGTGGTCATCAGGTGGTAGTGACGTATGTGTTGGTGGCTTCCCGGCAGCGCTCGGCTGATAGGGAATTAGCGATCAGGAAATTGCGCACTACCACGATTGCCGATTAAATGCATTAAATGAAGCAAAATGTGAGCATGCTAGGCACAGGGTCCGGGCTGGGGATTCACTGTTGACTGTGTCTCTCGTCGTAAACATGCATGGTATGCTCATGCTGAATAGTGGAGAAGACGTTGACGCAATGTGAGTAAGCGCTAATTTGAGTTTATATATATATATATATATATATATATATATATATATATCTTTCATCGCCCCTTTTTTTAAATGTAGGAGGAATATACCGAGGGACAAGTAATAATGCGAATACAGTCCGTATTTGTCCCATATTGTTCGTTATTCTGAGCCCAATACAACTGACATAGTCATCCAGATTGCTTCGGCTATTTTTCGTTGTTCAGGTTTGTGTGCAAGTCCCATGCCGATGTGTTCAGGAGGCGACTCGCTGTGCAATGCGGCTGTTTTCAAGTGGCAGACACGCCAGACTACCCAGCCAGTGGGAGCCTCGGACACTGATGCTCTCATGGCCTCGCTGGAGGCATTAGCCCAGCTTCCACGCGCGTGGCCTGTTACCGCAACCTCGGCCTCGTCACACGAGCATGCAAACCCAATTTAAGGGAGGGCGCTGTCTTCCACCTGGGACCAAGGATGCGCTCCTGGAAACTTAGTTGGTGTCGTGGCTATTTTGTGGCGCTTCTGGTCTGTTCTAGACACTTGATCCCAGCTGGATCATTTCAAACGCCGTGTCAAGGTCGGGTCGGTACGCATTGGTGGGCTTCGACCACGTGCGATGAAGTCGGATTGCGTCACAGTGCTTATGTAATGCAGTTGGATTATGATGTAGCCTGATTTCAAGAAATGTGTTCGCAGTGATCCAGAACACATCCAGGGTTTTGAAATGGTGTGTCCGAAGCCTCATCATGTCAGTGCCATAATTTGCTATATGTGGATGTGTTAGTTCGAAAACAATTTAACTATGCGGAAATAATTGATGTCAAATGTTGGCTGACATAGTGATTAAGCGTATGCTGAATTGAAATTGGAGTAGATCATTGGAAATATTTGGAGGAAAGCCAAGCTTTCCATCGGCTGGAATTCTTGGCCTCGGGGCACGGCAACCCCTGCGTCAGTTAGTGATAGTAATAGTTGCGTCAGGAACCTGGTAGTCAGGTGAACTCGGCTGAGAGTGCCGACCGCCGCCCTGTGGAGAGCAGTGAACTCGGCTGTGAGTGCCGACCGCCGCCCTGGGGAGATCAGTGAACTCGGCTGTGAGTGCCGACCGCCGCCCTGTGGAGATCAGTGAACTCGGCTGTGAGTGCCGACCGGCCCCCTGGGGAGAGCAGTGAACTCGGCTGTGAGTGCCGACCGCCGCCCTGGGGAGATCAGTGAACTCGGCTGTGAGTGCCGACCGCCGCCCTGTGGAGATCAGTGAACTCGGCTGTGAGTGCCGACCGGCCCCCTGGGGAGATCAGTGAACTCGGCTGTGAGTGCCGACCGCCGCCCTGTGGAGATCAGTGAACTCGGCTGTGAGTGCCGACCGGCCCCCTGGGGAGAGCAGTGAACTCGGCTGTGAGTGCCGACCGCCGCCCTGTGGAGATCAGTGAACTCGGCTGTGAGTGCCGACCGCCGCCCTGTGGAGATCAGTGAACTCGGCTGTGAGTGCCGACCGCCGCCCTGTGGAGATCAGTGAACTCGGCTGTGAGTGCCGACCGGCCCCCTGGGGAGATCAGTGAACTCGGCTGTGAGTGCCGACCGCCGCCCTGTGGAGATCAGTGAACTCGGCTGTGAGTGCCGACCGCCGCCCTGGGGAGAGCAGTGAACTCGGCTGTGAGTGCCGACTGCCGCCATGCGTCACACTCCACACTTCCCTGCGGCCGTGTCCGCAGGGAAGGCGGCTCGAGCCGCCTCGTCGCCCGCCACACGCTGCCGCTCACCGAGCCCCACTAAATGCGTTATGAGCATGACAAATCACCCGCCCTCTCCACTGCCGATTGTCAGAAATCGGCGCCGCCGCCGACGATTGGGGCGGCAGATCGAGCTCGCCGCCAGCCGGCCTGGTTCGGCGCGTTCGCTCGGCTGGAGCCGGCCGGTGTCGCTAGGCTGGAGCCGGCCGGTGTCGTTCGGCTGGAGCCGGCCAGTGTCGCTAGGCCGGTGTCGCTCGGCTGGAGCCGGCCAGTGTCGCTCGGCTGAAGCCGGCCAGTGTCGCTGGACCGGTGTCGCTAGGCTGGAGCCGCCCGGTGTCGCTCGGCTGAAGCCGGCCAGTGTCGCTGGACCGGTGTCGCTAGGCTGGAGCCGCCCGGTGTCGCTCGGCTGAAGCCGGCCAGTGTCGTTAGGCCGGTGTCGCTAGGCTGGAGCCTGCCGGTGTCGCTCGGCTGAAGCCGGCCAGTGTCGCTGGGCCGGTGTCGCTAGATTGGAGCCTGCCGGTGTCGCTCGGCTGCGGCCGGCCGGTGTCGCTCGGCTGGAGCCGGCCGGTGTCGCTCGGCTGGAGCCGGCCGGTGTCGCTCGGCTGGAGCCGGCCGGTGTCGCTCGGCTGGAGCCGGCCGGTGTCGCTCGGCTGGAGCCGGCCGGTATCGCTCGGCTGGAGCCGGCCGGTGTCGCTCGCCGGTGCGGGCCTGGCTGTCCTGCCTCGCCCGGTCGACGCGGCGGCCAATTCGGCCTGCGTCGGCGCGCCGGCGGGGCCGATTGATATGCCCTGCGGGCGTATCTGGCCGCCGGCGACGCGGTGACGCGGCGGCGTCGCGCGGAGGCCTGAATTTTATCGGCTCGCCAGGCGGCGGATTTGCGCCCAGATTGGATTGGACGGCGCGGTGGCCTATGAAAGGCCGCTTTCAGCACTCATGTGTGCAACGGGAGACCGCCGGCGAAAATAAGCTGTTGCGCGGCATTTCAATGGGTGGCCGGCCGCTGAGCTGGCAGAGCGGCCCCGCATCAAAGCCACCCGGCTAAATGACTGATTGGCGCTCGCCAAATCGTGTTTTCTTTGATGTCCTCGTCTGTGGAAAACATTGGCAAATTGGGCGCAGCTGCAATCGCTCTCCCTCGGCACAAGCGGAACTTCCCGCCGCCAATTTTGGCCAAAGCGTTCCGATTATAAATGCCGAACCAATAGAGCGACGTTGCCGGTTGGTGGGGAACGGCGGCGCAGGGCCGTCGTCGTCGACGGGCTTCGAGCTATGCTCTTGAGCTTCAGCTAGAGCGCCAGCAGCTGAAGACGCTGACGAGCACCAGCTAACTGACGACGCTGGCCAGCACCAGCCAGCTGACGAGCACCAGTCAGCTGACCACGCTGACGAGCACCAGCCAGCTGACGACGCTGACGAGCACCAGCTAACTGACGACGCTGGCCAGCACCAGCCAGCTGACGACGCTGATCAGCACCAGCCAGCTGACGATGCTGATCAGCACTAGCCAGCTGACCACGCTGACGAGCACCAGCCAGCTAACGACGCTGACGAGCACCAGCCAGCTGACGACGCTGACGAGGACCAGCCAGCTGAAGACGCTGACGTGCCAATGCTACGACCTGAAAACGTGCTCCGTCCCTGGTACCGTCCCCAACTCTGGGACCGTCTCTGACTTTGGCACCGTCTCCAGCATTGACGACGATCGCTTAAGTTGTCCCGCTCCGGGCGCGATGATTGCCCCGCTCGTGTCGACGTTTTTGCCGGCCCAGTGGTGGGCGCTGGGTGCGGCGTCGGTTTGTTTTTGCACTCCGGCTACGAGGTGTGATAGCACCGAATTGGCGTCGCACTCTGCTCGTGGTGTAATGTCTCCGAGAGTCTGTAGGCGAATGAAATCGCTTCCGGGAGTCAGAGGGCGATATTGGTTACTTCTGAGGGCGTGGGCAGCTTTGTGGGACGACGATGGACACGCTGCGTTCCATCATGCTTATTAAATAGTCTGGATGTTAGGTCATACGAGTCAATTGGGTAAAATTGTAGTTATCATTCTACACGGCCAGTACTTGATCATAGTAAATTTGTGGCTGAAAGTCATATCGCCGAGGTTTTTCTCAAATATCCAGCCCAGTTTTCAGTGTAATGTTCGGTCATAGTAGATCTGAATACATTGCGATTATGATGACTATGCTGGATGATGACTATGATAACTATGCAAGATGGAATTTAATTGAATCACTTAGGATAACATTCGTGTTTGTGTTTCTCGATGGTGTAGGATTGAAGATAACATTTAAGTGAATTTGGCATCACGAACAAGGATAGTTTCGCTTAAGAACTGGTGAATAGTGCGCAATCGGCTACCTGCAGTTTGTCGCGAAATTCATGAAGGTGGATGTCTATTGATTTCACGTTTTAGTATGATTTCGGGAAGGGAGAGTATGCCCAAGTAGTCAACGCATTTTCAGGTACATCTCTTCCCCTAATATTATTCTTGGACGTCTAAATTTCCCATCACCTCCTGTCCTTCAATATGTTTGGCTCCACCACATCTCCAGCATTTTAGTAGTACGCCTTTGCCGCCGGTCGTGGCTCAAATGCTGCCATGTGCCCGATGTTTTCTGTTCTCGTGAACATTTGACGTGAGACGGTGTCGACGCTGCATGGCTGGGTTTACCTGGTCACGTGCCGGCAAAGCCAGACACTGCTATTTAAGATTCTGGAAGTGCGATGGATTACATGGATTCCGATAACAACTATTCAGAGAGTGAAATTGGTCATGATCGAATTTAGAATAAACCGAATTCCTGACGACAAACTCCATACAGCGCAATTGGGTGGTTTTGGAGGTCCGCCAAGGAGGAGGCCCAGCCTTTGCACCGTCCTTGGCCTTGATATTATTGCAATGGTTATACAGGAAAAAAAAACATTGCAAACATGACTGAAAGTGCGCGTGCAGCTCCTGCTTCCTAGCACGTTCCAACGCATGCGACGGATATATGCACGTCTTGCAAAAACATTGTCTGTGAGACATGCAACACGGGTCCATGGACATTGGCCTCTGCAGCCATCACAGCTAAGTCCCAGAGGGATGCCACCATACGGCCCTGGGATGATGACGCATCATTAAACGCCGGCCCAGTGTGTGTGTGAACCATTAGCACCCGATGCAGTCACACGTGTGCGCGCCGAGACGATGAGGTAGACTGCCAAACCACGCACATGTGCGCACCCGCAGCCGTCTGTCTGTGGCGGCACGTCACAGCCTAATCAGCTGACCCTCGGCTAACCCACACTCTGCCCCCCAGATCGCGGCGCGGCCCGGTGCGCGCCACCTGCGCTGCCTCTTCCGCGTGTCGTTCGTGCCGCGCGACGCCTACGAACTGCTGCGCAAGGACTCCGTGGCGTTCGAGTACCTGTATGTCCAGGTAATTAGCGCCGACGAAGGTGAGCTTTGCGCCGTTACATCACTTGCGGCAATGCCACGTGTAGAGGACATCGCGAAGCGCAGAACACCCCGCAGCACGTCGATGACTTCGTTTGCGACGTGCAGACTCGCAAGCACGCCTCTGATGTTCGCGTCTGCCGCGAGCGAGCAGAGAATGATCGGCTGCGGTGTGGCCGGCGTTGGCGAGGCGGCTGGCGAGCCGGCACTGAGTCTTCCGCCTCATCATCGACGCTCGGCGGACGGCAAAAACTGCCAATCACACGAGTCGAGTGGTGGGAAAGAAGCGGCCTCGCGCTGCTGCGGCGGACACAGCTCAGCGCTGGTGATGATCGGACCGGGGACGGATAATACGGACGCTGCGGGGTGCTGCCAGCTCGGCCGAATACTGGCTGACACGGCCCTGCACTAGCGAGGTCGTGCGGCCCCCGGGGTACTGCCAGCTCCGCCGAATACCGGCTGACACGGCCCGGCACTCGCGAGGTCGTGCGACCACCGGGGTACTGCCAGCTCGGCCGAATACTGGCTGACACGGCCCGGCACTCGCGAGGTCGTGCGACCACCGGGGTACTGCCAGCTCGGCCGAACACCGGCTGACACGGCCCGGCACTCGCGAGGTCGTGCGACCCCCGGGGTACTGCCAGCTCGGCTGAATACTGGCTGACACGGCCCGGCACTCGCGAGGTCGTGCGACCCCCGGGGTACTCCCAGCTCGGCCGAATACCGGCTGACACGGCCCGGCACTCGCGAGGTCGTGCGACCCCCGGGGTGCTGCCAGCTCGGCCGAATACCGGCTGACACGGCCCGGCACTCGCGCGGTCGTGCGACCACCGGGGTACTGCCAGCTCGGCCGAACACCGGCTGACACGGCCCGGCACTCGCGAGGTCGTGCGACCACCGGGGTACTGCCAGCTCGGCCGAATACCGGCTGACACGGCCCGGTACTCGCGAGGTCGTGCGACCCCCGGGGTGCTGCCAGCTCGGCCGAGTACTGGCTGACACGACCCGGCACTCGCGAGGTCGTGCGACTCCCGGGGTACTGCCAGCTCGGCCGAATACCGGCTGACACGGCCCGGCACTCGCGAGGTCGTGCGACCCCCGGGGTGTAGTGAGCAGCCGTTCACGAGACGGTTTGCATTATAGGAGCATTCGTCATGATTCAGTGTGAGGGAGGTCTGGGTTTAGGAATCTATAGAAGGTAATTACGTCCCACTCTGCTACCCACAAACCTTTGAGGAATAGCATAAAGTTGCATAATATAGAGGAGTTCGCGAGGTCATTGTTCCTCTATATCTACAGGAATATGATTTTATATACTTGCCTTGGAAGCTATATTGTAATCATACGAGATTGTTCTTTCATTCCAGGATTTTTTGTTTAGGAAAATGCTTCCCCGCCCCGAACGGTATTCACACAATCGTGATTCACCTTGATTCAACCACATGGAGCCGTAGAGGATCTTTGGTGGCGGTGTCAGCTGCATTAGCTGTCATCAGCTGTCAAAAGCCCGGTTTCGGCGTTAATATCCAGAGCGTCGGCCGTCCGGCTGTGTTGCCGCTGAACGCCGTTCTGTCGTTCCGCAGCTGAAATCGAGCGCTGCTGTGTTGCGTAATTATGCGTGAGCGAATCGTATTTGCGCGTGGCAAAGCTAATCAGCGAACAGACCAGTGCAGCTTGAAGTTGTCGCCTAATGTAGGCTGAAGCATTACACGAGTGCTTACCCGACGGGAAGTCAAACGGCGTAAAGCACCGTGGAAGATGGATGTGGAGAACGTAGCGACCGTTCTGGCCGAGATTTCCTCGCCGCAAGCGATTAGGCCAAGTCAGGCTGGGGTAGGAACAATGCCTACTGTCTGGTGGTGGTGGAGGCGGAACCTGTCCCAACGTAGGGGTGTCGACAGTCGGTGGCCTCGCACGACTGTCTACCCGGCTGTCGAAGATATCGACGCAAATGGATTGTAAAATGTCAATCGATGTACGTGAAGTTGTGCAGCAAACTTGAAGCACACTTGAAGCACACCAGTGCGAGAACAGCGCAGCAGCTGGTGCCGGAGTCGGCAGAGAAACATGCCCACCTCACGGCCGGGCGGTGCACCAAACTAGAACAATCAACCAGCGATTACTACTACCAGAACTAGAACCTAGAACTAGAACCTAGAACTAGAACTAGAACCTAGAACCAGAACCTAGAACTAGAATCTAAAACTAGAACTAGAACCTATAACTAGAACTAAAAACTAGAACTAGAACTTAGAACTAGAACCTAGAACTAGAACCCAAAACTAGAACTAGAACATATAACTAGAACTAGAAACTAGAACTAGAACTTAGAACTAGAACCTAGAACTAGAACATAGAACTAGAACATAGAACTAGAACCTAGAACTAGAATCTAGAACTAGAACCTAGAACTAGAACCTAGACCTAGAACCTAGAACTAGAACCTAGAACTAGAACCTAGAACTAGAACCTAGAACTAGAACCTAGAACTAGAACCTAGAACTAGAACCTAGAACTAGAACCTAGAACTAGAACCTAGAACTAGAACCTAGAACTAGAACCTAGAACTAGAACCTAGAACTAGAACCTAGAACTAGAACCTAGAACTAGAACCTAGAACTAGAACCTAGAACCTAGAACTAGAACCTAGAACTAGAACCTAGAACTAGAACCTAGAACTAGAACCTAGAACTAGAACCTAGAACCTAGAACTAGAACCTAGAACCTAGAACTAGAACCTAGAACTAGAACCTAGAACCTAGAACCTAGAACTAGAACCTAGAACTAGAACCTAGAACTAGAACCTAGAACCTAGAACCTAGAACTAGAACCTAGAACCTAGAACTAGAACCTAGAACCTAGAACCTAGAACTAGAACCGAGAACCGAGAACCTAGAACTAGAACCTAGAACTAGAACCTAAAATTAGAACCTAGAACTAGAACCTAGAACTAGAACCTAGAACCTAGAACCAGAACTAGAACCTAGAACTAGAACCTAGAACTAGAACCTAGAACTAGAACCAGAACCTAGAACTAGAATCTAAAACTAGAACTAGAACCTATAACTAGAACTAGAAACTAGAACTAGAACTAGAACTTAGAACTAGAACCTAGAATTAGAACCTAGAACTAGAACCTAGAACTAGAACCTAGAACTAGAACCTAGAACTAGAACTAGAACCTAGAACTGGAACTAGAACTAGAACCTAGAACCTAGAACCAGAACTAGAACCTAGAACTAGAACCTAGAACTAGAACCTAGAACCAGAACCTAGAACTAGAACCTAGAACTAGAACCTAGAACTAGAATCAACCAGAAAGACGATTGCCGTCCAGGTGTACGGCATGCGCGGTGTACGAGGCCCGAGTCGGCTGCGGCGTGATGGCACTGCTCGGGTGCACACCGTACGCACACGCACTGCTCGCGTCCCAGCGTCGCAATGCTGACATTGGATGCGTCTTCTCATTTGGAGCCGACTAGTTTGTTGGCCTCTGTTTGCGCGGCGTCGGGTTCGGTGCCGGCCGGCCGCTCGTGTACGGTATCGCAGGCCAGCCGAACTCGAGACGATGCCGAAGAAGTTCCACAGGATGCTGGCTGCCGCCAGCTCGGTGTCTGCGGTGACTTGCGCACCGGCACACGTTGGTGCATCAGGCCTGCTGTTCGCTGGAATCGAGGAACGTTGCGCCAGTCTGTCATCAAGTTAGATTCTAAGTTTTAACTAACTGAGTAGCCAGTTGTATAATCGACTACCCGATAGGACTTAGAGAAATTTTATGGATGCAGAATTCTGGAAACCCGATTTCTGGAGACGGATGCAGTATCGGCCTTGTGGATTGTTTTGAGTGATTTGCTGCACTGCAACGAAGATATTAATTTTGTGCTTTCGATGCGTTTATGTTAGCGAATGCGCAAACTCGCTGACAGGGACCTGTTGGTAGTGAATTGCGCGCTGCGCTGAACCGATCGAGAACTTGCTCATAAGTTTGTGTAGGGGCAGTTGTGTTGTTTGAACACTTTCCGACGTGGATCGGCAAAGTTCACACAGGAATGGCAGTGCGTTTTCTACACAGCTGAGGTGCTCCAGACGCTGCGTTCGGTGCTCGGTATGCGGGCGTGACGCGGAGCGGGTTTACACAGGCTGTACGGTGAACATCTTTTTTACGGCACTTGCAACTTTTACGGCTGGACAGCTTCGCCGGTCTGTCACACTGATTGGTGCCGGGCGCTTACCCGGAGAAAGCCGCGTGCCGAACCAGGAACACTTCTTAATCTTCACTGGTTAGTTCGTTTTCGGCCGCCAAATGTTCACGAGAGGTGGTATCGATATTGCGCAATGACACTATGATCTCAACCACACGAGCTCGATTGGTGGGCGGAATAACAATGCTTCATTTGCCAGAACGATCCTAATGCATGCATGCTTCGGGTCGCACTGCCCACGCCCACCGACGCGTCTCAGTGCTGCACAGACGTGGTCCAGGAGCGGTCACTGACCACGCCCACCGACGCGTTTCAGTGCTGCACAGACGTGGTCCAGGAGCGGTCACTGACCACGCCCACCGACGCGTTTCAGTGCTGCACAGACGTGGTCCAGGAGCGGTTCGCGCCGGAACTGAAGTACGACGTGGCGCTGAGACTGGCCGCCCTGCACCTGCACCAGCACGCGCTCTCCAACAACATGCAGGGCAAGATCACCGTCAAAAATATCGAGTGAGTCACTCCATCACCGGTTGCAACTGCCAGGTGGATTATTGTGCCGTGGATTTTGGCACTGGGGTGATGCAACGTTATTTGAAGTGAGGCATGAGTCCTGAATACCAGAGTGAACCTGGAGCGAGACGAAAACTTCGATTGCAATTATGGTCAATGGAAGCGTGTCTAGCCCATGCACAATTACGTAAACAGCACTCAAGTTACAATCTATGTTTTCTCCATAGCAATGTACTTTGGTGTGCTGGTACGCTTAAAGGCTATATATTGACACATGTCGACCTTTAGAAGTTGAACTTTTCTACTTAAAATCGCCGATAGAAGAATTGCTGGAATACTCGAAAGAACGAAACGAAAGAAAAAGTTGATTAAGTTTTTTGTTCAGAATTTTCTGTTTTCCATTTTTATCCACCTCCTGTTCTCTTCAGTGTGCTGCCTCAGTATCATTCCTAGGCTATGGTTATGGTTGTCAAAATTATTGGATTAAAAAGCGCATCCTTATATTTGTACCCTCGGCGTTTCATTATACACAAATGCTATCTGCAGGAAAATATGGGGAAATGTGCGCTCGAGTAGCTATAAAGAATGATCAAATTATGTTCATACCTCCCATGGTTATGCCGAGTCAAATTTTATTCGTGCCTCATATCGGAAATAAACGCACATAAAATGCAACAAGTATGGCAGTCATCATTGGCCATCATTCCTAGTTTCTGAAAAGCATGCTAGGTATTTGATATGGTCTTTGCTGGAGAACTGTTGCTGGACGAGGGGGACTTGCCTCTGATAGCAGGTCACAAATTGATTCAAGTGAAGAAAAAAATGTATCACCTGGAGTGCAGGATCGATCCGTCATACAGCGACAGGGTTCCACGAGTGTTGACCGGCCCATTAGTTGCAGGGTCCTCACCGCATATGGTCTCTAGGATATGCAGACGCCGTATATCACTAGATCCATACATGATGGATCAGTTCTCTATCATTTGTTGGCTGGTCAAACGTGCGTCATGTATAGTTTTTGGGTGTGTCTTGGGGCCGCCATCCTGGAGATGTCTCGTAATACTTCTGCTGAGTACGGTTCAGATCAATCCATAGCCACTATCTGGGGGGGGGGGGGTGCGCAGTCTCCCAGGGTGCGTGTATGGTCATAAATGGCATTGAAATTTGTTGGCAGATACTTGTCGCACGATGCATTACGTCGCTTGACCAACAAGCGGGTGTTCAAACTCCTGTAAAATACCGAGCTGTAGGACATCGACAGGTATGCTTAGCTTTCAGTTTCCCTCGACAATGCTTTGGAGCACTATATCTTGAGGGCCACGGTAGCTCATTCAGTATAGCGTCGGACTCTTGATCGCAAGATTGTTGGTTCGAATCTCGCAACCGGCGTCATTTCCGAGCCCATCCACGACCAATCGGTGTGGGAGGTTGGCTACACTATATGACCTGGCGGTTGAGTGCGTCGTAAAATAGCCCAAAGTTCTTCTTCAAGGAGTACTGTATCTTAGGTCTGATAGGCAGAGGACGTGGTGGCATCATGTCAGTACGTATGTGTCGTGCCCTATGCGTTAGGCCGAGTGGCATGGTGAGTGACGTATTTGGTGTTTTGGTGAAAGTAAACGCACCTAGCAGCCAACTACTACGATGCCGGATGACTGTATTTAGGTAGGCATGAATTGCACTATATACTTAATTACACTATATGACTCCGGTCACACACAAGTATGTATCCCACTTCCGTGGACCTTTGGTGCATGCGAGCATACCACAGCATAGAGTGCCGACGTGTGGAAAGACGATAGCAATAACGGATAAGAGTC
Source organism: Imbricaverruca yamaguchii (assembly GCA_034440575.1). Lineage (NCBI taxonomy): Eukaryota > Metazoa > Arthropoda > Thecostraca > Neoverrucidae > Imbricaverruca > Imbricaverruca yamaguchii. The sequence continues at coordinate 664,796 of JAOTOL010001391.1, read as the reverse complement.
TGCCCTTCTGGCGAAGAATTCCCGTCAACATGGGTGGAACGCTTGGAGAGCCATACCGCAGCGCCTTCTAATTCCGGTAATGCACGCTGTTGGCCACCTTTCCCCGAGGTGCGTTTACTCGGATAGTCTGAGCGTCCCCTGTGTGAGATGAACCTGGAGATGAGCGTCGACCAGAGCTGCAAATGCACGCACCCGCAGCAGGGAGTGCGTGGGGAGAACATGGCGGGAATGGGGGACGTGGTGGCTCGTAGTGGAGGGGTGTGTTGTGTGGGAGCTCTTCCTGAATAATCCGTCTGGTGGTTTCTATGGAATTCGTTCACTCTGCCTTCTTCAAACGTTCACTACTCATGTGCTTTTATTTATATCCTGTTGTGTTTTCGCTTGTATTTGAATTGTTTCTGTTTGTGCCTTGCTGTTTTATGTTTGTGTATCGTGTGCTGCATTCCACCGTCTCGTGTTTGAGATGCTATGTTGCTTGCCAGGCTATACTGAGGTACCGCATTCTGATGTACGCTGTCATCTGATTGCTCTGGTTGTTCTTTATTGTAACCATCTGGTGCTTGGTACGTGCTGCTGCCATGCCTACGGTGTTTATTTTCCTCCTTGCATTGCCCGATCTGACTGTCGTTCTAGTGCGATCTCTCGCCATCTTTCTCCCGGCATCCGCTCCTCTTTCGCGTCGCCTCGGGAGAGCTCGCAGACGCGGTGCGCCAACAGGCATTGTAATCGTATCCGTCGGCCGGCGGCGGCGGCGGCCGAGCTCAGTCTCGGGCTTGTTTGCGCTCCTCGGCGACCGAGCCCCTCAGGAACGGTCAGAATTGGCCGTGCCCCGGGCGGCACAACGCGCATCGCCTTTGACCCCTGCAGCGGTAGCCAAGGCCCTCAAGGACAGTCGGAATCGACTGCCCCAGACGACACAACGCTCATCGCCTTTGACCCCTGCAGCGGTGGTCGAGCACCTCAGGGACGGTCGGAACTGATTGCCCCAGGTGACACAACGCGCACCGCCTTTGACCCAAGTGGGCCAATTAGTTTCCTGTCCGTTCCGTTTTTAACCGCATGCGTGATAAAATTCCTTCTTTTGCATTATCTGTCTTGTACTACAATGCCTCTTTTACCTATTTCGCAGACACATACCTAGGTACTCGGGGAATGGCCACATATATGCCCTGCATATGCTTAGCCTGGTCCCAGTGATATTCTTCCGCTCAATATCTGGTGAAACCAATTGGCATTTATTTGACCTTATTGCAGTTTCAACTGTTACTTGTGAAAGCTGCATATCATGAGCATGATTGGTCTGTCAGCCACCATCATTGATAATCTGTTGTTTTCAGCAATTAGCACACGACTTTTTTAAATACTGAAGGATCTGTTATGAAATTGTTTAATATGCATGACAGACTAGCTGGCTGGAATGTTGAAATGTACCTCATTAATTGCATGATGATTATCATCATTAGGTTTTCACAAACAAAGTTTTATTGATATATAAATTCAAGTATAAAGGACTGAAAGACCAGTTGAAAGACCCGCATATATTCCGAGATCGGTCAAAAAGCCCGTCGGTCCGGACCGGGTTTCCTGATCGGGCATTCGGACCTTACATTTCCCGCCTGTAATGCAGATCGATTTATTAATACATTGGTGCGTGTTGAAATTTGCTCATTTCGCAGACACATACCTAGGTGCTCGGGGAATGATCACATATATGCCATGCACATATATGTGGCTGGTTTAACACGATCGCGGAGCTGCGGGCAACGTCCCATCGCACTCAGCAGTTCTGAAATGTATTCGATGCATGTGTCTGGACATTGCGGCGGACGCATTCGAATCAGATTTAATCATTTTCGTTTCATTTGCCTTGGTTCCCGGTGCAGTCCACACAGCGGGAACAAATCAAGTCATCATGCATCATGAATGTATGGAAATACATCGCGATGAATTGCCGGACGAGCCTCGCGGACGCAATATAGCTGCGGCTCCTATTAAGCCTGGGCACTTTATGACATGATGACTTTATGATGGACAGCGTAGAAGGATTGGTACTAATTTTTAGCCAGGCATCACGTTTGCTCGCCGCACATGGATTATTTGTGCCCAGCAAGCTGTAGCTTGATGAAGACTGATGTCGCTCGGGCCAGATCGACCCACATCGAGTTTATCCAGCTGCCGAAGCGCGCGACGCTTAGCTCCCTTCAGACAATTAGGACACACTTTACGATTGAATTGCGTTATGATACATGGGAACAAACCGACCAATGCGCGATTGATCCTGCAGGCTGATCGCAGCCGATTAATCATGATAGGACAGCCCATCCCGACCTAGGGGATGAGTAGTCTAGGGGTAAGATGATCTCACAATCGAAAGGTTGTGAGTTCGAGTCTCACCAGTCGTTATTCTTCGTACGCGACCAATCGGCGTGAGAGAATGACGACGCTACACGACTCAGCGGTCGATGTGTCGCAAAACCAATAACCAACCAACCAACCCATCCCGACAGACAAACGCGTTGACCGCCGCTTATCCGCCCTTTGCGGCTGCTCTGTCACACTAAGCTCCATTCAGCTCAGCATTGGTCTTCCCCGTCACAGTGGGTAAATATATGTATATATATATAAAGACATAAAACATCAGTGCAACTATGAGCCACAAGGGCCCACCAAATCCAAGTTGTCCACCAAATCCGTCGATCAGCCCTCCCTGGAATACTGAAAAGCAAGCTCTCTATTCTTATGATGATAGTTTATGTTGTTTTTAAAGATATTCAGTGTGCTGCTACTGACAATGTTTTCTGGCAGCTGTTTCCAGTGTTGTATTACCCTGTTGGTGAAGAAAGACTGTCTTAACCTCGTCCTGCTGTGGTTAACTTTCATTTTGAATTGATGACCTCCAATGGTATCATTTCTGTCAAACTCAAGCGTTTCCATGAGATATCCCTTCTCCAGACCATAAAAAAATTTAAAGACCTGGATGAGATCTCCTCTCGGCCTTCTATATCTAAGTGAAAACATATTAAATTTCTTCACTCTTTCGTCATATTCCAGGTCGCTTATACCATTATACCATTAGCCATTTTTCAACCCTCTTGTGTATTCTCTCCAAAAGCCAAGAATCTTTTTCATGACTAGGAGACAAAGCTTGGACGCAGAATTTCAAATGTGGCTTGACATATGCACAGTAAAGCTTCCTGATGGCCTCCTCACTTCTGTATGATACATTCCTATTTATTGCTTCTCAGTGCCTTCTTCCTGGCTTCCTTGGGGGACGAGTGGTCTAGGGGTAAGTTGCTCGTCTCATAATCGAAGGATTGTGGGTTCGAGTCTGACCTGTCGCTACTCTTCGCCCGCGACCAATCGGCGTGAGAGATTGGCGACGCTACATGACTCAACGGTCGATGTGTCGTAAAAGCAATAACCACCACCATCACATCCTGGCTTCCTTGGTCTGGTCTGATGCCCAAAGTGTTGTGTTCAGAATAACAACTAAGTCCTTCTCCTGCTGAGTCACGGATAGTACCGATGGTTTTTCATCTGTCAATGAACAAATAATTTCTTAATCTATTTCATATGCATTCCCGCTATACTGTTCCATATTTTTAACGAGCGACATAAAAGTGGTTCTCAGTGAGGTGTAAGATCAAGATTAAAGTGTAACTTCATGAAGGCTCATCGGTTCACAAAGCTCAAGCAGAAATAATGTCCGTATTGTTGCTCAATATGAAACTATCCTTTGATATATTCATAAAAGTATAGTATGAAATATATTACCCATAAAAAATAATATATTCATTGGTATAGACGAAAGCAATTTCAAGAGGTCTCTCAAGATCCACCATCCGACTAAAATCATATCCGGAATGAAGCAATTCTGAATCTTTCACATCCAAAACTGAGGTCTCTTTTACATGAAGATTTCAGATTACATCAGATTTGCTTCGTATTGCCAATACTTCGCTTTGACTATCCACAGTCGTTGATTGAAAACCCGCTGATGTCTGAGCAACACCTTCAAAACCGCAATGCAAAACTGCAACTAAATGTGTAGCTATTAATCGATGGTTCCAATGGGCTGGTGATTTTCAATGCGGAGTCAGGTTCACAGGGATCAGTTCGAACGCCTTGAAAAGCTGGCGTTCCGCGACCTTATCGACATCAGCCCTGTATTCGAACCCGCCCTGAGACATGCCAGGTTCCGCATCCTGTCTCACGGGCAGAGGCCGCCTCAGCTACCGCTCCAGCTACCACTCCAGCTGCCCCTCCAGCTGCTGCTCCAGCTGCCGCTCAAGCTGTCACTCCAGCTGCCGCTCCAACTGCCGCTCTACCTGCCGTTGCATCTGCCGCCACAGCTAGTCCAGCTTCAGCTTTGCCAACTAGTCCAGCTGGCCGGCCGCCGCCAGGCTGACGGCAGATCGGGCCGGATCGGCGGCAGGTCCGGACGGCGGCACGCGGCTCGTTCATTTCAGAGTGATCGTCGGTCGCGAATTAGTGTCGAGAGCAGCGGGCCTAATCGCAGTCGTTCGCCCATCGTGCCGGTAGTAGGCGTAGTGCCCGTGCTGTTTGTTCGACGGCCTGGAATGGTGCTCGTCGGTGAGATAGATCAACGCATCGGGCGCTGTTTATCTGATGGGCTGCCGCGCGGTGAGATGGCTGGCACCTCGGGTGGGCAGGCGAGATGACCTGTCGCTTTGACAGGTGATGTCTTCCCGATCGAAGTGAATGCCAAACCAGGAGCGCTCGTCCTCGGCCCCAGGGTCATCTCGTATCGAGGTGACGATGCTGTATTGTCGCGTTGTGCTGTTAACACACCCCGCTAATATCTCAGCAACCAATGCGCCGAGCGAACTGATTTAGGCTATCATCGCTACGTTATCAGTTTGCTTCACTGGAGTTAATGTTGCAGGTTTGCTGAGCAACTTTACTAAGAAATGTCAGCAAAAAGTATATGTAAATCAAAACTAACGCATTAATTGGCCTCACGAACCATCCACTCGATGGATTATGGTGATGCCAACTTGATGCCTGCCATGTGTTGACCCCAATGAGCTGTGGAGGTTGCCATGTAACGCATGGACTTTATCGTGCTTGGAAACATTACGGTAACATTCATGTTTTTACCTGTAATGACCTAGCGAAGTCACAATTGCACACATGCGACCTCTAATCACATCATGTTTTTTCTCCATATGTGACAGGCTGGATTTCGCGGGTCAATCATCTTTCAGCATACAACGCTCCCCTCACATAATTCTGACCAGTTATGAAAAGATTACGGTAACATTACGGTGAACATTAAGGAAAACATTACGATAACCGGCGCTGGGTTAATGGGTTGCTTCAATACCTTTTCAATCGAAATAGCTTAGCATTTTATTCCAATCTGACCTATGCTTAGACATACAAACATCTTGCGGCTGTAACCAACTAACTGCAGTTCTAATATCCCATTCCGAACAGCGGAAAGGGATATCATGGGTATTTGATGATGTGATATCCGGTGATTCAGGGTGACCTCGGATGATATGTTTTGTTTGCACTGGCTGTGCGACTGATTGCCGGAGGGATACTGCACGTTTGCGTGTGCTGCACTGTTTGACTCTTGAGCCATCTGGAAAGTATGCGAGGACGTTAGCCACCACGCTCAGATGAAGGGAAATTGAGTCACTCAGACCCATATCTGATCTCCCCGTTCAGAGGAAGAGACCCACCCACCCGGCGGCAGCCACCAGCCACAGTTGCCAGACGTGCCGTCGACACCGGTGGGGGTGGCAGTCGTGGCGGTGGCGGTGGCGGTGGTCGTGGCGTGGTGGCGGTGGCGGTGGCGGTGGCGATGATGGTGGCGTGATGGTGGCGGTGGCGGTGGCGGTGGCGGTGGCGGTGGCGTTGATGGTGGCGTGATGGTGGCGGTGGTCGTGGCGTGGTGGCGGTGGCGGTGGCGGTGGCGGTGGCGGTGGCGGTGGCGGTGGCGGTGGCGGTGGCGGTAGCGGTGGTGGTGGCGTGATGGTGGCGGTGGTCATGGCGTGGTGGCGGTGGCGGTGGCGGTGGCGGTGGCGGTGGCGGTGGTGGTGGGTGGCGGTGGCGGTGGCGGTCGCCGCTAGCCACCGTCGGCCGGCATCGGACATGCCGCCGCCACTACCGTCACCGGCGATCCCCGCCGACCACCGGGTCGCCAGGCCAGGTCCTGGGAGCTTTGGCGTCGTCGCCAATCCCATCAATTCGACGGATCGACGCCACTGTCCCGTCGGCCAAGTGGGCTCCGGTGGCGAATTGAGACGACAGCGACACTGCTGTTCAGCGTTCGGCGACGACGCCGCCGCCGCTCGATCCTGTTCTGCGGGGGAGATGAGGGGGGGGGGCGGCTGCGCCATGAAATTTCGCAGCAGCCCAGTCCGCTGCGGTTTGTATTCCCCCATAATTTATCGGCTCCCGTGTAATTTACTACCACCGTGAATAGCATAACAAATCGTCTCCATCAGCTCCTACAATTCGTTAATTACTCCACCACTTATCTGAACCGAGTAATCCCATTTTGCTGCAGCCGTGCGTCCTGTGCGGCTCATTCATTGCAAGATACGCTGCGGGTAGTTTTTTATCCTTAGCAGTGACAAAGTGCCAACCGCGCGAGATGGATTCTGTTAATGAAAACCTAGGCAAAGCCGGCTTATGTGGCATCCGGTATCGGGCAAGCAAGTGAGGAAAGAAGAGAGACGCCGGCGGGAAGTGGCGCGGAGGAAGGGAGCATGCATGACATGCAGAACATACAGACAGACGTACATCACACTCGATAGAACATTGGGGGAGGGGCCGCATCACGGTCACCGAACAGGCTCCGCTGACCAACCGCAAACTGGTCAGCGGTCCGGAAGCAGAAGCGCAGTAGAGGCCTGGGCGCCCAGGGCGAGACGTGGGCGACCGGGTACAAACTTGGACGTGTGGTTGTATCTTGTAGTTAAAGTTTGATAAAAAGCCGAGGGAAGAAAATCCAAGCTGCTTAGAAAACCCGAAGGTAACAGCCCAAGCGCCATATATGGGGCAACCGTTCGTTTTTGCCAAACTGGATCTGTTCCTTCCTACCTATTGGGAATTAACCTATATATGTGCCATGCGAAGATGGAGAGGATGGTAACATGCAACGTGGAACTTGTAAGCTTGTGAGTTGCAGTATTACACCAAATCAATTCAAATCAAACCAATCAGATCATTTAGCCCAGCTTGGTGCTATGTAAGAAACTGAGATGTAAGTTGAGGAGCACCGGGTGCTCGTCCCCAAGAGCTCGTAGCGACATTGTGTGCGAGTTTTAATACATACTGGAGAAATACTGGAGTATGGCAAGACGACGAGGATTATATGTTGGACAAGAGGGTGTATTGCACTCGACATAAGTGTGCACAGCACAGGTTTTTGCAAAGTGGATCGCGGCGTGCTCGAAGGAAAATATAATTCAATTATATTTTCCTTCAGCAAGGGCCTGATAGGTGGGGAGGGGAGATCGGGAAGCGTCGGTCGGCGGTAGGGAGCGGGGTGCCAGCCCGCCGCCGACCTGGGACACGCCTCCGTCGGCCTGTGCCCGGTCTGCCTCGAACCATTAACGAGCTGTAGACGACGGACGGTCAATCAGCCCCGCCCCCGCCCTGCCTCCCGTCGCCAGCGACGACGACGCCGACGACGACCGACGGTAATACCGCGGCCGTCGGCCAGTGTTGCCGGCACCTCCCGAAATGACAGCGTGGACGGCCGAGGTGGTCGCCCAATTTCGCCGCGAGCGTGACAGTGGACCGCAGAATATTGGTTCGCCATTTGGGCTCAGCGGCGCATCGGCTGCGTTGGTCATCCAGCGCCCAGGCCGCGGAAAATTGAATGCTTCGTATGCGAAGGCTTCAATTGAATGGTCCAGACGTTCGCGGTGGGAACTCGCGGGCGAGCTAGTTTTGTATATGCTGGGTTACGGATTTTTACCTGGGGAACCGCCCTCGCAAACCAGTAGAACTGTTTCCAACGGCTATGTCTGGCATGTGTCTCAATGGTCCATGTCCAACCTTAGCACCGCCACACTACGGCCTCAAATTTTCGTCGGAATGAAAATCCATCCAGAAGTAAACAACTCACGAGTCCGACATTTCCTGATTGCCAGGCGGCGATGTTGCAACGGCAGACCAAAGGCGGCCATGGTTTACACTAAAAGTAATCCTGTGTCCGATAACCGCCGCCTTGGTGTTGACTAATAGCTGGGATGGTTCGTTGTAGAAGCTAGAGCCCCTGTGGAGGCTGTTACTCGCTAGAGACGGAGTTGTACTATATTGTGTGCGATCTTGTGACGTTATTGTTATATCCACGCCATGGTTCACACGCGTGAACTGTTATTGGCATGGACACCATGGTGTAGTATCTCTGGATGGCCTTCCAGGTATGCCGTTTGTTTTTAAAATTTTGGCCATTTGAAAGTTGTCTAATATAGGATTCGTACCCCGATTTTTTAAAGATTTTAAGAACGTTGCTACATCCAAGTATTGTGTAATATTAGGAACGCCATTGTGACATGCCAAGAGACATGCTAGGACAGGACAGGTGGAGTCACAGTTTTAAAACGACAATTTCGATGATTGTGGCCCTCATTGGCCTAATTTCGAACTTCGAAGTGCAGATATTTTCTCTCCCTGCCTTCCTCTCACTAATCATAGTCATTCCAGATATTTTGTCGGTTGCTATATTCTCGTGCCACGCCCCACGCCCCACGTCCCACGCCCCACGCCCCAACCCCCACGCCCCACCCCCCCACGCTCCACGCCTACCACTGTTCGTTAACTGCTGGGCCCTTCATTCTGGGTGTTTATCAATCGGTGTATATTTCATTGTGTCCCCCTTGACACATGCATACATCCAGGAGAAATATGTGCGCGATTTTGTGCTCGTTGTAGCCAACAGTATAATTAGCTCAGGTTATCTTCTACCAAAAATAATATTGAAAATGCATCATATTCTAAATGTGTTTAATGATGCTGACGTCTCGAAGTTGTTTCAGCAGGTGTTTTATGTTAAGTGTGTGCAAATAAAGAGCAAGTATACAAACTGGCCCATTCTCATGTCGCTGTGAAACGATTGGAAAAGGAACCTGAAAAGCGTCATATTTCGCCAGCCCGATGATATTTTGGTCAACTATGACACTTTTTGAAGAGCAAAAACAAATAGTACCAATATCACACGTGACATCTTTCACAATTATCTGTCTGGAGCTTGGTGCTTGAAATATTACTTCGTCTCTAAATTGTCAGAGGACCACTCAACAAACACCATATTTTACACCTAGATATTTACATTTTGAGACCAGTCGCCGCAAATGGAGAACACCACCACAGAAAAAAAAAACTGCACATGGCGGAACACAACGAACGCCGAAGAAAGTTGATAATGGCCAGAGTGACGATGGAATACCACTTTCGGAGCTCGCTGTGTTCCATATCGCATTCCCTGGTACTATCATGTTTATGAACGCCATTGAACCACTCAGCCTGACTTCCAGTAGTCTGGAGTCTGTTACATAGACGCGCTACATCGCTGGGAATGCTATTTTAGTATTCCGTACAGTCAGGTCGAAAGCCTTCGATGGTTTTCTGCGCCGGATAGACAATTTCCACCCGTCACTGGAGTTCACTATCGAGAGAACCGGTAGGTTACCGCACAAACAAGTAGCATTCCTAGACACACTGCTGACCATCCATAGCCCCGCAAAATGCATTACTGAACTCTTCACAGAACGGATGGCTACAGAGATCACATTACTACACGCAAAACAAGAAACACACCACATGGTGATCATATAATTACATGTCACCTAAACAGCCCAGTAACCTCGGCCTTCTTTTCAGTTGAAATTTTGCATACACACTAGGACGTAGGAGAACTAAAAACAGTAAAATCCATTGAAATTAGGAACCAAAGACGTAACCTAAACACAAACAGACATCGTTGTGAACTCTTCTCACTCCAAACACATGCACTATCCCGAGCCCTGCACCGTCCGCATACGACAACAGAACATGCACCATGAACATACAACAGCACCAAGAAACAAAAGTACATCGCCACCCCGGCATCATGAACTATATTCGTTGCGCTCCGTGTTCCGACATATCATATTTATTCTTGCTTTACTTGGCGATGTGCAAAACTAGAAGTGTTTATCTCCGCGTGCAGCGGCGGTTTTACATGGTAGATATCTAGGTGTAATATCTGGTGTTTGTTGAGTGGTGCTCTCAAAATTGAGACATGAAGTAACACTGCAAGCACCAGACAGACCACTGAGAAAGATGTTACGTTCGATATTGCTTTAGCTTGTTTTTGCCTTTCAACATGTGTCATAGTTGACGAAACCCTGGTTGCATAAATATGTTTCTTTTTCTGACTCTTCAGGCGTCAGGCAAATCTGACTCAACTTCAAGAAAATCAGCTACATTTGATGTATTTCGAATATGATGCATTGTCAATGCTGTAATTTCGTAGGTGACCTGAACTATTTAAACCGTTGGTTACAGCGACCACGGGAGCGTACAAATATTCCTTCAGGGTATTTTTTCTTCCGCTCGTGTGTGATGCGTCGGGTGTTCTGTCTTACAAAATATCGGTGTGATTGAATGACAACATGCTGAGCACTGTGCTATGGAAAGTAATGGACCACCTTTTCTTCCACCGTTATGACCCTGATTCACTGACATGATACGTGCGAGGTCATCACCATGGATCAGGCGCAGCTCGTTTATCACCTGGGAACTTCTAAATTGCCGTGCTTAAAACTAAGCCCTTGATTCTAACTTATGGCTGTCCGTCGGTCGGATCGGGGCACATTAGTTATCGTTCCGCGGGCCAGCGTCGCGTCTGCGCAAATGTCGACAAATGGATCCGAACCGGTTAAAGTTTTGCGAACTTCCACACCTACTCATTGGTAAATTTACCCATGGTGTCAATTGCTGGTGGTGTTGCTATTACATTCCGCTACAGTGGATGAGGAGTGGGTACTTTGTCGCCTCTCATGTCCGCAAAGTGCCCATCAAATTAATGTGGCATGGCACTCTAATCATATGGTTAGAACCACAGTTATGTGAAACTTTCGCAAGTGCCAAATGCAAAGAAGAACCTGATTCACAATGGGAGACGCGATTAATGTGCCCCAAAGCCATTTGGGATGTTGAAATAGGCCATCATCTAGCTTATCATAAGAAGGACCGCCTTCTTCTATGCATGTCGCACCAGCCACATACTCAGATGGTATAAACCAGAGGTTAAAAAATCCCTGACTCTCTCCCAGCCAAATGTTCCAATGGTAGACTGTTTCTATGAGCATGAATCAAGATGTTAGTTGGAGATAGGGTTTACTCGTGCTTCAAAATAATGGAAATAATGCTTGAATATACATCAGATTTTGGTGATCTACTTTGAGTTTCTAATTGTTATTATTTGTGCTGTTAAAATGTCGAATTCTGAATATTTCAGGGACGTGCTGAGTGCCCACTAATTAGGAATTGAGTCAGCGGTCACATCCTTCCATCTATCCGTGTTATGTATTTCGCTGACACATAGTACTTCATGAGTGTAAATATCATGTTTAACGCCGTTTCCCACGGAAACGGCGTTGTTGGCGAGTCCCACGGAAACCGCAATAGTGGGCTATGTTAGGAAACTGCCTTCCATTGGCTACTCGGTGCTGGATAGGACACCGTCGATATGAAGGAGTTGACAGCTGACCATTTATAGTCATAACCTTCGGTCCAACAGTTGGAAATATTGCTTTATATCTACGTTTAAGAACCTTGTGGCACTAACCAACCTGGTCAAAGCTCATTCGCCAGCAGTGTGCTACGGTGAAAATATATTCCCTGATAGGAAAGCGGACCGAGCGTAGGCCAAGCACATCGATGGAACAAGCACGAGCTCCAAAAGGAAAAAATAATGCACACAAATGTGGTGTGCCTTTTCAGGTTTTTAGCGCACCGACTGCACCAATCATGCAGCGTCCAAAACATACCAAAACCGTCACTCTGGTCTCGCAAGCTTTACCAGACAATCCATGGCCACAGTAGGCTAATCAGTTCGCTTTCATTCAATATTGACAATTCTTTTCAACCAAATCTCAGGTAGGGACACGAAGTTGGCTCAAAGAGTGCTCAATCTCTACGTCAAATGGCCTCCACAATATACCTGGAATTTCGGTTGTTATGGTGACTCCTTTGTAACTTCATTGGATGTTTTATGGCGATTCAAATTCTTAATATCAAATGTTGAACATTTTGTATATTTATAA
>JAOTOL010001391.1:405000-647500 GCA_034440575.1 Imbricaverruca yamaguchii | reverse complement strand
GCGGTCACAGCTCCGGTCACGGCCTGCTGAGGTCGCAGATCGGTGTCGCCTCTGCCGGTCCCGGCCTGGGGCGGTCGCAGCTCCGGTCACGGCCTGCTGAGGTCGCAGATCGGTGTCGCCTCTGCCGGTCCCGGCCTGGGGCGGTCGCAGCTCTGGTCATGACCTGGGGCGGTCGCAGCTCCGGTCACGGTCTGCTGAGGTCGCAGATCGGTGTTGCCTCGGCCGGTCCCGGCCTGGGGCGGTCGCAGCTCTGGTCATGACCTGGGGCGGTGGAAGCTCCGGTAATGACCTGGGGTGGTCACAGTTCTGTGTTTATTTGTCGTGTGGCGGGGGAGTAAGGAGTCGTCCTAGCCGATACCCATCAAAGTTCATTTCTGTGACAGCACTGTTCTGGTATGGAAACGGAAGGAGAGGTGAAGCATGCCCATGTACGTTGACTGCGAGTTGACTGTATCCAGACAATGTAGGTGGTGACAGTCGGGGGCGTCACCGCCTTCAGTTTCCCAGTGTGGTCCAACCCCATGGGGGCGGGAACGATTGGTAAGTCTGGAGTCATGGCTGGAGATCCAGAGTGGGTCGGAGGGAGGAGGGGTTCTGGGCCCACTGGTTGGGTATTTTTCCTAATGCCAAGTTGTCATTTTCCCTATTAAACCTGAAAATATATCTTGAAAATAAGAACTTGCACGCTCCTGACTTCGTGAGAGATATCGGACCCTGGTCGGGGGAGTAAGGCCATCAGATATCCCAGGTAGGATCCAGAGCCAGCGGTAGGATCCAGACCCAGCGGTAGGATCCAGACCCAGGTAGGATATCCCAGGTAGGATCCAGACCCAGGTAGGATATCCCAGGTAGGATCCAGACCCAGCGGTAGGATCCAGACCCAGCGGTAGGATCCAGACCCAGGTAGGATATCCCAGGTAGGATCCAGACCCAGCGGTAGGATCCAGACCCAGGTAGGATATCCCAGGTAGGATCCAGACCCAGCGGTAGGATCCAGACCCAGGTAGGATATCCCAGGTAGGATCCAGACCCAGCGGTAGTGGCACCTTTCGCGGCAGGCGTGCTGCTATTAGCTCTCTCACCGTGGCAGCAGTACAACTCGGGACGTCATATTTCAATGTCCCGGAGGTTTTCATTTTCCATAGTTTATTCCGTGAGGTTATCTTTTCTAGACTCGACGACAGCGGGGAAATTTTAAGGCACGTCGATAAGAGCGAATGTGATGGTGGCCGACCTTCCGTTAAGACTTTGGGAGCACAGGCCGTGCATGAGAGCATTTTATGCTCAGCCGAGTTTAGTTCAGTGACATTTTATGCATTGAATTCAGTGCTCCATCTATGGAAAAGGTTAGGTTCTGATCCTGAATTTCTGCAGTAACTGCTATAAAGCTAACGATGCCTAAGTTAGGGGTGTCGTCTTGTGAAGATGATCGGGGTGTCTCAAATGTTCGAAAGCACATGGTACGTTGCTCGGGGGTGCGAATCTGAGAAACCGTCCTGAGACATAAGCACAGAAGATTGTCTTTATCATTTACAAGGTACAGTACTTCACCGCGGCGGATACCGAGTGTACAAAGTATGAATGATATCACGATTCAAAAGGTCGTCATTAGCAGAGGATCATGTTCCTCACTTCACATTGTCCAGCCTATTCTTTCGCATAGAATAAGCTGAGCTTGTTGGTTGAACTCCAGCTACGTTACCTCCTCATTAAATTGAAATAGTGATGCCGACGTGCTGCATGTGATGGACGCGGTTCACAGTCATTTTCCTGTGTGGATCATCCCACGCAGTCGAGGAAGACGTCCCCCAGACTTCAGGCGGACCCTACTTACGTACCCCAACCAGAAGACGAACGAACCGTTGCAATAGTTCGTTCGTCTTCTTGTGCCTCAGCTACAAGTACCACGTCGTTGGCACTTGATGAACGAGGGCTGCTAGTTTCAAGTCTTTAAAGGCAGTTGCATTGTGTGGTCAGTGTGTGTTGAGTACTTACCAATTGTGCTACATAACATGAACCAAATGTTTTGCGACTCTCTATGAGTTTTAATCATGGGTAGCGATACAAATAAATTTGCACATGCCGGCTATGAATAATTATATATATTTAGACGACATAGAGATGTTTTTTCATTCAGAAATACAGCTCAATTTTACAACTGCGGTTCAACAGGATTTTCTGACTCAGGATACCAAGCAATGATATCCTTCCATTACTTTGGTCGAACTATATTGTTTGCTAATGGAGTACCTGCAGGCATGATCATCTACATTGTTCCACAAAGTCGGTGATAGTGTGCACAGCTTAATGTTATGATCAGATGTTTTGTAGGTGACGAAATACCCTCTAGAATATGCGCTCCCCATTTGTTCAATTTCAACTCTCGTAGTGAGGGAGAAATTTATACCCCTCGCAATTTGGAAAATAGGACGGAAATTTACCCCCCCCCCACCCATACACACACACACACACACACACACACACACACACACACACACACACACACACACACACACCACACACTAGTTATTGTGTTGTGAGTGGGCCGGGTGGATTTTCCAGATATCCGGGTGATCTCCTTCAAGAAATGTCTTACATGAAGTACGTATTTTCGTTCACTTCTAGTAAAAACGATTCGTTTCTTCGTCAGTTTTTTAGTCTCGTTTTCGCATGATTGGCCTCGTTGGTCGAAGTAGGTCTTGTACTTAATTTTGGAAGCCAAAAATACCCCAGAATTCGCCACTGTGGTGAATTTGTCAATGAGCCTTTCCTGACTAACACGAATACGGCCGGGGGTGTCGTTCTGCATGCTCTCTATAAGGCCGCTTACTCCCGCGAAGCGAGTCCATCACAATCGTCCCAATTCCAACTGTGCCTTAAAGATTCAAGCCGGGATCTCACGGAGCTTTCTCGCCTCACTTGGAATCCTCCTGGCTCGATCTGCGTGCATTACCCCTCCCCACCTCCAGAGTATTTCACAAGACGTCGACCGTGAATACGGCTCGGTCCGGGCTGCAGACGCGTCTGCAGACTCCGACGAGCCCTTGAAGTCCCAGATTGGCTCCGTCATCGCTTGGCTGAGGATGCAGTGGCGGCAGACTGCGGCCGGTCGCAGCACCGACAACAGAATCTGACATCTCCGCCCATGTCGGACGCACATCTCCGCCCATGTCGGACGCACATCTCCGCACATGTCGGACGCACATTTCCGCACATGTCGGACGCACATCTCCTCACATGTCGGACGCTGACTGCCGTCGGCGGATGTTCTTCGGCAACGTAATTGCCGGTGTTTGATGTTCTGGGCCAATGTCACTCCCAATAACATTGCAGGCACCTGATGCCCTCTACCGATGTCATTGTCGATATTCGATTTAGTGTGCCGATATCGCTGTCGATAGCACACGTCCTGCAGTCTGACTCCCGAGGAGTGATGGGAGGGCAAGAGGAGTGTCGTCGGCTGTCGTTGCTGGTTCGGTGGTTATTGAGGCGCAAGAAGATGGTGAAGCGTTCATCAGTGAGAGGTTTATGAAGTCAATTGTGAAGTCGATGCAATATGTCCGCTACGAGGCACCCCACTGTTTGGGGAGAAGGTGGACCCAGGAATGTGCCCAAAACTACACCGCTGCAAGTTTTCACTGCCTTGCATCTCTGCTCGGTTTGGCTCCCACCTACCCGCGAGGATTATTGAAGGCACCGGTTTTCTTTCTTTAAACAATGGTCATGTTCCGGAAGCTTCCATGGGACCTCCACCCCCGGAGTATTATCGGGTTTTGCCAGCCTGCCACCATTGTCGTGAAATGGGCTGTTCACACTTCCTGGAGCGGGCTGTGGTCCCAGAACCTGCTTGACGACTCTCACGAGCGGTCGAAGACCCCATGCTACCTGAGCTGGCTGGTGGCCCAATAACACCTCCCCTGACATCGCTTTCGGTCAGTGCCCCGGTAATTCGGTCCGTGCTGTGCTCCACGGTCCACTGATTAACGAGGTGGCCGTACTCAAGTGGTGCCCGTCCCTTGTGAAGTCATTCCGGCTTAGCGCAGTCAGTTACGTGGCTGGACTCTCCAAGCTCCACGCGGTCTGAAAACATTCTGCCAGCTTCCAGCCGGTCCCATCCCCTGTCCGCCAGGTCCCGGACGACCATGGACAGCCTAGCGGGTGGCCGCCAAACGTCGAACGGCACGTACGGTCCGCCCGGCCGGTCGCTGTCTCGGCCGTTATTCGCTAGGGTGTTGGGTGGTCAGTCACGCTGAGGGGAGTTGAGTTATTCTCGCCCGTTGTGCCCAAGGACATCTAGCCAGCCACGCCGAGCGGGATTTACATTAGCATCGATGTCGCTTTTCAGGAGTCAAACATGGAGACGGTGATCCTGGTCAGTCCCAAGTTCGGCATCAGTCAAATCAACAGCCTCAAGAGCAGTACGGTGAGTCGCGCACAGAATCGACCGGCGGTTGTCGTCTGCCGTGGCTTGTCACCGCGATCGATGTGTTCATCCTGCACGAGCAAGTCCATCGCAGTGGTATCTGCGGACTATGTTATGGTGACGCCACTGAAGATGTATCTGTTGGATAATGCATGGACAGGAGGTATCGCACAGATACGGCTTCAGTAATGACGTAACCACATATTTAGGTTGGCCGACCGTAGATGCTGGCACAGCTTTGTCAAGACTTGTGCTTTTGCGTACCATACGTTTACAGACTTAAATCATGATGGAATAGTTACTACGACATTGGTCGTTTTAAAATTTTGCTCTAGACATGCACCAAATAAGATATATTATGTATTATTAGTCTAGTAATCATAGTCCCGACGAAATTTGATCGTGAAAGAAACTTACTTTGTATTACTTTGTAGAATACCCTATGCGTTTTTTTCCTCATAAAGTGGCCATAAATCATGGACAGTTCGATGATGTAGGAACGACATGGCATTCCAAGACTATCTCGTCTTCCAGATCTTCTGAGTGTCCGTTCATCGAGCATGCCTTGACGGCCGATAGTTTGGTTGTAGATTGGCTGACTGGCCCGACGGCTCACAGTACTCCATGCCCTCTTGCCTGCCAGGTATGTGACATGAAGTCGTTGCCGAGGTATTCGCTGACACAGCAGCCTGCTCCGATCTTGAACTGCTGTTTGTGTCTGACGCCAGTAGCTCAGAATTACACCTGACGCACGTCTTCTGTCACACCTAGGAAAGCTCAGGACATGAGCATTTAGTTATGTATTAACAAAGACCTCTGCATAAAACAGTCCGCTTGAGAAACATATGGCAGGGAACGGAGCGTCAGGTAACCTCACGGGTGTTTTTGCCGACAATCGGCTGGCGTTATTTGAGGCGCGCACTCGTGCGCAGTGATAAAGTCCCGCCGAAGTTACGACAGCGGCAGCGGCCATAAACAGAGAAGTTGCGTCGATGGTTAGGGGCGCCGCAAGTCGGCCGCAGGCTCGCCGACAGCCTGTCAAATTTCGGCCGCCGCGCCAGACGTGTGGCATCGGCCCCTATCCCGGCGGTGGCCGGCTTCATTATATATCGCATCTGTCTGGCCGCCCGGGGACCTGGTGTTTGCCTGTCGCGACGAGTGGCCACGCAGCCGGCGCTGCCGTACATGGCTGACTCACCGCGCAGTGAATGTGGCCAGAATAGCGCCCTGCGGATCCGACAGTACTGTAGCGCCTCGTGGACCTGACACTGTGGCCAATGCCAATGTTGTGTGTTTCAGCCGGTGCCGCTGTGCGAGATCGGCGACCTGGCCGACCTGGAGGTGAAGCGAGAGCACGAGCTGTCTCGCCGGGTCGAGCTGCTGATGAAGGACCCCGACAAGCCGGTGGGTCCCTGTGCGCCGAAGAAGACGAAGGCGACGCCTGTCTGCCGAGCATGGCTGCGGTTGCGGGCCTGTGGATGAGTCGCCACCCGCCACTCTTCTACAGTTTAGACGCCATCATAGTGGTGTAGTCTGTGCATGATCGGATTCAGATGATCTGCGTGCCACTATCTGGCATCAGTAATTCTCGTCGTGTTCTTGGTGGTATTCGCGTGTGACATGTTGTGCAGGTTTCGAACAAGGGCGTAGCTTGCATCAGGACCAGAATGCTTGCAGATGGCTGCCGTTCGATGGTGCCTATCTGACATTCTGTTGCTAGATCCGTTCGATCGCACAGCTGCCTCTTCCCCTGTCAAGGAGGATGCCGGCCGCCTGATCTCGATGATATTGGTAACGACAGTCCCTCGCTCCCGGCCGGCCTTGGTCGGCGCCTACCACGCCTGCAGCTGTAGCGCAAGACTTGCGAGATGCCGCGCACTCACTATGTATCTCCGGAATGAGCTTGGTTGATTGGTCTGCAGTCAGCGCGCCCTAAACGACACTAATCAATAATTCGCTTACGTGGCGCCATCTCCCGTTGTGCCTGGGCCTGTTCCATTGTTGCATAGCTGTTCCACAGCGGATCGTGCTGTGTCTGAACCTGTCCCACTGTTACATGGCTGTTCCACAGCGGATCGTGCTGTGTCTGAACCTGTCCCACTGTCACGTGGCTGTTCCACAGCGGATCGTGCTGTGTCTGAACCTGTTCCGCTGTCCCACTGTCGCGTGGCCGTTCCACAGCGGATCGTGCTGTGTCTGGATGAACGGGATGCTGCGGAGCTGGTGCTGGCCATCGGCGGGTACTTCCGACTGTCGGCTGGTCGTGCCCTGACCGTGCAGCAGGACCGGGGTGCACAGCAGGACGACGCAGGTGAGAGACTGCCCTGACACAGTAGGACCAGGGTACACAGCAGGACGACGCAGGTGAGAGACTGCTATAACACAGCAGGACCAGGGTGTACAACAGGACGACGTGGTTGAGAGACTGTTCTAACACAGCATGACCGAGGTGCACAGCAGGACGACATTGGTGAGAAACTGCTCTAACACAGCAGGACCAGGGTGTACAGCAGGACGACGTGGTTGAGAGACTCTTCTAACACAGCATGACCGAGGTGCACAGCAGGACGACATTGGTGAGAAACTGCTCTAACACAGCAGGACCAGGGTGTACAGAAGGACGACGCAGGTGAGAGACTGTCCTGACACACCAGGACCAGGGTGTACACAGGACGATGTGGGTGAGAGGCCACCATAGCACAGTAGGGCTGGGGTACACGGCAGGATGACCCAAGTGAGAGGTTGCTTTGACTCATCAGGACATCGCGGGTGAGAGGTTTTTCCAATAGTTCGCTACAAAAGTGATTACTTACTGCTATTCCGACAGCGAGCGGTGCGTGTGTCCTGATGTATTACCTCGTGGCCCAGTGCATGTCAGCCTTTATCTGGGTTGTCCGCCATTCCTCTGGTGCGTAGCCAATTAGCCAGTCAGGCGACCGGCCGATCGACCAGGCGGTGCCTGTGGTCGGCAGACAGGACTGCGTCGGCTCTTGTAGATGTACTCTGACGTCACTCTGACGTCACTCTGGCGTCGCGCTCTCTGAACGCATCCGGAATGTCTGTCTCGTCTCGGCCGGAGCGGACAGCCGGCGTCGCACCTGTTGTTGATGTTGTCATGGAAACGAGCGCCGCTGAAGAGCGCCTCAATGGGTGATCGGCCGTCGTTCTGACAGCGGCGAGTCGTCGGTTCAGCTGTTGAGTCTGCTAAGTGGGCGCTCCATCGAGAATCGCAATCGGACGCGACAGCCCATCGCTTTCCCTTGTTCGTTCCACATGCCCTGAAGTCACTCGCCAGCCCACTGTGTCTGCACATCCGAGCAACGCGAGCCTGATGATGCCAGGCGCCGGCGCCATGCCAGGCGCTTGCCCTGCGATGATCTTACCTTACCGTCGGGCCCGTACCACACGACGCTGTGACATCGCTGCTATTGAGCTTGGCCTTACCACCTGACCTGACCTGACCCGACCCTCAGCGCCGCTGTACTACACCACCTACGCCTTGACCCCTATGCTATGGAGCTTGGCCTTCCCTGACCTGACTTGACCCTCACACCGCCGTACCACGCCACCAGGGCCGTGATGCCGGCGCTATTGGGCTCGGCCTGACCTGACCTGATCTGACCTGACTTGACCATCAGTATGGCCGGCACAGTGGGGATGGCCTGACTTGACCTGACGTGACCTGATCGGCCCTCAGCACCGCCGTGATACGTCATCCACGCCGTGCCGCCGGCTCTGTGGAGCTTGGCCTGACCTGACCTGACGTGACCCCAGCACCGCCGTTCCACGCCACCCACGCTGTGACGTCGGCTCTGTGGAGCTTGGCCTGACCTGACCTGACGTGACCCCAGCACCGCCGTACCACGCCACCCACGCCGTGCCGCCGGCTCTGTGGAGCTTGGCCTGACCTGACCTGATGTGACCCCCAGCACCGCCGTACCACGCCACCCACGCTGTGACGCCGGCGCTGTGGAGCTACAGCGGCGGGGCAGACGAGCTGCGCCGGGTGGACTTCTCCCTGCCACCACCGTACCGGCCCGGTCCCGGGCACCTGGCTGACGGGCAGGCGGACGCGGCTGAACTGACCCCCACCGAACGTCACCGCCTGCTGTCGGTCGACAAAAACATGAACAAAACGTGAGCACAGCTGCCGGCGCTCTGGGCTGAGGCTAACTGGACGCTGGTGGTAGACAGATCACCGATATATTTTGGTTGTGATTAAAATATTTCACCTGAATTTAAGTAGGGTCTGTGAATATGCATATGTATATATATGTATATATATATATATGTATATATGCATAAATATATATATAAGTATTATTTATATTTGTATACATTAAGCTATGCATGTATGCATTCGCTGTGTGGAAATTGAGCTGTAATATAAATAGCTACGCTCACCTATTCATGACGATTTTCTGGATATCTCCCTGGATTTCCATCAAGTATGTGTGCACATTTTACCACAAAGCATTTCGATTGTGTAGTTTGATGCGATCTCGTATTGTTCGTTTGTTTTATATCGCGATGTCAAATTCGCAGACGCATTATGTTGCGATTTTTATTACCTGCTACAGTGTTGTTTTTCTCCTCATCTGTTATCTTCGCCGTCCTCTCGAAGTTTCGAGATTAATCCATTCCTTAGCACCACGCTCACCACATTCTAGGTGGTCCGCTGTCAGTTGATAGAGTGTCTCCACCAGATGATTGTCACCATCCGGCTATTTTGACTCCATTCCCTGCCGTTGGCGACCAGAATGCTCTTGGCAAATTTCGCATTTGCATACATGAGAATAGGCGGCGAATGTCTCGATGTGTTGCGCCGGAGCTTGAAAGCCTTTATTCAAGAAAGATGTAGCTTCTTTGCCGAAGTTCGCGCGCTTGGTGTTGTATTTGGCGCCGATGTGGGGGCTGGGCCGGCTGCGGTGCTGAGTGCCACTGACTGATGGCCGCTGGCGATGTGGCACTTGTGCAGGACGGAGACAAATGCCAACCTGGCTGCCGTAGCCACTGTGAATGGCAAACACGGCCCACACGCCGAGAGGGACGACGACGACGACGAAGCCAGCTTCGCCGAGGCCAAGAATAACGAGGTAACACGGCCCGGTCCGCCTCCGCGCGGCTGGAAATAAATTGACGGCGGGCTGATCAAGTAGTCAAGTCTATTCGCTGTGTGCTCCATTGAAATTGTGTACTTCAAAGCGGCTCTCTCAACAATGAAACAATGGCCGACACATCCAGATAATGTGTTATTATGTCGCAAGATTTCCTTGTGGCTTGATGGATTGGATTAAAGCATATATGTAACTGTCTCCGTGAAGTGAACAGCGATTTTGTTCTTGTTGCAATCACTTGTGCGAGATAATACCCTTTATTTGGAATATTTTTATCTTTATGCGCCGTTTTACGAATCTTTGTCTGTTTTTTTTCACTCATTCTGTGCTATTTGGGAATCTCAGCTATGTTTTACCAGAAATAACGTAGTTTTCCTCCCTTCGTCATAATGTGCCTTTTATTGTGTACCATGCTGTGATGACAGTGATGTGAACTATTTCATAACGATGAATATAATAACTAAGCGTTATATCTAGCTGGTAAAAGAAGCCAACTGGCGATAAAACGAAGATTTGTTTGATTTTGCAACTTTCTACGTCTTCCAATTTATTTTCATAATTACTCTATGAAGACCTAAGGATAGAATTGTTACCCTTTGGATTACGCGAACATCAGATTATCATTTCTGCGAATCATGATCACAAAATGAAGCAAGAGGGCAACTCAGAAGTGCGAAGGCGCCACCCATTCAACAAACCCCTCACCCACTTTGTGTAGGGAAGGGATAGGGCTATGTTGTTAGTTTAGGCAATTAGTATGTATTCAAGCAGTCTTTCAGGTTGTTTGGTTGCTTAGCCTGGCGACTGCGTGTTTGAACCGCGTGTGTAGTGGTGCACCTGGGAGACGCTAATCTGGTTTTCGCCACATTCATTTGTGATGTCAGCATGGAGAAGACACTGATTTCTGCGCTACGGTGGGAGGAGGCAATGGCCCCTCTTCTAAGCCCCTCCTCGCTGCAGTCAGTGTACCGACTTGGTGATATTTTACGTTATCCCAAATGAGACTACCTGAGAAGATTTGCCGCAAAATCGCCTTCTGATAATTGTTCACGCTGCTAACACAACCGTATGTGTGGAACCAGCTGGGCGTGGGAGGGGGAGGGGATAGAGAGCCATCTGCTCATATTTTGTATAGCCTAGCACTAACCATATGCCGCCGGATGGGAATGGCTAACCCTCACGTGGCATTACCCCGCCCCCTGTCTTGATTGTGTATTTCTTTTTCTCTTTCCATTCTCTTGAAAGGCCCCTGACTGCCGCAAAGCAGAATCCAGCCTCACTTTTTTCTTTCCCTACCGTCAATGTAATCATACATTTTTAAACACTAGGGCGGCGGTCCGTGCCCACTCCCTGTTCCACTCTTCCAAAGTTGCCTGCACGCAGTTGCAATCGACAAGTCCTCAGATTCTGTATCGATATATCAGATATACCGACGAGTGCGGAAATACTTACCAGGGTACGTATTTGAAAGACATGTGTGGGTAATGGAAATCCAGTTGTGCCAGGTATTCACCGTGCTCTGTGGCCATTTGTCAGGCGTGCGAGGTCCACAGTGGCGCCCACCCGCTGCACGTGTCGTGACCATTAATTGGGCATTAACAGACCTTGTCCCAGCAGCGACGCGTCTGACTGTTGACCTGGCAGCGGCGTGTTCTACGAAATGCAGCCATCTCATCCGTGACCCGAGCACAGCGCGGTCTTTGACCCGACAGCGATGCGTTTTACCTTTGATCCGGCAGCGGTGTGACTGACATTTGGTCTGGCAGCGATGCGTCTGACCTCGACCCGGCAGACACTGACTCTCGACCTGGCGGCCTTGCGTCCGGCCGTTGACCCCGCTGACCCGACAGGTTATAGAGCGGCTGGCTGGAATGCGACAGCTGGTAGCCGATGCCGAGAACTACCTGACCTCGGCTCGACCGGCCGACCCCGACGGCGACGAGGTCGAGTCGCTGCGCTCGGTGCTCTCGCGCTCCGAGTCGGAGTCGACGTTCGGCCCGCTGAAGCACAGCGACAGTCTGCTGTTGATATCGCAGGTGAGCGCCGGCCACCAGCGCACTTGACCACCTGTTCCGCGGATGTCGGCTGAGTAGGATCTGTCACCGAAGTGTCCTGCTCCCGTAGCATATGCACTTAGTGGAACAGGTTAAACAATGATATTATATCGTGACTATGTTCCTATCTTTACCATTATTTTACTATTCTGCAGATTTTGATAGAATATGCGGGGTATCAACTTGCAAATAACTAGTATTGTGATGGGCGCGAAATGACCAATGCAGTCGATACGTCCTAAAGCCCACATGGTTAGCTATAAAAGGTAAGATCTGGCCCGGGTTTCAACTAGTGGCGCAGGTTTTGGTGTGATATCAGCTGGCAAGTTCCAGCTTGGAGGAATATTAACCGGATGTCTAGATCGTGGATGATTGCAGCTGATACGGGGCCAGGCTCTGGCGGATATTGTTTTGGGATGATCCTGGCTTAGGCAATGTAAACTGAGGTAAATCCGAGCTCCGGGATATTAGGATATTAGCCTGCGAAGTTGCGGTACAGGCTCGGGAGATTTCTACTAGAGACAATTTATCTTGCGACGTAGTATGTGGGGAGAATTCAAATTGCGGGATATATAAGCTCGAGAGATTCCAGGTTGAAGGGATGTTAGCCAGACGTCAAGATGCTGAGTGGCAACAGCCGTGAAGCGTTCAGGCTCCGGTGGATATTGACTGGGCATGATCTAGGCTTAGATAACACGAGCTGAGATGAACCAGGGTTCGAGATATCAGCCTGTGGGGCTGTAATCTTGGCTCGATAGGTTTCACTTGGAAACAATTTAATCTTGTGATGTCACTAGTAGGTGGAAATAATTCCAGTTGGGGGGTTATAAGCTTGAGAGAGTCCAGTCTCGGGGACGTCTGGTGGGAGGGATAAGTCCCGTCATCGGCTATATTCTGGCCGGTGAAATGTTAAACGGCGAGACCCCGGCTGGCCATAAACGGCCTGGTGAGATCTGGACATGTAAAGCAACGGATGCGGAGAACTCAAGTAACCTTGTGGCTTTTCAGTGGATGTACGTACGTGCCTGACACATAAGACCGCATCCATACCAGGAACTCTTAGCCTATTCAGGTGACTGTTGTTGTTCTCGAATGAAACGTCTTTCAATTTTAATCACACAAGAACAAACACATAACATGCAAGCTTCATATCCACCCCTTCTTTGATCTTCTCCGAATTAAATGCCTTCCGTTATTACAAGGTAGTCGAAACTCCTAAGTTAGCACTCTGGCAGCCCATCATAGAATTCCTCACCTGTATTGGGTATGTGTAAATACAATACCCATCACTTCACAATCGAGGATAATTTTACAGCGATGAGAAATATTAATTGTGTGATAGCAACAGGAGCAGTGCCGCCAGCAAGGAAGCGGAACAACACCGACCTGTTGTACAAAACCGAGCACACCCTAACGGGAGCATTTAACATGATGCTGCCGACGGTGGCAGAGGGTGATGACTGACGTGTTTCCGGCACCTTGTCAGTTCTCGTCTAGTGCCGGTCTCTCCGAGTAGTTCCGCTCTGTCTCGGTGGCGACGGTTTTTTCCTTTCGGGATTAATTCCGGCTGCTGGGTGGGAGGTGGCGTGCCTATTGTGTGGGCGGACGCAGCACGACAAATGTCCTCTTCAGCTCGGCTGGACTTATCGTATCCGGTGGCCGCCCGGCTCGTCCTGACGAGTAACTACGCCGTGGGCCGACGACAGCTCGACGTGCAACGTCGTGAGTGAATTTCGTTCAAGTTCCAGATTAATTTCTTGGGCATCTCCGCACCGGGTTTGACTTGGTCGTGCCGTTCAGGAGATCTGAAGCGAAGCTTGTAATCGTGCTAGTCAGCACATCTACTGATGCGGAATTATGTACAGTTGCGTGTAAGCTAGCCCAGTGCATGGACTGGTCGTTCAAATTTCGATGTGCACAAACCAGTGACTACACTAGGAGGAATGGGCCAGTAGCATGCATGTTTCATGGATGGTATCCGGACGAGTTAGTAGTGTCGGATCAAATGGAGGTGGCAGAACCAGAACTGGACGGGACGAAGTAGTCAGTCTTCGCATGAACCAAAAAGTCAACCTTCATAAAAAAATGGACTTAAAGGAATGCCCAGCTCCTCATCAATTGATACTGACGCCTTAATTAACCTTATTGGTGGAACGTCACCAGGGAAGCTATTGCAGACTGTGACATCGGTGCTCCCAAACAGCAGGTCGGCATTGAAAGTTGGGTGAAGAAATGTCAGTGCATTTGAGTCGTGTGCTGCAGCAATTACTACTGGTGCCACAGATACAATGCTTGCTGTGTCACATATTCCACTGATTCTTGCTGGATATATCCCAGTCCTTTGACGGCCATGGTTGCTTCTCCCGATGGTGCTAACCGGTGTCGAGAAGTGGGGGAATCAATCGTTAAGTGTTGTCCTAGCCGCTCAAGGAGCACCGCAGCTGGAGGAAAGTCCGAGGAGTGCGAAATTGACTAATGTGGTGTTACATCATACTCTATGTACACAAAACTTACTGCGAAAGTAGTGATTGGTCTTCAGCAACGCTTCCGCAGCATGGTTTGTAATGGAAGCTTACTCATACATGAACACATACACACTTGTATATATATATATATATATATATATATATATATATATATATATATATAAAAAAAAAAAAAAAATATATAAAGACATGTGTATATATATTACATATGATTGTATACATAATTCCCTATTACGCTTTAATGGTCTAGGTGTGAATACAAGTCTCCACCGTCGCCTCCTCATTCCTCCATCGGTCGGCCGCTGAACTGCGTCATATTTATGCTAATTTCAGACGTCTAAGGACCGGTTGGATGGTGTGCAAGGCATCAAACTGCCTGACGTGGACCATTCCGAGAGCGACACGGATTCGCTATCCACGCCCACCGGCTCACCCTATCGGAGACCACACCAAGTTCAGCCTCAGATACCTTCCACGGGTGGCGCTAGTTTCGGTCTACATAGTCCGGACAACGTGACCGAGGAGAATTTCAAGGTGGGTTGATAATTGCGAAAGGACCGAGTGAGAGGGTTGGTCTGAGATCCTTTGTTCAGGCTTTTACACCAACGTATGTTATCTTTTATATGGGTATTTCCGCTAATCAGGAGGTAAGATTAGACAAGATTGGCCTTTGTTCAGGAAGTTGAAGTAAGGACGGTTGAGGAGATCCACCAAGAAAATTAGCATAGGCTTCATCGCTGCATGCGTCATTGTAAACGAAAATATGCATCAGATTCATCAATTGCATCAGAACCGTTGCTGCTGACACAATTAAGCTTTCATTAGTTTTGAATGAGTACCAAGGTACCCCGTTACGGATTATCATCACTATCAGATTGCAAGCAATTTCCAGCCATAGTGGCGGCACAAAGCACTTTACGAGACGCCGTTTCATGCCTATGTAGGATATTGGTAAGCTTTTGGTAAGTTGGTAAGTTTTTTCCTTTCAAATTAACAGAAATGTGAATGTTACATAGGACACGGTTTGTTTTCTTCTGAAATTGAATAAGGACACAGCACCCTGCCATTTTCTCCAGGTGTCGGGAGACTGGTACATGTTTTTAAAAAAATTGTGTGGGGAGCATATCCCCGTAGATGATTCGCCCAATACTCCACCCTCGTCATAGAAAATGAATTATTATTCCAGCTGACATGACCGTATGTCTTTATGACATCATGGATAATCAACCTGGCACTCACAGATCATCTATCCTGGACGTGACATGCAATAAACCCTGTGCATGAAAATGTATTGAAATCGGATTTTTTATCTCAAGCCATTGGCGTCGAAGATAATTATTCGCAAAACATACCACTAAGCCCCAACCATGACTGGAAGATAAAGTGTCTGGGTCTTCACCTAACCCGTCAATCACGTCTGCAGTGTCACACCAGCAGGCTGCTGTCTCGGCCAGGGTTGTGCGCATTGTGTGTGGTGTGCGTGTGTGTGTGTGTGCGTGTTTGTGTGCTCTGTGGATTCTATGTTGTATGTGTGGTGTGTGTGTTGTGTTGTGTATGCGCTGTGTGTGTGTTCTGTTTTGTATGTGTGTGTGTCGTTTGATCGTGTGTTGTAAATATTGTGTATTTGTTGCGTTTGTTGTGGGTTGTATGTGTTGTGTGTGTTTTCTGTATTGTATGTTGTGTGTTTTGTATGTGTTGTGTATTTGTTGTGTGCGTTGTATGTGTTGTGTGTCGTGTTGTGTGTTGCATGTGTTGCGTGTTTTGTGTGTGTGTTGGGTGTTTTGTGTGTGTGTATGTGTTGTATGTTTTGTGTTGCATGTATTGTGTGTGTGTTGTGTGCATTGTATGTGTTGTGTTTTTTTGTGTGGATTGTGTGTTGTTTGCGTTGTGTTTTTGGTGTGTTGTATGTGTTGTTTTTTTGTGCTGTTTGTGTTTGTGTGTGTTGTGTGCTTTGTGTTGTATGTATTTTGTTTTGTATGTATTGTATGCGTTGTGTTGTTGTTTTGTGTGTGTTGTGTGTTGTATATATTGTGTGTGTTGCGTGTGCTGTGTGTTTTGTGTGTTATGTGTGTTGTTTGTGTTGTTGTGTTGTTTATGTTGTTGTGTTGTTTATGTTGTTGTGTTGTTTATGTTGTTGTGTTGTTTATGTATGGTGTGTGTGTTGTGTGTTGTTGTGTTTTATGTTGCATGCATTTTGTGTTGTATGTATTTTGTGTGTGTTGTGTGTTGTGTTGTTGGTATGCTGTGTGCGCGTTGTGTGTGACCCAGCCGTCCCGTGGCATATCGGTGTTGAGCCTGTCCCTCCTGCTCAGGACGCGCTGCAGAAAACCAACGGCACGATGGAGGCAGCTCTGTCGGGCGGCGCGCTCTACCTGGACCCGGACATCATCGACCTCACCATGATCCCCCCGCCCATTACTCCAGATGAGGTCAGTGCCGGCAGTCCCACCCCAGACTGTTCGGTGTGGCTGCTCGGGCGACGATCAGGGGTGGGGGGGGGGGGGGCAGTGCGTCACGTGGAGGAGAGGGAGGCGCGTTTTGCCGACCTCATAGGTGGTACATACCCAAGGTAATTGATGTGTCCCAAACCCAAGAGCAGCTAATTATAAGAATGCGGCCCCGGGATGATCTCATGTGCAAAGCGCACCATTCCGCAACCTTTATCTGATTGTATAATATCCATATCCAATAAGGTGGCAATTAATTTAGTAATTTCATAGAGGCCCTGCTGTTGGATTTCGGACTCTCGAATAGGAATTGGTATCAGGTATGTGTGTAATTAAATGACTTCATTCGGATATTGGGAAGTAAGATGTATGCAAAAAAATCACAGACGCTAATTGCTTTTTGTGTATGTTGGTGACATACTGTTGCATTCCAACTAACATATTTCACGAGAATAAAAGTACAAGGTAACGATTGAACACCATTAAAAAGATGTTAAACAATTGATGAAATAAGATGAATTTGTGTGCACCTTAATACTTTGCGATGTCTACCAGCGATCAGTCCCGGGAACGATTGTCCACCCCATCAACAAACAGCGTGTCAGCGTTTAGCTGACACCGGAAAACGCCGTCACAAGTTTGATGCCACACTCGTCTCGTCTGCGGACGCCTGACAGGCCGCCTCTCCTCAGGACGGCCCGACGCGCATCCCGCCCGAGCTGTCCACGCCGCCCACCCCGTTCGCCGACCGCGAGACGCTCGAGGCGGAGCTGCAGGCGCTGGAGCGCGACCTCGGCGACCTGGACCGGGTCGGCGAGCTGATGCGAGGTCAGAGCGCACTCCCGCTGCCGTCGCTTCCACCGCCGCTGCCACCGCCACTAAGCGTGGTTTAGCCTTCCCGATTGAAAGCTTGTTCGAAATTGGGCAGACAATGCCGTTGGACTTTGGCTGGCGGCTTCACCTACGAAATCGACAGAGCCGGACCCGAAACCTCTGTTCCGATGGCTAACGCTATTGTTCTGACATCGTCGTATTGCGGATCTCCGTGGCTCTGTCTTCCTTTAGGTTAGTTATGCTTAACGTACAGTACAATGTCCCAACAAATGCACACTGTATGCATAGATGTGGCCAATTCACGGTGACACTTCTCAACAACAACACTGTTTCCCTTGACAGCATCTGCGATCATCTCTCCGGAAGATTCGCCCAGTAGTGGGTTCAGCTCCCAGCCAACTGGGTCGGACATCGACAGTCTGATCGCCACGCTGACCATGCCGCCGCCACCACGTGACCTTCAGGTAGTTATGAGCGTGTCGTCACCGCCACCCCATGACCTTCAGATAGATGATCCTGGTCGTGCCGCCGCAGCCTTTCCGTAAACTTCAGGTAGCTAGACTTCACTGTGTTGTCGCCGCCTCCATCCGCCCTCCGTGGTCTTGAGATAGCTAATCCTGACCGTGCCCCGGCCCCACCGTGACATTCAAGTGAGTCACTTCGACCGTGTCGCCTCGTGGCCTCGTGGCCTGTAGACAAGGTTGCAAGGCAAGGTGCAAGGTGCATGCTGACGGCAGAGTTGACACAGCACAGCCAGCCTGGAGAGCCAAGTCACCGTCGGTAGCCACGGCGCGTGACGCCGTCGCAGCGGCACCAACACGCCGCTGCCGGCACCGCGGCTCGTGGTCCCTGGGAAGCAGGCGACCCGCCAGTCGTGCCCGTCAGGCGGTTGTACGGTTTAGCGCCGAGAGCAGTCCTCACAGCCGCAGGCAACACACGCTGGGGTGTACAGCCACACCACCTCCAGCGGTGGTCCTGCATACTGCCCGGCATGCTACCTGCCGCAACGCTCCGTCGACATTGGCAACACGGCAGTGCGGCCTGGCACCCAAGCCGGGAAGATAAGGCGAAATGCGCCAAGTTATGCGCAGGAATAGGAGCAGGGACGGAAACGAGACTAACTTGTAGCGCCGATCTGAGAAGTCTGCCGGGTGGGATGTCGAGATACTGTCATTTTGTTTGTAGAGAGCCACCAGATGCTGCGCGCCGACGATAACTTCCGCCCCAACTTCGCGTCGCTTCGACAGCATCTCTGGACAAAATTGGAAATTGCTGTCGATTGACTGCTCGTAGCATTGACCCTTCGTCGCAGAAAGTGGCAGACGAGATGTTGTAATTTCCCGTGTTCCCAAGGAAACAAAGCTAGGCGGCGACGGTGTCAAACTGGGTATTGACCATGTATGCTGTAGGTGGTATCGAGCGCCAACCGAATGAATCACGTGACCAGCGATGCCCTACTCTGACTACAAGCGAGCGTAGTTGTGCTGGCGGTTATTCGCTCTACGACGCGTCTATTGCTTCGTGTCACGTAACGTCACCAACCTCTCATGCCGACGGGTCGCGAGCAGAGTACGGACAGGTGGGACTGGAACACATGACTTGACATCTGCTCACAGGTCACAAAATCTGTGACGTGGCAAGTAATGTCGGCGACATGACGGCATGGGCTCCTACGGGCTGCGCCTTCCAAGAGATGCTTGGCATAATTATAACTCAATATTTTAACATTGAATGCAAGGTCTGTCACCACCACCAGTCGGGCTGTCCGTCGCTATGGGACACGTCACAGGTACAGGCGGTGTCACCACCACAAGTCGGGCTGTCCGTCGCTATGGGACACGTCACAGGTACAGGCGTTGTCACCGACACAGTCGGGCTGTCCGCTTCGCTATGGGTCACGTCACCGTACAGGCAGTCGTGCCAGTGGCTGTCCGTCGCTATGGGACACGTCACAGGTACAGGCGGTGTCACCACCACCAGTCGGGCTGTCCGTCGCTATGGGACACGTCACAGGTACAGGGGTGTCACCACTGGCAGTCGGGCTGTCCGTCGCTATGGGACACGTCACAGGTACAGGCGGTGTCACCACCACAAGTCCGGCTGTCCGTCGCTATGGGACACGTCACATGTACAGGCGGTGTCACCACCACCAGTCGGGCCTATGGGACACGTCACAGGTACAGGCGGTGTCACCACCACCAGTCGGGCTGTCCGTCGCTATGGGACACGTCACAGGTACAGGCGGTGTCACCACCACCAGTCGGGCTGTCCGTCGCTATGGGACACGTCACAGGTACAGGGGGTGTCACCACCACCAGTCGGGCTGTCAAAGTGTACCACCACCAGTCGGGCTGTCCGTCGCTATGGGACACGTCACAGGTACAGGCGGTGTCACCACCACCAGTCGGGCTGTCCGTCGCTATGGGACACGTCACAGGTACAGGCGGTGTCACCACCACCAGTCGGGCTGTCCGTCGCTATGGGACACGTCACAGGTACAGGGGGTGTCACCACCACCAGTCGGGCTGTCCGTCGCTATGGGACACGTCACAGGTACAGGCGGTGTCACCACCACCAGTCGGGCTGTCCGTCGCTATGGGACACGTCACAGGTACAGGCGGTGTCACCACCACCAGTCGGGCTGTCCGTCGCTATGGGACACGTCACAGGTACAGGCGGTGTCACCACCACCAGTCGGGCTGTCCGTCGCTATGGGACACGTCACAGGTACAGGGGGTGTCACCACCACAAGTCGGGCTGTCCGTCGCTATGGGACACGTCACAGGTACAGGGGGTGTCACCACCACCAGTCGGGCTGTCCGTCGCTATGGGACACGTCACAGGTAAAGGGGGTGTCACCACCACCAGTCGGGCTGTCCGTCGCTATGGGACACGTCACAGGTACAGGCGGTGTCACCACCACCAGTCGGGCTGTCCGTCGCTATGGGACACGTCACAGGTACAGGCGGTGTCACCACCACCAGTCGGGCTGTCCGTCGCTATGGGACACGTCAAGGTAAAGGGGGTGAAAATCACCACCACAAGTCGGGCTGTCCGTCGCTATGTGGGACACGTCACAGGTACAGGCGGTGTCACCACCACCAGTCGGGCTGTCCGTCGCTATGGGACACGTCACAGGTACAGGCGGGTGTCACCACCACCAGTCGGGCTGTCCGTCGCTATGGGACACGTCACATGAACAGGTCGGAGCTGGGCCCCATTACAGGCGGTGTCACCACCACTAAGTAAAGAAGGCAGTCGGGCTGTCCGTCGCTATGGGACACGTCACAGGTACAATTGCATTGTACTAGCGCTTGCGTCAACTGAATATTTTAGGTACTGACGCAAAATGGTGGTGATGCTGCCCTTCGTATTTTTTTAGCTGCGATTTGAAATCATCAGCGCACCATAGTGTAGTGTCTACGTATCTGTCGTCGCAATGTCTACTATGGCACCGTAGTGCAAACGGCTACGTGTCTGTCGTCGCAATGTCTACTATTCCCACACCTTGTCCAAAGCTCACCTTTGATGAACACTCTTCATTTCAGTTTCCTTCTTGGTGGTTGGTTGGTTATTGGTTTTGCAACACATCAACCGTTGAATCATGTAGCGTCGCCAATCTCTCACGCCAACTGACCGCGGGCGAAGAGTAGCGACAGGCGAGATTCAAACCCACAACTTTTTGATTGTGAGACGGGCAACTTACCCCCGGACTACGCGTCCCCCCGTCTTGGTGGCACAAACCGCACCAATTTCGATGTAAAATTACGATAGCTGATCGGGTGCCCGTAATTTCAGTACGAGTGCCCGTAATTTCGGGGGTGTATGCAGCGAGGTTGGCAAGATGCTGACATAATTAGATTGATACCATTTGGAAATACATTTGGTATGAAGACACACCACCTTGTACAGACTATCACTGTCTTGTGACTGGATTCAGAGGTTCTCTTGATCCCAGAGATACTTCTCTTTCTCACTGAAATCTTGCCGCACGACTGCACCGATCCGCACGCCATCGTATCCCAAACCAAAATGGCCGAAAGTTCGAAGTTGTTTCGTTAAGCAACGCTAAGGTGCAAATGTTCCCGCCATTTTTCCACGCTGCTCATTTTAACTACCCAGGTGCTAACTTTGAGTAGCCATAGAGCGTTAAAACTCCCGTTAAAAAAAAACTGTAATAGTGCTAGATATGAGCAGTTGAATTATTCTGGTCTGGTTGACATAACACCCATGGCTGCTAGGATCAAGCATCCTCATTCATACAGTCTAGCATCTGCAGGCTAGAATTTGCCCCTTCCAGCCGAATAGTACATATGGTGCTTGCTATTGCTTGAATGGTGCTTGTAACTAGCATCCTTAGCCAGCAACGTTGTTGGGAGCAGCAATTTAGCATGCAATTAGCACCAAAAGTGCTAATCATTTTTTTGGCAGTGTAGGATCTCAGGTTCCACCTGTCCACTTTTGGGCGCACTGTACACTCAGTTCCCTCGCCTGTCGACAGGTGGCAGAGGTGTTCTCTAGCGACCAGAAGTTGGAGCGCGCTCTGGAG
This sequence comes from Imbricaverruca yamaguchii, assembly GCA_034440575.1. Classification (NCBI taxonomy): domain Eukaryota; kingdom Metazoa; phylum Arthropoda; class Thecostraca; family Neoverrucidae; genus Imbricaverruca; species Imbricaverruca yamaguchii. The sequence goes on along the minus strand of JAOTOL010001391.1, from coordinate 625,590 downwards.
GAAAATGCGCGCATACTGCGCACCCTGGAGCGGCGGCCAGCCGGCCATACCGCGCCGCGACCGCCACCGCGACCCGCCGGCCGGCCCATCGACACCAATCACCTGCCACCGCTGCCGCCGAAACCAGCCGCGTCGCGGCCGACACAGGTGAGAGCGACTCTAGCGCCACCCGACGACTGTCGCTGGAAACAGTGTCCCGTCCGTGTCCGGCCCGCCAACAGCAGTGTTTCTCTCTGCGAAATGGAGCGTGACTACGATGGTGTTTGGTGAAGTGCGAGTGGCATGGCGTGAATCAAAGTGGACATGAAAACGTCGCTTCCATGTTCTCGACATCGAAGCAGCGAACAGACTCGAATGAGAATGATGTGGGTTATGCAGTGCAGTTTCGTAACTTGTGGTGACAGGGGTCATCAATCAGTCATGCAGGATTTTCAGTTACCCCAAGAGCATTCCTACCAACTATCGTTAATTAGATATGAGCGCAATATAACCGAAGCAGTTAACGCGCCCAAAAATTCCAACTACTCATGGAACCATCGTTCAATTGTTTTTTTTTTAAATAAATAAATAATATGCTTTTAACACATAGATGGTTATCTTTCGCATACTCGATAAGTACCCTAATAACCAATCCATCAATCATGAGCTGTGGAATACTCTGAAGACCATGCCCATGCGATGCCTGTTCTCTCGTAGTTATTGAACAAAACAATTCCCGGCAGCATGCATCTCTCTAATATGGCCACGGATGTTCTGCCATCTGTTCGTGATGGTCGCGGATGTGACACCCTCTGTGGCTGAAACAGATCCATTTCCATGGCTACTCTCGATCACGATAACTGACTTGCGACGGCATCGCCAACTCTTCGTCGCAGTTAGTTATTAGTTAGCAGGGCTTTAGGGCTCTGCTCTGCATCGCCAACTCTGCCAACTCGGCGTCGCCCTGTTGCAGGACGCGCCTCCGACGGCGGCCGAGTTCCCGCCGGCGCTGCCGTGCCGCCTGCGCCGGCCGACGCCGCAGCGGTCGCTGCCACCGGCGCCGTGCTCGCCGCAGCGGGGCGGGGGCGGCTGCCGACCGGCCGCCCCGGTGCCGCCCGACTCCCCCGCTGGCCGGAAGCCGCCGCCGCCGCCGCCCGACCGGTCGCCGCGCCGTCTGCCGCTGCCGCCGCCGCCGACGCCGCCACGGCCGGTCGCTCCACCGCCGCCGCCGGCCGTCGAGCCGCTCGAGCCGCTCGAGCCGCCGCTGGAGACCAGTTCGCCGCGGCTGCCGGTGCGCGGCCGGCCGGCCGACTCCAGCTTCGAGGACGACTCGCTGGAGACGAGCGTCGACTGTGACGACAGCGACGAGGACCGAACGGTGTTCTTCCGCGCGTGCGAGCGGCTGGGCGTCATGTCGCGCCGGCTGGACGAGATTGCCAGCGCGTGCTCGCTGGCGCACCAGGCCGGCGGGCCCGAGGCGATGGACGAGGCCAAGTTCCAGCTGGCGCGCGACCAGCTGACCAACGAGGCGCGTCAGTTCGTGACGGCCAGCAAGCTGTTCGTGAAGGGCGCCACCGAGAGCACCGGCCGGCTGGTGGACTGCCTGCACGCCTGCATGGGTCTGATGGAGCGCGCCACGGTGGTGACGCAGCTGGTGGCCGCGCACACCACGGCCCCGCTGCAGACGCAGAACCTGGTGCTCAAGATGCGCGCCGTCTGCGACGCCTACCTGCTGACCGTGCAGTCGGCCGCCGAGGCCAGCGGCAGGCCCATGGAGCACCAGAGCATGGCCGTGCTGATGAAGCAGGCGACGCACCTGGCGGCTGTGCTCACCGCGTTGATGCGCACCCTGCGAGTGTTTACGCCGTGAGCCGCCAGAGGCGCCACTGGTGCGCTCGGGCTGCTGGCGTCGCATATCTCCGATCTTATCATTGTTATTATATATATTCATGTATGTACGTTGACTAGTGAATAAAGCTCGTCAGACTAATATGGCGCCCGTGACGTGCCGCACTTCGTTGTGCTTTTATGTCATTGCTGGATATAAATCGCATCAACGGAATTAATGGAACAGTCAGAAGTGTTGTTCGTGAATACGATTGGGTGAGCACATGTTCATTGGTTTAATTGAGGTTCAATCAGGGTATTGGAAGGTAGGAGCGTCCGCACCAAACCATCGTTATAATTCCTTTTTATGTTTTTTTAACGTGCAGCTTGTGGGCTTTGGTGCACCTAATAGGTGCCCCAATAAACAGTCGGATCAACCGTGAGCTTTTGAATACTCTGAAGAGCCTATGATACTTGCTGTCTTGTAGATACTGAACAAGGCAAGTAAATGGTGGTGAATACCACTGTTTGTGATAGTTGCGGATACGACACCGTGTTTGCGATTTATCATTTGATCTTGTATTATGTTCGCAAGTGCTTAAAAACATATGTTAGGTGGGTTTGCGGTGCCAATTTTCTGACTTAGCTTTTGACAACAAACTTTTCTTTCACGAGGCAAGTGTTGTGCCGTCGTCCGACTGGTCGGCTGAGAGGCGATGTCACGCACTGCGGTATATTGAGCACGAAGTCCCTGACCACACTTCCCCTCCTACTCTCTCGACACAACCCATAGAAACACCCTCGAGGGGCGTACAATTGAATGTAGTGGCCAATCATTAGGCGTCAAGCGCAATGTTAATGCGGGCATCAGGGTAACCCCCAGTAAAGAAAGAAAACCGGTAGGTTCCTGATGCCATTTAAGAACTCTGAAGCATGCACCCGCGACAAGCACGCCCGGATGTTCCTTAGTGTGTGCACGAAGAATATAGATACAATTTATGAGACTCCATAAAATACGATGCGAATTGCATGTATGAAAGTTAGTTTGCCTTCAGACATCAATTCCATTGCCATTTACAGTGATATATTGCGCATATTGTTACTTTGCGCATTGCATTCTGTAACTTTCCACCATGGTCAACCGGACGCTGGTGGCGATGCTGGCGGCCCTGGCCCGTCCCCGCCCGCCCGCCGCCATTCATATTATGATGGGGCGCAAACCATTCCCTGAATGTTAATGGGTCCGGGTCCCAACGCCAAAGTAACAGGCAGATTTTCAGATTTGAAACACTAGGCGATGTACCTGGCATGAATTCTGCCACTAGTACAGTCGAGGCCGACAAGTTTTCTCGATATTGTCTAAGAATATTGCGCTTATGGGCGTTGAATGGAAAAAGGATACATCTACAACCGTGAATTTCTCCTATACCATTTTCGCAAGGCAGAGCCGATGCTGCTTAGTATTGTTGAAGGGTGGAAATTTACGTTACTTTTTGTCATGCCACCTCTCGATGACCCTCCGGAATCTCTGGGCAGCAACTGTCGGCGCTTGACGTGCATCGAGCCATACCAGAACCTCAATAATTCCGGACGGCTTCATTTATTTATTTATTTATTTAACAATACATGTCCTCCACGTGCAGTGGCTGTTACGGACAGTCTGGGATGAACTCACAGATATTTACAAAGAAAGGATAGATGTGTGGTCAATAGTGGGAGCAGATGCGCAACAAACATTCGTACGACAACATAATACAATATCCATATCACTTTCCGCACTGCATACACCGTACTTGCGACACGAGCTATACACGAGTGGCTTGTATAAGTGATAGGAAAGCGATGGCCTAAAGGTGACTTCGTAGTGTACACATATCCATGTTGTAAGTTTTTTGTGGGACTAGTGTTGTTCGTGGAGATACGCTAGTGCATGTTTCTTGAAGTTAGACAGCCTCGATGTTTTAGTTTCAGTAGGAAGTTTGTTGTAGTGGAAGACAGACGAGTAGAGAAATCTCCTGCGGCCAGCCTCTCTGTGTATGGCTGGCAGGCGCAGATGGTCGTCTGCACGTGTGTGACGGCTTCGCAGGGTAGAGTTTGAAGTGATTTCACTGGCAAGGTGCGTAGGCTCACCCGTCAGAATGATCTTGTGGAGCAAAGTGAGACTGTGAAATAGGTACAGATCAGCTGCAGTGAGGAGACCCAACTCGTTTCGGACATCAGTAATATGATCAAATTTTCGGAGACCTGACACGACTCTAGTGGCGAAGTTAATGATCTTGTCTAGTCTGTGGATATTTGCTGACGACCCGTTCCCGTAAACAGATATGCAGTATCGGATATTGGATATAACTAGGCTATTGACTATAGTGAAGAGGGTGCTGGTCGGCAGATGGTGACGCAGATGGTTCAGGGCCAGAAGGAACCCAGTACACTTCTGGACAACAACAGCTACATGGGAATCCCAAGACATGTGGCGATCAAATGTTACCCCAAGGTTCTTACACGAATGTTTCTCATCTATCACGGCGTCCCTAAAGCACACTCGTATCGGGGTAATATTGCGCAGATTTTGACGCGATCCGAGAGTAAGAAGCTGGGTTTTGGTCGGGTTCACCTTCAAGCCGTTATCCAGGAAGTAGTCATAGAGTTGGCTCAGGCATGTTTCCATCTGACTTATCAAATTTGGGAGATCAGATTTCCGACCGGAGATGAGGACCTGTGTGTCGTCTGCGAACTGGGTGACATGTGCTACCGGGACGTGCAGACTGAGGTCGTTCGAAAAGATGCAATAGAGAAGTGGACCTAATGATGAGCCTTGAAAGACACCTATGTTGTTTGGGAGAAAGGAGGAGAGATGCCTGTTTCCGTGTTGATCTGAGATCCTAACAGCCTGCGTGTGACCTCCCAGATATGCTTTAAACCAGTCGGTATCGATTCCATGGAGTTGAAGTTTAGTGAGCAGTTTGGTGTGGTCTATTACATCGAAACATTTACTGAGATCCAGAATGCAAAGGAGAGCTACTTCCGAACGGTCCATTGCTGCTAGTATTTCGTCCGTGACTGAGATAAGGGCGGTTTCCGTAGAGTGGCGTGGTCTGAAGCCGTGCTGAGTTTTGGCCAGTAGGTGGTTTGAGTTCAGGTAGTGATAGAGTTGTTTCTGCACCACTCTCTCAGTGATCTTGGCGATAACCGGAACCAGTGAGATGGGTCTAAAATTAGAGGGATCCGAAGGATCTCCTGATTTGTGAATGGGAGTTACTATTGACTGTTTCCAAGTGGAGGGTATATCAGCTGTAGTCAGGCATGTGTTTATAATGTCAAGCAGCACTTCGCCGATAAAAAGAACAGAAATTTGATGACCTTAATACAGATCCCGTCGGGTCCGCACGCACTTGTGCTTCTCATGTTTAGGACGATATTGGCTAGCTGTTCAAGAGATATGGGTGATACTTTATAGGAGCTGGTAGAGACGCGCGATAGCCGACAACTGGGAGATGTGTGTTCAGGCATGTTTGCCTGCAGTTTGACTTCTGCTGATATTTTTGGTCCGACACTAACAAAATAATGATTTAGCTGCTCAGGTAGAACCTGAGGTTGTACTCTGTGAGATCCTTTTTTGTATCGATAATAGGCTTGATAGCACGCCACGCAGCTGATGGGCCTTTTTGAGCTATCTTTCCGCTAATCTCTTCCCTACAGTCAGCTCTAATAGCTGATCGAACTTGTCGGTTAAGTATTTTGTAAGTGTTTCTATCTTGTAAGCGCAAGGCTACATTTCGCCGATGCATGAGTTGTTTGGTAGCTTCGCTAACATGTGGTGCTGTTGGGTTCCGAATTTTGATGTTTCTGAGTGGCAGGTGCTCGTCGAGGATAGGTGTCAGCAATCTCAGCAGTGTGTCCCATTTATCGGTTACTGAGATGCGACCAGTGACCTGGACCCAGTCGATCTCACCAAGGTCAAGGGTCAGTTCGGAGGTGTCCACTCGTCCGAAAGAACGTGATTTTATCACGGTGTTAATTGAGGCAGGCCTGTTTACTTTAATTGAACATGTGATAAATTTGTGGGGACTGTAGTGGCAGAAACTCACTTTGGGTCTGTCGACAGAGGTGGGTGAATTTGTTATGATGACATCCAATAAAGAGCCTGTGGAGAATGTAGGGCGCTTCACTATCACGGTAAGTGAATAGTTTCTGACGAACTCAAGCAGGTGTGTTTTGCTGGGGCAATTTGCCGTGTCGAGAAGATTGCAATTTAGATCACCTGCGAGGTAGAAAGTGCCGGTAAAGTTCAGTGTCGCCAATTGAACCTGTCTTTCGAGCTCAGCGAAGTCAACATTTAAGGCAGGTAGACTGTTACGAGGAGGTCGATAGATTGCCGCCAGAATGAAATACCTTCCGCTTTTACCTTTGACTTTGGTCCAGAGTGATTCTAATTTGGAGCTCGAGTTTGGAGGCGTAGAAATTTTCAAAACGGTAATAGTAAGCGCTGACTTGGCGATAATCGCCACCCCACCGTAGCCACTAGAGTCAGGCCGGTCCGCACGTTTTAACTGGTAACCAGGGAAGTTAATGAGACGCGTGGGGGTGCTAGGTCGCAGCCAGGTCTCAGTCACCACAGCTAGGTCTAGAGAGTAAGAAAGAAAGTCGTGTTGTAGCTCAAGTAGCTTAGGTTTCATAGATTGGGCATTTATGAGTCCCAGGTGCAGCTGCCCGTTGCGCTCCTGAACCGTCGCTTTGCTTGTTCCGCCCCGTGATCCCCGTCGTCTGCCACCCCTGGCGCCGCGCGTGCCCCGTCGTGTTTTCTTTGGCCGTTGTCAGGGTAACGCCGACGGTCTGGTTTCTCGTTCTGCAGATGCGAGGGTGGTGACTGGCGGGAGTCAAGGTCGCGTAGTTGATGGCGTCGCGTACGGGGCGGCTGCGTGCGCGTTGCTGACCGGGGGACGTGATGGCCCCACCACGGAGGTGCCATCGGTATTATGTCCGCTAGGGTGTATCATCCAAATCTGTGCAAGGTGAGCCTATGATTTTATCATGCTCTATTCATGTGGGATTAATGTTTGACCACTCATTTCCAAAATATCTCAATCGCCATCCTGCACAGAACCGGAAAAGTTTTTGCATGTTCGACACTAGCGCCGCCATGCGGCCAACACACGAACTACAGCTTCAACGTTGACGGAGCCCCAACTTCCTGCCTAGTGGAGGAAGAGGTGTGGAATGAACACGAGCGGGTTCCTGAGCGTCCTAGCTACAAATAGACATTTGTACATACGTAATCATATTACATTTAACCTCACACTACTGGCCCCGACTGGAATCAAGCAACATGTCAAACCTGGCACAGCGAAGAACAAGACAGACCTCAGCATCACAATATTTTATCTCTAGGTTCAAACACTACTATCATTGTCCAGATTTCAAATGATGAAGCGATGACCAATGCCTATCTACTCACCGTCTCCAGCGGCCTATGCTGACTTCAGACGCTTTGGAATGGCTCTGGTCCGTTATGCCAACAGCCACGTGTTCACTCTCGGTTGTGGAGCTCATCAGTCACACCCCAGAGCTCATAGCCAGCGCGAATGACCGTCTACGCCCAGCAGCCGGCAGCTGCTCTCGGTGCCTTAGCCGACTACAAATGAATCCGTGCCGCTGTGTCTCACCGACGACCGCACTGGCCGCCCCTGCCATCGCCTTCACGGCCCTTTTCACTGCCACGGTATGGACGGGATAGTTACCCACTTCCAGCGGGACATTCCGGATGTCCTCCAGCGCAGCATCGCTCAGAACCCTCGTGAGAGGCAGCTCAGTTATCAGAGTCGTGCTCCACTCGAACAGTCCAGTGAAGGCTGCGACGGCAAAGTTTACGGTCGGGAGCACGTATGGCCGCATATCAGCGTGAGGCTGATGCCGACACTGTTGAGTGGTGCGCACGGCCCGGGCGCGCACCTCCGGGTCCGGGTCCGCCATCATCGCGAGGAGCACGGCCTCTGGGTGGCACCAGTAGGCGTTGCGCTGGATAACTGGCTTGATCTTGTCTTGAAGCTCACGGGGCAGCGTCCTCAGCAGCACCAAGCTCCTCATGGCGCTTTTGTCCCGTTGCTGCAACTGCTGTTGGCCCTGATGTGGGACCACATCGGCACGTAGTGACTGAGCAGGTAACGAACTAGACCTGACAACTCGGCAGATGGTGATGTGGCGGAGATGTAGAGCTGCAGAAGTCGCGCAGCCAATGTCAGCCACTTGTGGATTACGAGTCTAAATACTGGCCAATCAAATGCGTTTGTTGCTACGTAAAACTTGTATTGCGCTATAAAGATGGAAATCGCGTCTAGTGCCTAATGAAATAGCTTGCATTAAAAGGACAGGTGATAGGCACAGCAATGGATGAAATGAGTCGCGAATTGCCTTTGTTGTCTTTAAGACGTTTATTTCCATCAAGAAATCCAAGCTTCTTAGTCATCTCTTAAGTTGAAGCTTTGCTAGTACGATAAAAAAAAAACAGCCAATTTGTATCACTTCGAATCAGTTTGGAAGCACAAAGTGTACCTGGCATGGTTGAGCGGTCCGATCTTTCGGTGCGCGATCTCCTCTGGTACAGCGCCGGTCTGCACGCCGACGGCGAGCTGGTAGAGCAGTTGCTGGTCGTGGCTGAGGCCAGCAACCAACGTCTGTGGCAAGTCCGGGACGTGGCCGGGCACTGGGATGAAGTTCCCGACAGTCATGCGGTCCACCAGCGAAGACACGGTCTTGCCAAGCGGACCAGTGAAGGAGTTTGGTCCCGTGTTTTTCCCGTTCAGTTTCCTGAACACTTCCCGCAAGTTGAGCTCATTCGAGTGTATCTGGCAGATACACTGGTGCACTGGCTGCTCCTGAAGGACCTCGAACAGTCGACAGATGCCACCATATCGTCCTGTGTTCACTGCGGCTCCGTCGCAGCCCAGGACACGTACGTTGCGGCCGTGCTCATTGGCGATGTTGACCAAGTCGTTGACTTGATCTATGGCTTTCGCTGACTGAGGCGTAAAATGGGTCAGATACTGGCCGCCGGGCTCCGTCAGTACGACGATATGCTCCTCCTGAGCTATGTCGGAGGCCCGGTCGACGCAGGTGAGGTCTTTCCGGCCGTCGAAATAGAGGCCGCTCAGAGCCGTCTCGTGGTGTCGCTCGGCTCTGTCCTTGGCCGAGGCGTGGCGGACGCGACGTCTTTCACGCCACACCTTCATGGGGTCAGCCACCAATGTCGGATTATCTGGCGATATCCTCCCTATGTCCATCTGGAACGTGTTGATAATAGCGGCCACTGCGCGGTTCGAGACCCCGAACCTGTCGGCCGTCAGCGCAGTGTTTGTCAGTGTTTCCAGATTTCTTGACTCTGGTTCAGCACCGCCACCCTCCCAGTCTGCATCACCGGGCGCGTCAGCTGCATCAATGGAGCAGAGTCCGAACTGTCCTCCACCGCGCCGGCAGCATGATATGTAGCGGCAGATGCAGGCGTAGCAGGTAGCAGGCCAGAAGGTCCGGCCACGTTGGACGATTCGAGATGTCTGGAGTTTGAGGGAGCTGGCGACGCCCGTCCTTCGTTCTGGTCCAGTGTTGCCCTTCTTGATGCTGCTGTCTGACGTCGGGCGCTTTCCTGACAATCGACGCTCCCCAGAAACATCTTCCGCGGCCCCCTCTGGACTCTGAGGAAGCCGACTTCAGCTTCTGGCACTCTGTCGTTTCGTGTCAGTCACAGCGGCGCAGGTCCTTGCACCTGCACGCTGCGATGTCGAGGAGCTCCTTGAAGAAACGCTCTTCTTTCTTCCAGGCAGGATTCTTGCTGACACGGAAATCCTTTGTGATATTGTTCATGCGTTGATACCTCTTGTAGCATTCAGCAATCTTTCTCTCCACGCATTTGGTTGCTGGAATCCCCTCGTTCTCCCATATCTTGGTCACTTCCAGAGCCACAGGCCTAAAAGTACGTTCAGAGAGGTCTTTCGCACGTGGGTTCACCGTTTCGCCTAATAAAAGTCGCACATAGTTAACTACGTCCTTGTTTGTCGGCAGCTGGCTTTTAGGCAGGTTTCTCGGCGGTCCGATACAAGAATGATTGACTTTGCTACGCAAGGACATCTTCACTGTGATGAGTACCTGTGAAGGACATTGGATTAAAGGATGGGAACGGCGATATGAAAATATAAATTATGGACGTTTTGGAAAACATGTTCTTACGTCAGCATAGAGATTGGGCAATAGATAGATTGCCATTGGCAATTTAGGAGGTTAAATGTTTTCTCCCTATGGTGTGAATTCTCACCCAGAATTCCCAATCCTAGCTCCCTGAGGAAAATGTTGGCAAAGCAATGACTAATAAATACTCTGGGCTATATTATATTGTCACTGTCTGGGTCACATCTGGCACCGCCGCGCTGGGGGCGGGGGCGGTCAACTCCATTCGCGTTGGTGAGAGTTGTTCACCGGTATGAATAACAACGAAAATAGTAGGAACACTCAGATCAACTAACGACTAAAATGAGAACATCAACTCCACACCGACACCAGACGTACAGATGTTCACCGGTGTGAATGCGAAGGTGGAGACAGGAAGCGCGCCGATCAAATAACTACTGAATTGGAACATCAACACCCGTACAGACGCACGGCTGGTCGCCGGTAGGAACACTAATGTGTCAGCACAAGGCACATGTATCAGGTTACCATTAAAATTATTATCAACGCCCATAACAGACGTAGAGTGTATAGGAAGAGGCAGGCGACAGGAGGAAGCCAGTTCAAAGTGCGGGAGATGCAGCCGCGGGATAATTACAGGAAGTGCATGGTGATGGTGCAGGCAAGGTACAGGGAGAGGCTGGTGGCAGGGACGGGTAGGAATAATGACACTTAGGTACAGTGCGGCTGAGGCAGGAGGAAGAGCAGAATTACATGTATGGCATGGCAAAGGCAGGCAGGACGTCAAACGTCATGATGCAGACTAGAGCTACACACCAACAAAGCCATCAGAGCTTCTATGGGGTTTGATCCCACCCGAGAGCTTTCAACGGAGCTGAAGCGTGGTGTTATGACGCCCACTCGCTGTTAGAATGCTCCGGAATACGTCAGCAATCATATTTTATCTACATCACCATTGTAAGAGGAGCTACAGCAGCCACAAGCGAAGTTGTCACGGTAGGTTGGACATTGGCCGCGTGGCGGCGCTAGTGTAGCATGTACTTAAGTGCACCCAAAATTGCTCCGCTTTGTGCAGGATGGGGGATAATATTCAAGAACAATGAATGGTGGCATATTGTTCTCACGTCCATGGAGCATGATAAAATCATAGGTTCACCGCCATGATCAGCGGCAAAAAAAGGTGTCGACGATACAGCCTAATGCCCGGTCATGACGCCTAACGTGACGAGCCAGGGCCGATGCTGGTCACATGGCGGCACCTAGCGCCCGCGGCACAAGGCGGCGGGCAGCGGTCAGCGGTTAGGCTGTGCCGCCAAGCACAGCATGTGCGCTCACAGCAGCAAGGGGTGCAATTTAACATTTCAGGGACACGTGCCTTCTAGAAGTATTCGAAACAGCATCCATTAGTACAGTTCAGGGACCTATCATGGTATGAGCATTGCCGGCGTGAAACAAAAGTGTTTGCATAATTCCGCGTTGACACTTAATTCGAAGTGTTTATTCAGTCCCCCAAAGTTGTCCGGCTCACTTGTCCTGAGTATCCACCCAGCAACTACGCATGAGTCGATTACAAAAAATGTTATGTACGACGAGCTCTCTGTGTGTATAAGCGGAGGCTAAGCAAAATTCTTACAGTTGCCGAAGTGTGATTATAGTTCACGAAGAGAAAACCTTGATGTCAGCACCGTGTATTCCTCAGCGATCGGCGGTAACCAGACTAGCCCCCGCATAGCCCACAACCTCCCAGGTCGACTCGCCACCGCTCCCGCGTTTCCGACACCCCCGATCGCTGATTGGTCCATCCCGCACACGCCCCACCACGCAACGTATCCGGTCTGCCCGCCCCGGTCACGAGGTCGCCGCATTGGATGGCCCATCTGCCGGCATCCTGGGGCTAGTACCAGTGCCACCTCATATGCAATCTCCCTACAATGATTTCAGCTCATTCCCTACGTTTCACTTTATCCTAATCCTAAGTTTTCTTAACGTTGGGCTGCATTGGCAATATCAAATGTTGATCAAACATGAAATCCTCCTCCCCTTCTCATTCAAGAACTGTTAACGTAATATTTAGATTCAATGTTCCTCATTAACAAAAGGTCTTCGAAAATGCCAAGGGGCACTTTGGCACAAGGTTCTTGGAAGAGGGGTTAAAAATATTTGCATTGCATGACAACGACATTATTTTTAATTCCCTCGAATGTGCCCACCAACATGCTTATCGGAAGCCTTTCCGTGTTGGTTGTGGTGGTGGTGTGCGTGCGCGTGCGTATGTGTGTGTCTGTCTGTGCCTGTGGTGGTGGTGTGCGTGCGCGTGCGCATGTGTGTGTCAGTCTGTGCCTGTGGTGGTGGTGTGCGTGCACGTGCGTATGTGTGTGTTTGTCTGTGCCTGTGGTGGTGGTGTGCGTGCGCGTGCGTATGTGTGTGTCTGTCTGTGCCTGTGGTGGTGGTGTGCGTGCGCGTGCGCATGTGTGTGTCTGTCTGTGCCTGTGGTGGTGGTGTGCGTGCGCGTGCGTATGCGTGTGTCTGTTTGTGCCTGTGGTGGTGGTGTGCGTGCGCGTGCGTATGCGTGTGTCTGTCTGTGCCTGTGGTGGTGGTGTGCGTGCGCGTGCGTATGCGTGTGTCTGTCTGTGCCTGTGGTGGTGGTGTGCGTGCGCGTGCGTATGTGTGAGTCTGTCTGTGCCTGTGTGTATATTGATAATAGCCTCTGAATCGTGTGGATCCGAACTCGCGATTTCGACATTGTTACCGTTCGAGGGTAGGTTTTGTCAAATGGGTGTTGTATATTTACGACGCACTCAGCAGCTGAGACCATATGGCGCCGCATGCCTCTCGCCCTGGCAGGAAGGGTGAGCACTGCGAGAAATTGAAGCCCGTACCTCTGGCATGCCAGACGCTCAGCTTTACCACTGAGCTACCGACGCCCTTCATCTTTTGCCTGAACTCGGCGACAAGCACAGATCATAGTAATTTGTTGTCACTCCGGGGACAAATCTAGTTTTCTCCGGTAACTGCCAACTTGTATTTAGTTGCTATTGCTAGTAATTGCTTTTTTTAAAGTGTGCACCTGGTGACAAAGCGACGCCTCGGAGTTCGATTTGGGAGGCAGAAGGCTTCTGGTCGATTTCCGTGCATTCAGGGGGTTGAACGAAATTTCCGAAATCAGAACATTTTCCGCTCATATATGTGCAACATTTAAAATACATTCGTGACAATCCAGACAACGCGGCGATTTTCGAGTTTCCATCTAAAAACGTGGATTAATTCGGCTAATGGCACTCTCATGTGCCATGGCCGAGGGTGTAGACGTGGGGAAAACTTATAGGTGTGATAAAGTAAGTTCACTCTTTAAAGAGCCTATTTAATTGTTTGGACCTTAGAGGTTCTTATCTGAGCTCGCCGTCTAAAGCATATCTTGCGGAGCTGGAGTTGTACTCTCTGAGTGTGCTCATTTTTTTTAACTTAGCACCTACAATTTGGTCGAGTTGATAGAAAATATTGGTGTTGCATGCCACCACAATTATATTCTGTTTGGTGTGGTGGCTCCCTCTACCTGTCGAACGGAAGCGGCATCCGTACACCTATGGTGAAGTCCACACCTCTGGGCATGACTCCCTCCAAAAAGTATAGCCTCTTTAAAAGGAAGAAATGTTTGCTTCCCATGGATACCCGATCCCAACCACTATGCTCATGGTGCTTGGGGTCCTGGGATAATGTATGGATCTTTGTGACGAACAACTTTTCGTGGTTTTGGGACACAGTTTCTTTTATCGTTCAACTGTTTACCCTCCAGGAATTGTTGAAATTTGCATGTCTGTAGCTTCAATTTCGGTCATTTTCTCCTTTGAAATAATTGGTTGTTTGTTATTGCATGCCTTGTCCAGGCCCCCAATGATTATCTTGCTGCTCTCATCATGGGCGGATGAAAGGATTCTCATGGGAATGCACTTCGTCAAACCTTCGGCGGAAAAAAAAATTCGTTCAGCGACGGGGTGTTGCACTCGGGCCAAGCATGCTGAAGAAGGGTGTCTTTTCGTGTCGAGGGACACCCTTTCCTTTTACAGGAGGGTGTATGGCTAAACAAATCCGTTGAGCGGGTGCAGGATCCATGTCCCTTGGAGTGCGCCCTCCCCCCCCCCCCGTGTATCTCCCGAAGCTCATAGGCTTGCCAAACCTAAAAAACCTTAAGATCGGATCTTTCACTCTAACTCCAATCTTGTCGGAATGTGTTACAATCAGAACGCACAAAAGCACTTGCTGAGCTTTAACTGCAGTAATCGGCTTCACTGGAAAAGGCTGGTTAAAAGGGCAGAGGAGGAGGAGGGCCACTGTGGGCATGTTCCTCTCCCCATGGGAAGGTGATACCCACTTGACCAGGAAAAGGCGCCTCTTCGGGAAGCTGGAGTGCATCGTTCGACCCCGACCCCACACCCCCTTGCTCAGCAGCTTTTTAAGGAAAAGGATCCTCTCGCGCAAAGGAATACACTACAGTAGGCTGGAGTGCATTCTCCCCCCCCCCCGAAGGATGATCAGCCGAAGGCACAGTCCCAGACAAGTGACCCCCATTACGATTATTCCTGGATCCGCCCGCCAGGAGATATAACGCTTTTAGTTTCATTATCTGCATGCAACACCCGCATGCGCAATGTTCAATTTCAAAATTAATGATGGGATCACTTCCGCAAACTCCAATGGCGGCTGAGCTCGTGCCTGCAACAAATTCACACCCCGTTTCCCTCTCCGTCCACGAGCGCGTCTCGCTGGTGTGACATTGGGATGACCTTGGGCCGACCACGGCCCAGTGACGTCACGCCGCCGCGCGCTGTCTGGCGTGTGGATACCGGGCAGCGTTGGTGCAGACGGGCAGGAACGCTATTGGGCGGCAGCTGTTGTGGTGAGTCAGAGGGCGGGCGGAACACGCGTCCGGCGAGGCGACATTCCCGCCCTGTTCCACGGCCGCATTCCTCGGCTGCGGGGAGGAGAGGTCGCAGGCATCGAGTGGTGCGCGGCGCTGTTGTCAGCTACTACACCTGACGTCAAGGTAGGGGTTTGGTGGTAGGTAATACGAGGTAAATAAACTTGCGTGCTAGTCTTGGAACGTGAACCAAGCCCAGCGGGAAATTACTTCCTCACTTTCGGAGTTCGCATCTTTGCAGGGTCAGTTCCTAGCATGCGCCACTTCCAGCAACATATGGTACCAATATTGTCACACACGCGTCACACGCGTTGGTGCCTCATCAAAATCATGAAAAGAAAAACCGAACCCGGACCGCTCCCCGGTCAGGTCGCGACCGTCGCGCTGCGCCACCTACAGACCATCAGCCAAGCTCTTGTGTTTGTTGAAAATCTCGCAGGGTTATCGGTGTTCAGCGTATATTTAAATGCCTTGGTATCTGACATGTGAACAAAGCATCGATCGGTTACCAACCGGTGGCGGATCAAGGATGTGGGTATGGGGTTTATCCAGAACGTTGGTGACTCCTTTAGTTTAGTGTGACCATCGCTCAATGGCCAATTTCTGTTTTTTAATTTGAACGAAAATGATCCATGATCTGGGTGAGTCATTGGGAACAAATGGGCTCCATGAGATCTGATGGGCTCCTGTCCCACTTGAGACATAAGTTGGTTTTACAGCGGCAAGTTGCCCTCCCGTCGAGTCGCCTATGATCCTTCCAAGTCATTCCTTGCTCGAAGTGCATTGAAGAACATTTAATATTAATAAAAATTCCGTTTCAACCAATATTCTCAGCTTTTTCATCCGCAATAATTGCTTCTCTGTGTGAGAATAAAACGATTTTAGTCGGATTTTTTCAGTACAATTTTCGTTACACCATTGTATATTCCGTAATCTATATCCCAACAGATGGCACATAAGTCAGTCGGTGAGCGTGCGTCCTACTCCCGGGTTGTGTTGTGAATATTTACTAGTTCTGCGGTGCTAGCATGTCGGGAGTTGTCAGGTATGGATTGATAAACTTGGTTGGCATACATTAAGTATACTTTTGTTGTTATTTTATCTGCAGTTACCCAGGAAGTTGGCTTACAACCGCATCCTTCGCTAATTTAACTATAGCGTCAATTTGCTCTCTGGCATTCATTCGTCGGCTGCCATATACAGTAGAGCTGTGTGTAGTCTCCACGTAACTCAAAGCGTATTGCAATTTCCTGATGTTCGTAAGTTTAATTTTACTTATTTCAGCATCGTCGACAGTAAAACCTATTTTGAGCGCTGTATGACCGAAGCAGTCGTTGCGCCCCTAAGCCCAAATAACCAACCAACAGTAAAACCTATTTTGTTATTAAAACTGATGTGATAATTATATGTGCTCGTCGCTTTTAATGCATGCGGATCATTATACCAGGTCTTCTCCATCTATCTCTTTCCTCAAGCCTGGGACGTGCGAGCAATTTCCGCTGTAAAACCGATTACTGGCGGTCCTGGAGAACTGGAGGGCTCCTCGAAGCTTGGTTGGGGCCAGGGGTAGGTGTGTAGGCTGGGCCGATGTGAAGGGCTCCTGGTGGGCCGGAGTCGGAGCCACTAGGCTGATCATGAGGCCCCAGGCTTATGTGGACGGCACCGGGTCGATGAAGAGGACCCCCGAGTCGACGGAGAGTGCTCAGGACAGGATCTGAAGGTCTCTGAATGGGCCAAATTGAAGGGTCTCAATGTGGGCGAAGGGGTCCCGGGTCCGTGGAAGGCCCGGGCTGACAGAGGGCCTCAACCAGTGAACATAAATTCCAGAGCTAACAGAGAGGGGCCCTGAGTTGACGGAGGAGCTTCCTGAACCCGCGAAGAGGGGGGCGGATCTTTTCAATGCTTTGTCCGGCCTCGAAAAGATCCGTTAAAGGTCCCGAACCATGGGAGAGGACCCAGAGCCGAAATGAAGCGCACCTGGAGGACGCGGGACCCCAAGTCGATAAGAAGGACCCTGGCTGACTGAGGGGCCCAGAGTCGTTCAGAGGGTCCTAGACCTGACGAAGAGGGCCCCGGACAGTAAAGAGGTATCCTAAGCCAATGAATATGGATTCCGGATCGACGGAAAGAGCCCCTGGTCATCAGAGAACCCGGCGTCTTCGGAGGGGGCCAAAACAGGTATGAATGGCTCTGGACTGACTGGGGGCATCGGTTCATTGGGAGGACCCTTTACCTGACACGCCCGGGCTGGGGCTAGATCTGGAACTTTTTGTCCGGTGCTTAAGCGCGCGGCCTTACAAACGAGCTCTGCACGTGGTCGTCACCATCGTCTGTGGCTGAGGAAGTGAAGCTGTATTAAGGGCGGATGCAGGGTGTGATGAGTCATTCACCTAGCATACGCTCGCGAGCCCACTTAACTCGTCAGCTGAATGCCTTAGAGGTAAGCCGTCCAAACCAGTGATGCTTGCTGATCGGAAGCGGATGTAGAGGGTGGGCATTGGGTGCGCGTGCCTCCACACCAACGGAAGGGTGGTCCCCCTACAGGCTGCTCGGAGTGTACCCCCCTCTTCGAATATTTTTTACCGAGGTTGATGGCTCTAGGGACTCCTGCAGTAGCGCCTCTCCAGACGCGTGCCCGCCCTATGACAGTTTCTGGTTCTGCCCGTAATGCCTGCAGCTCATCATTTGAACTGAGCTTTCTCAATTTATCGTTTTGGGCCCAGTCATAGCAGCATGCTGCGGTAAATATCTTTGATCCGCAGTGGCGGATCCAATGCGAAACCTAAGGTGTTCTACCGTCCTCCCACGAGTAGCTGACTTTTTGCCGATATTTTGCACTACGATCGCATTTTCTGGAATGTATAATATTTTTCGAGATGAGTATCGTCTTAAACCAGACGAGTGTCGGCTGTTCAAATCTGATGTTTTCGAAATCGGGGAATCTTTTTGATTCCTTCATTCTCTTCCCTGTTGGTTCGCGAACTCCTCACATCGCCCATTGTGCAGCAGTCCGCATAGTATTAATGACACGTCATCGGAGAGTTGCGACACGCGGCGCGTGACGTGACAGCCGGGTCCGTGCCGTGCGCAGATGTCTTCGCAGCCGCCGGGAGTGCCGGCCGTGCCGGCGCAGCTGTGCGACGACAGCCAGGTGGCCGCGTTCGTGGCCATGTGGCGGCGCGTGCTGCGCTGGGAGGCGGCCGACGGCGCGGCGCCGCTGGCCACGCCCTGCACCGTGCTGGCCGCCACCGACGACGCCCTGCGCCGGCTGACGCCGATGGACGTGAGCGACCCGTTCGAGGAGGACGCCCAGCTGCAGCGCCAGCTGGTGCGCCGACACGTGCTGGCGCAGCGTGTGTCGGCCGACGACCCGGCCGGCTCGCCGCACGCGCTCAATCTGGACGGCGGCCGGGTGCGGCTGGCTCGCGCCGGCGGCACCGTCACGTTCGCCCCCGCCGACGGCGACGACTCGCCGGCGGTGCCCGGCCGGCGCGTGGCGGCCGTCGGCGGCGACGTGCTCGTGTACGTGGTTGACGAGGCGTTCGTCTGCTGCGATGAGATCTCGGCCGCCATCGGCCGTCACCCGCAGACCAACCCGTTCGCGCCGGAGCCGGAGCCGGTGCCCGAGCCGGAGCCTGAAGCGCCGCAGTAAGCCGGTCACTGGTGCACCCTGCGCAGCAGCAGCAGACTAACAATACCTGCTGCCATCACATCACAGCACAACAGACCGGCCGGCACACTGGCAAGCTTTCTTTCAATGTTCGGAGTAGGTATTTACGGCCTCAGAGCCGGGGCACACTTTCGCACAGGCAGTTCAAGTATTTACCGTGCGCCACTTCCGGCCACATTTCCCAATGTCGTCTCAGTTCATGACAATCTTTTTTTCATCTCTGGATGATAATAGACAGACGAAGCGGAGCCCAACCGGCGCGCTTGGCCCTCGCTGCCGGTGCACACTGATGCACATACACCACAAACATAAAACGTAACCCCCACCACTCGCCATTCCGGGGACTCCCGCCGCACACGCGCGCCAAGATCCTATCAAGCCACGGGCTCCCCAAGACAACATCTTGTGCTTATGCTGAATCCAACGTGACCGTGTACCCAACGCATGTTAAAATGTCAGAATATTTATAACGTTACAGCAGCAATGCTCTACTTCGATTGGTTGACAGCTAGATTTCCGAACAGAAAAGTCGCTCACGCAAACCATTTCCATCAGTGTCCTTCGGCGGCTCCGGAGGACGTCTCTTGGAACATTGTATCCAGTTTATTTATTTATTTATTTAACAATACATGTCCTCCACGTGCAGTGGCTGTTACGGACAGTCTGGGCTGAACTCACAGATATTTACAAAGAAAGGATAGACGTGTGGTCAATAGTGGGAGCAGATGCGCAACAAACATTCGTACAACATAATACAATATCCATATCACTTTCCGCACTGCATACACCGTACTTGCGACACGAGCTATACACGAGTGGCTTGTATAAGTGATAGGAAAGCGATGGCCTAAAGGTGACTTCTAGTGTACACATATCCATGTTGTAAGTTCTTGTGTGGGACTAGTGTTGTTCGTGGAGATACGCTAGTGCATGTTTCTTGAAGTTAGACAGCCTCGATGTTTTAGTTTCTGCGCTGGCACATATCCAGTGCGCAGGCACGCGGTCTCGCAAGCGGCCTTGCCACATGGTCGTTACCATTTTCGGTGGATAGGGGAGTGAAGTTGTGTGTTGTCAGCTGTTGTGACTGGGAAAAATCAGTGTGTTAAATCGGTGTGTTAAAAATCGGCGCAGTGCCATCGCTGAGGGGCCACTGAAGCGGTCTGCGCGCATGTCAGGTGTAGCTGAACCAATGTATTCGGGCCTTTTGAATCTGATCTGAACGTACGTGCAATTTGTTGAGGTGACTGTTCGGCGGGAAGGGAATCATGATTCAGACTGCTTGGCATTGCACCGCCAAGTTTGTGCTTGAAGCTTATCGGTCCGTTCCTGCCTCCCCTCTGCAGTGTCTCAAAATTAGTCTGTATGCATTGTCACCATCTGAATTTCGTCCCGTGTCATTCATGGCCTTTCAGTACCGTTTGGAAAGTATTGCCCCGATCGCGCTGTGTTATAGCATTGGCACTGCATATCTGGCGGTTACCATTTCGTCGATCCATCGCAGTGGAACTCTATTGGACCTCGTCCACCGCCACCAAACCCACGTATGGACGTTACGTGACCAACGCAATCGATGCGCCCCAAATCCCAAATAACTAATCGACCAACCCCACGTAGCCCCACATCTTGATTCTGGTGTGGGACGGGGCAGATCCGCGCGCTCACGCCACGTGGATCTGGGCACGGTGATAACGAGGACAGTCCGTGGGCCGCCGTTGAGAGTGAATTTTGCAATGGGACTGCTGTTCGTTCTTCTTTCCGTGTGTCACTCTGTAAGGGTGTCATTTGTGAGCTACTGCCACCAGTCATGGTCACAATGACACGTCGGCTCGCAATTGCGGCATGCCAGCGATCTTGCCTGTCATGGCGTGCATCCGTTGTATTGTCTGCCGGAACAGGTGTGTTTTCGTGTGCTGTGTATGCACAATAAACGACCTCGTCGCCAGGTGCGTACTTTTCATGCGCAGGATGGGTGTTACCATCCTGATTTCTAACATCATGTTCGGGATACCGGACAGGCAGTGTTGGGAGGCTGTCCGACACTATTTGATGAAGGCTGCCCAGGGAAGTCTGGAGGGAAGGTGTCCGAGACGGGCAGTGTTAGGGAGCCTGTTCCGGGCAGGCAGTGTTAGGGAAGGGAGCCTATCCTGGGCAGGCAATGTTAGGGAGCCTGTTCCGACACAGGCGGTGTTGGAGAGGTTGTCCCGAGGCAGGCAGTGTTAGGGAGGTTGTGGTGGTCTGCGGTATGTGGTGGCCTGTGGTCTGCGGTCTGCGGTGTGTGGTGGTCTGTGGTCTGCGGTGTGTGATGGTCTGCAGTGTGATGGTCTGTGGCCTGCGATATGTGGTGGTCTGTGGTCTGCGGTGTGATGGTCTGTGGCCTGCGATGTGTGAAGGTCTGTGGTCTGCGGTGTGTATTGGGTTGCGGTCTGCGGTGTGTGGTGGCCTGTGGTCTGCGGTGTGTGGTGGTCTGTGGTCTGCGGTGTGTGGTGGTCTGCGGTGTGTGGTGGTCTGTGGTCTGCGGTGTGTGGTGGTCTGTGGTGTGTGGTGGTCTGCGGTGTGCGGTGGTCTGTGGTCTGCGGTGTGTAGTGGGTTGTGGTATTTCAACAGCTTAGGCCCTCCATCAGACCAGGGGCCCTTGCACGACTTGGGCCACATCTGTCTGTCCAAGGCCCTTTCTGATGACCTGAAATCCTTTCGGTAGCTAAGGTCCTCTCCGTCTTCTCAGGAGCCCTTTTTGGCGACCCAGGGACATTTCCGGGAGACTCGAGGCTCCTTTCAAAAACTTTAGGCCCTCTGCTTTAGGTCACAGACCCTTCCTTCGGCTTGGATACAGCCGTCAGCTCAGGGGTCCTTCATATTGGTTCGGGGCCCCTTCGTCAGCCCGGGGCCCTTCCAACGATCCGATGTCCCTCCGTTGACCAGGAAGCATTTCACGTTTACCCAGCGCAGGGCTCTCAACATATGTCCCGGGGTCACTCCGTTGATTCGGGGCACTCTTTATCGGCCCGGAACCCTTTCCGTCAGTCCGGGACCAATTTCGTCGAGATCGGGGCCCTACAATGTGGGCCCTACACGGATTCTTTGCAGACCCCTGCACTAACGCATTGAAGGACCCTTGCGGGGCCCGTCAATGCGGTCGCCTGTAGGGCCCCCTCTGACCCTCCAAGGACTGCCGCTCTGCCCCAGGGCTACGCCGCTGGATTACATTCCCAATTGATTCAGTATTACTGGGGGCAGACAGAGGTGCACAAACCTGTCAACTCGCCTACCTGCGTAGGTGACAGATATTGGCTGAAACTGTGCTGTTGTTGTGACAGATGATCATTATTTGAAGAAGGAAAAGTATTGAGCACACGAAGAACACATTACTTCAGGAAAGGCATTCTAACGCAAAAAAAAATGTATGTGTAGTTTATTTTTGGTCATATTCACAAACTGTTCACTTATATTTCGGTAAGTGATCACTGTATTTTGGAACGCTGTCGCTCTCAAAAGAGTTATCGCTGCATTTGGCAGCGATAACTCTTTGGGACAGATCCCGGTGCATAACATTGGCTGCACGCAGCCAGCTCCATTAGGCTGAACCATGGCGCAGCGGGCTGTCGCAGATACGCCGTGACAGCTGATACGGTTCGACTGCAGCGGGGTTCCCAAACATTCGTATGGGAAACGACGTACGACGGGCACCTGCTAACGGGAGGGTCTAAAAATCAGACACCATCTCGCATACACCGTCAGACAGACACCATCTTGCACACATGGCCGATCTCGGCAACCGCTCGCTCGATCTCCATGAAACCTATACTAAACGATCGACCGAGTACCAGAGGCGTGCGGTTTGGACTTTCGTGGCGTTGGGTCAGGTCAAAGGTCACCAAATCGCCGAAAAGCAAAATGTTGGTCCGACAGACATTGCCAATCTCGGCAACCGATGACTCGATCGAAATGTGACGAATTTATGGGATTCAATGCTTGTAGGTGACATTGTTGACGTTTCGTGCACCTCTGTGGGCAGGAGCGAGCCCCAGTTGGCGCGGACGACGGTACCCACCACCAGTGGGCGTCGGCAGCCAGCGCTCCTGGTCGGTGACCATTCCCTATTGATTTAGTATTACTGGGGAGGGGCGAGTTCTTGTCGGCGCTGACAACGGCACTCGCCGCCAATGGGCGCAGCTCTAACAGTCAGAGCTCCCTTGAGTCGTTTGCATACACTGGGTGCAATCTCTAAGGAGGGATGGGGAACATTTCACCCACCTCCAATCTTCTCCTAGCTCAACATGACTGAAATATATCGCCTATATATCGGCTTGTGTCGTCAACATGTCTGGCCGCTCAGGAGCCACCCTCCACTTCTAATGTTGGCAAGATGCCTTCGTTGCTACATAAGCGAGGGCTAAATGTAATACTGCCTGGCTTGCATAGGTTTTGTTTTATATGCTTTTCAGTTGGCCAATGTCCCCTCAATATTGGTTTTTCACCACTATGACTTCAACTTTTAGCATTTATGTATATATATATATATATATATATATATATATATATATATATATATATATATATATATATATATATAAATTTCATTATTATACCATAGATTATTGGGGTGCAAAATACATGAAGTCAATGGAAGGCCCCACATCGATGGAGTGC
Organism: Imbricaverruca yamaguchii; assembly: GCA_034440575.1. Taxonomy (NCBI): domain Eukaryota; kingdom Metazoa; phylum Arthropoda; class Thecostraca; family Neoverrucidae; genus Imbricaverruca; species Imbricaverruca yamaguchii. Next base: position 602,377 of record JAOTOL010001391.1, on the reverse strand, counting down.
ATGCTCCATGGCCATGTGAAGTCTAAATTATTATGGGACAGAGCCAACACTGAGGGGGAACTTGCCCCTCAAAAATATATATTAAATGCACCCTTGGTCGAGACGTATATGAATGAAAATGGAAATAGTCCCGAAAGCCAGCTGCAGGTTCCGTATCTGCACATGGGTGATAAGGCGTGATATTCCAACCAGCATCGGTACCTACGCCGGTTGCCTAAATGTAATGCTAGCGCCTTTTCCTGGCTGGACGGGTACCACCTTCCCATGGGAGGACCCCAGTGCCCCAGTGCCCCACCCTTGTTTACGCCCCTGCATCGAGAGGGGAGGAATTATGTTGCAACAGTGCTCTCTTACTTGCTCCTACCCCTCCTTCCCAGCCGTGAACTTCAGTTGGTCTGTCTCATCATATTGCTACTACCCGTGGCATCGTGCGATTCCTGCGACGCTCGACATCGGGTCTATGTCAGAACTTCTAATACTCAAAACCTATAATGCTTCAAAACCTGTAAAACCATAATGCTTGGGGGAATTCATACCTATAATTCACAAAGCCTATAATGCCTCAAACCACATAATGCTTGGAACGCATGGTTGTTCAGAAAATATAATACTCAAATCATATAATGCTTCAAAGCCACTAATACCACTCCCTGTGGGAACTTGCAAAACGTATAATGCTCAAAACCTATAATGCTTCGAAACCTATAATGCTCAATCCTATAGTGCTTAGTTTCAACTAATATTCAGAAAGCATAACTCTCGAAACAGCTAATGCTTCAAAACCGCTAAAGCTCAAAGCCTATAATTTTCAGAACCTATAATTATCGGACCCTATAATGCTGAAAACCGATAATATCAGCTGGCAACCGCACGCCATAATGGGCTGTACGGTTCACTGCGTCTCCACCGTTGTCTACCAACGGGAGACATCGCGCGAAAGCTTCCAGGCGCATCCGCCAGAGCGGCGACACATGCGAGTAGAACGTGGATTGGTCGCCGCAATGGCCGTGTTCATGCATTTATTTAGCTTGTGAAAAGCGGGATATTGGAGTGGTTGCTCCTTGAATTAAATTACGTGTCGGCGATTTCTAAGCTGAGTCACTGGTTTTACGAATAGGCAATTTCGGTGTTTAAGTACCCCAGAGGTGGATTCAGCTTTAATAGGCACTGTGGCCGATTATTCCGCCTTCACCGCTGCCGGGCTTAAGTAGAGGGGACCTGGCGCACGTGCTCCTTTGCATGCAATAAGTATGCTTACATTAAAGACTAATGGTGTACCTATAATTTGTTTCAAGTGGGATTTTGAGGATGCCCAGATTTGTCCAGTAATACTCATGCTACGCTTCAATGACATAATTAAGCAGTGGCGCAGTCAGAAGTTTCTGAAGGGGGTGGGTTGACGAAAAAGATGTCATGAAACAGAGACCGCTTTCAAAAATAACAAAATACATCAAAGAACACTTCTGTTTAGGGTTGCTGTTTAATGTGCCCCGTGTCCCTGTGGAATGCCTTTGCCACGTGGAAAGAGCAATCTCAGCTGAAACGGACCTTGAGCAGCTGAGAAATAAACAGGGTGCCTGATGGTCAGAGAGGGCTAGGATGATCCTTTGATTTGGAAGTGCCCTGGACGGAAAAACAGGACCTCTAAGAGCTAAAGTGACCTAGCGAGGTTCCATCTCGGATTTGAAATGTCCCGAGATGATAGCACGGGTTGATCCAGGGGAACGCTTACGTTCCTAAAGCACCTAACTGGCTAGAAAGATGCTTTTCATCTCAGTAGAGCATATACAGGTAATAATAATGTTCCGCATATTGCGAAGAACGGTGCACGAATTTTCCAGTGCCTACTTACTGAAGCCGCACAGCTCTCCGGAATAGCAAAGTTGCTATTCCGCCAATACAGGTCTGTATTGGCGAGATAAGACACCTGATCTCACAGACGAGTACTTTTGTCTTCCAGCTGCCTTATTATTTTATTGATTTTAGCTGGGTGGATACACTCAACTGACTGGGTTCAAGCTCGTTCTACTGACACGACGCTTCCCCACCCACCTATCATGCTACCCGAGGTCCTGTTTCATTGGGCGATGGCAGAGATTATGCAGTGTACCTGTAGCGCCTATTGCCGAAGTCGCTATATTGCCCAAGATATGGACTACTTTCATAACTTGTCAGGATGTAGCGGTTTACATTAGATACTTATATGGTAGTTTAAGAAGCATGGTATCTAGAGACATGGTATCCTAAATGGTCTTAGTGAGGGGGCCAACAATGGTAGCTGGTCTTCCCACATTTGAAACATTTAAATTTACCAAAAAGCAGCATGAACAGTGTTAAAATAATGGTTTTTAGTTTGGTGTGGGATGTTGAAACGAGCACAGTAGGATGTCAAAATTTGTCATGGAAACATGCCAATTAAATATAGTTTCAGTTTTTCAAACTCAATTTCAGCCAATTGTGTACTCACAAGTGCATGCTCTAAGTTCAATTTCAAAGACATCTAAGATAGAGATACCTGTGCTAATGATTGCAATACCATGCTGTCAACAGATGAAATTGCTTAACAAATCACATCTCTGTAACTGAAGCTGTGCTATGGGATGCTTGTCTATAACAATCCATTATGGTGAGCATAATCATCCTATTTTACACGAAATACTCTTCGAAACGAGTTGTGAATACCTCATAAGCACACAACCACGTTGTGGATACTCTCCTGGAAAGCATGTCTATTCTGTGCAAAGAAAGTGGTATAGTTCACCCAATTTCGCGAATCATTTATCACTGACATGCACACATTTGAATTTGTGAAAAACTCCCTGCAATATATAACTAAGTAAAAGCTGCACTTATAATATTGTAGCACTTCATTTTTCACTCACGTACACTTGGACATGCCCATATAACAACGCAACTAATTCAACAGTTCGTCTAGTGCAACAAATATGTGGGTATTCAAACCATGCATTACGTTATGAAAAACTATAAAGCAGATAATGTGCCAGGCGGTACCAAAATACATTGATACTAGAGTTTCATGGTGCTTCTTTGACTATTAGCATGTTTATCATCGATTTCATTAACATGCGCCCTGGAGAGACTCTGAAAGTCACGCGCACTGGAGGAGGGGGTGGATTCGGCCCCCTGAGATTTCGGCTCCTATTGAGGTTAGAGCAACGAAATTCGCAAAGTGGATGGGCACGATAGCGATGTCTATTGTGTGCAAATTCCATGACCTTAGGTCAATATCTTGAATGTCAAATGAGGTCAATATATCAACAAATTTCAGTTTTGCTTCGCTTGGCTTGTCATTGGTGGAGATCGTTGTGATTGTGTTTAAATGCTCAAAAATTGGCATTAATGATGCTTTGGACATTACTAATGATGCAATACAGATGCCAGATCCGCCATTTGGCCTCAGTTCACCTATATAGGAGCACTTTATCCGGTCATTACCTGCTCCAGTTACCGGAACCGGGCTGCCCACCCGACTGCTCCGTTGGGCGCCTCGGCACAATCGGCTTCGCAAAGATAGGAGTGAAATACACGAATAAAGTATGAAAACGCTTAGGCATAAAATGACAAACAGTAGATTTCCGGATGTGTAAGGATTACCATGCAAAGTGACATCAACCGCATGACAGTCATTTGCATTTATGACAACATTCCAGTTGACTAAGTTTGGTTCCATTAGCCTGTCATGAACTTGACCTGACATGACCTCGGCGACCAAACATGACTTAATTTATATAGTATAACAATATGCATCAAACAAGCTGCTTGTGTTGTGAAGAACACTTCCCCTTTGCCAATATACGGGAAGCGCATCAGCGCCGATTTTTGTGGTCTGGAGCTGCAAATTGATTTTACTTTAACAGCCCCTAACTTGAAAAAATTGTCGGCAGATTTTCTTCTTCCGTTTTTTTACTTCAAACAATGCGCCTGTCATTTCTAAGCAGGTATGTAAAAATGGCGTACATCGGCCGATATAATATGGAGTTATGCCAAAGTGGCCTTTGCCAAGCATATTACCCAATTAAATGCCATATTTTTTGGTGTCATTTTGCCTGCCAATGGGAAAGTAAGCACTTGCAGAGGAAATGAGTGGCACATCGTGTCAACTACATTCATAAGGATTGCATTGGAAAAAAAAACTGAAGAATCAAGCAATTGCATTGGATCACAAATTTACTGCTTAATCTACCCCTTTGTTTGCTCTATTTAGGTAAAATGTGTGCAAAGCTTGCTTCTTGAATACCTTAAAGCACACAACACTACCACCATTAAACATACAAAAGATAAAATGGAAAGAATTTCTTTCTTGAGAGGATAATATGGGAGCGGAGCATCCAGAAACAGCTGTTTTACTAATCCTGACACTGCTCCATGCGTGGAATTTCAACAACAGTTGGTGCTTCAGTGCCACATATAGAAATGGCTTAACAGCACCTAGCTTTCACAAACTCAACATTGATGCCTAGAGATGCATGGAAAAACACCACCCAGAAACCACAATCCCATGGAAAAGTGCCACCTAAAATTTTTGCATGACACCAGAAAATTAAACTGCCTATTGCCTTACACATAACCATACATCACTGTGAGCCACCCAACTAATCTTTCAACAGCGCAAAATTACGCACCATTGCGCCAAGATCGCGACCATAATCTTGCGGTCGCTCGCGGTCGCTGGTACAGCGACCGCAGGAACCCCGGCGGCCGTAGACAGCCGCAGACAACGTGACGTCATCCTGATCACTGTTGATTGGCCCCGGACAAGCTCCACCCCTTTGACCGCGAGAGACTCGGCGGCCGCAGACAGCCGCAAGCCCCGTGAACAGGGCAGTTCCACGAACCGTGAGCATAGGCTTATTTTAGGAAATAAATGCGTGATGTGTTCGGCTAAAATTATATGTTGAAGTTCCTACATTTTTTTTAAAACTTGAATTTATTGTAATGGTCCGCGGAATATACTACCAGACGAATACTGTTCACATAAATTTTGATGTTTTTTTTCTCAAGCAAATGATGCTAGCGTTAGCATTCGGTGCCCAATCACTAGTTGTCTCCAGTTGTTGGTTTGAAGGTCAGACCAAGGTTATGCCAGCGTCTGGTGGGCCCACCTTATGAAATAGCCTTGCCCTCGACATCAATGCAGTCAGCGTGGGCTCAAGCGAAAAGTCCTAGTGTTTGGGAAAAATACGTCGATATTCGTGAACAAGGTTCTTCATGCTGTCCAATAAATTTCATTTTGACCAATTTTGATGCTATTTAAGATCTGAAATGTCGTGTGGAAAACACGAAAGTTTGGCTGGAGGGCCTATGGGACTGGGCAATTGTCAAGCCCATGTGACATCGACGGTTGCCAAACAACATTGGATAGCCCGTGTGAAATCAAGATAACTAGAGACAACAGGTACTCCAAAGTTGGCTGTTCTAGTATAGTTAGTTTAAACTAGACAAAACCTACGCCAAGTGACGTCATATACCAGAAGCGCTTTTTTATTCCAGAATACTGCTGAATTATATTCTAGTTCTGGACTATACCAATAAATCTACTAAATATGGTGCCTTCATTTTAGCACAATTATGGCGCTTTTCTCACGATTAGTTTCCCCGTTGGCTGTAAAGCATATCAGCCATTCATTGAAGCTTGAATATTCTATCTTATTCTGCTAGCGTGCCGGTGGCTTTGAACCGAAAGGCACCATCCCCAGAATTATTTTATCCATGGCGTGGTCGATATTGAGAACACACACCTCAGGCAATTTATGCGAATTAAGGCCTTATAACCACAATGTCAACTTGGTCGGCATGTCATTGATGCAATCTGGTGATTAATGTTAGCATGTGCATTGGTCCCCTGTCAGTTATCATATTGTTTCTGTGTGGTATATGTAATCATGCCATACTGTGGCATTCACCAACTTGTGGACAATTTGGTAATTGCTTGCCCATTGTATCATGGCTGGGCAGTAGTGGTAGTAGGGTAAGAGGGAGTTTCCAGACACTTAATGCATGGAACAAATTGCTCTACTGCTGCTTTTGTGTGGCCAAACCAGTAATTATACTGTTTACTGAATTTCAAAAAAATGAAGATGGTATCCATATTCAGATGGTTCTCTGTCAAAGTCATCTAACCACTCACATAGAGCTACTTTAAAACATATAATTGTTTTGTAGTGTTGTGCCACATTCTGAACATGAAAGTGGTTGTGCAGGATTATTTCACTGTAGCTGTTGTGGTACCAATTATTAGTAGCCACTAAAAATACTGGTGTAATTGCAAAAAATATCGGACCTTAAAATACATTTTCAGGGAAATATGTACCTTTTAGTTAATATTTGAATTCTTGATATGCCTTTCCAATGCAATGTTCATTAATGTGGTTAAAATGTGATCAGTCTCACCTGTACTGTGTGAGATGTGATTTAAGGGTTAATTATTGCAGTTTTGAGTGTTTATAAGTGACGTTTTGCACATTTTTACCTAGGCAAAGCTAAAATGAGGTTGGGATAAGTTAGGCATTTCTTTAGCTTCCTCAATTTTCAGATCGAATTGTTCATGGATGTGATTTTTTTAATTGGAAGCTAATTTATGTTCCCTTCTGAAAAGAGGCAAGGGTGGAGCTGTGTGAGGTTTTTACAATTGCACCTGCAGAAGAAGATTTGCATTTTAGTTGAGGTGGCATTTGAAGAAAAAATTGTAAATGCATGTTTCTGAATGTCATTAAGATGATATGATCATTGTATTCCAGCGCAAATGCATGCTTTTCAGTTCGTAAGTGAAGTAATGCGAAATGTGTTGCTTTGAGTGGGGTAATTGGTAATGAAGGATAATGTTAAATGTATAAACAGTACATCCAAACCAATGTCATCCATTGAATATCCTTGATATCACATATGCAACAATGCTGGTTGAGTTATCACCACAACATTATTGTCTTTACTAGTGTTTGAAAAATCTTAGTTGAATGATATTAATATTATTTTTTAGTGAAATTACTTTTTTCTAGATATCAGCAGATGAACTTGAACTGCCGATTTGCTGAGAATTCATTTCCCATAGAAATGAATATCAGACTCCTTCAAATCACATCAGATAATGATGTGAATTGAATGAATGTTAAATGCTAAGCGTGGCGGTGGGGGGAATGATGTGTGGTCTGGTCCATGGCCAGACTGAAACCAGCGGACCGATCGCTGGGCACCCATTTGCGTATCCCGAAGATGAACCACGAGAAGCGTTCTGAACTCGCATCCTAAGCCTTAGCGGCTTGACGGTTTCCACCGAGGAATTCTTCCACACATTCCGAGAGATGGATGCTGCGTTTTGTGTTCACCATGCCCAAGAACCCAACAAGCTCAGCAGACATCCAAAAGGACATTGAAAGTTTCCGCCAGGTGTTGGAATCCAGATTCAATTCCATAGCTAAAATATAATTAAGTGCTTTGCGAGGATCCGGACATTTATTCATCTCGGGCTAAACAAAGGTGAACGTCGCCAAGCTCGCAAAGTGGCAGCAGCGGAAAGCCGAGCGGTTGCTCAGTGACTGCGAAGTATGGGTCGCACTTGGGCGACCTTCACATTCAGATCAGTGTTTGAATCTTTTCATTGTTTGGACGTATTGGTGCAGGTCATCTGCCGTTGATCATATAGCAGCATATCAGGACTTTCTACAAAATAATACGAGACTAGACGTAGTGTTGTAGTCCCCCAGAGTGTATGTCAAGCTCAACAACTGATATGTGCCTGTGTTTGTGAAGTCGGTAGTGTGTAGCCTGTAGGTGTTACACGTACTCATCGTCCCACTACGGTGCTCGTGAGTAGTCTGTGTATGTATGCATGTCGAGTTGTTCTCAGCCACAGATGTCACGATGAGGATGTTCCATCTATTCTTGCCAGTTCGTCCGATTTTATAAGGTGCCAGCTATGTACGTACTGTAATGTTAGGTATTAAAGACATAAAGACATAAAAGATTAGTGCAACTCCGAGCCACAAGGGCCCTTCTTGGTTGCACTCTGTACACTGAACCAGTTGCCCACCAAATCTGCCAATCAGCCCTCCCTGTAATACTGAAAAGCAAGCCCTCTATTCTTATAATGATTGTCTATGCTGTTTTTAAAGATGTTCAATGTGCTGCTACTGACGATGTTTTCTGGCAGCTGGTTCCAGTGTTCCACTACCCTGTTGGTGAAGAAAGTTTGCCTTAACCTTGTTCTGCTGTGGTTAATTTTAATTTTTAATTTATGACCTCTAATTGCATCATTTCTGTTAAATTCAAACATTTCCCCAAGGTATCCCCTCTCCAGACCATTGACAAATTTAAAGACCTCGATGAGATCTCCTCTCAGCCTTCTATATCTAAGTGAAAACATATTCAATTTCTTCAATCTTTCCTCATATGCCAGGTTGCTTATGCCATTAACCATTTTTGTAGCCCTCTTTTGTACTCTCTCTAAAAGCCAACAATCTTTTTCATAGCTAGGAGACCAAGCTTGGATGCAGTATTCAAATGTGGCCTGACGTATGCACAGTAAAGCTTCCTGATCACTTCCTCACTTCTGTATGATACATTCCTATTTATTGCCCCGAGCATTCTCAGTGCCTTCTTCCTGGCTTCCTTGGTCTGTTCTGATGCCCCCAATTTTGTGTTTAGAATAACACCTAAATCCTTCTCCTGTTGAGTCACTGATAGCACTTGGCCACCCATCAAGTATGGAGCCTTCATATGCTGCTTACCTACATGCATGATTTTGCACTTATCAAAGTTAAATTTCATTTGCCATTCTTCGGACCACTTCACAAGTTCGTCTAAGTCTTTTTGCAGCGAGATATGCTCATCCTGACCTGTTATTGCCCTAAAGACCTTCAAATCATCTGCAAATTTCAAAACTTTACTGCTTAGGCCACTTTCAATGTTATTTACAAATATAATGAACAGTAATGGCCTAGTACTGACCCCTGGGGGGACTCCACTAAGAACATTTTGCCATGATGACTTTGTACCATTTAGCATCACTCTTTGCTGTCTATCTGAAAGCCACAACTCTATCCATTTTAAGATGCTACCTGCAATACCATGGGACTGAAGCTGTATCATTAACCGTTTATGGGGTACCTTGTCAAAGGCCTTACTAAAGTCAAGATATGCTACATCAACCTGATTTCCCTGATCAAATTGTTCTGTGGCGAAGTTCAAAAAGTCCAAGAGGTTTGTGAGACACGATCGTCCTTTTCTAAATCCATGTTGAGTATCTTGAATCAATCTGCTACCTTCCAGATAACTAACTATTCTATCCTTGATAATTGATTCAGTACCTTGCAGACTAGGGATGTGAGACTTATTGGCCTATAGTTTTCAACTTTCCCTCTTTCTCCTTTCTTGAAAATAGGAACTACATTTGCCCTTTTCCAATCGGTTGGAATTTCATTATGTGAAACTGATCTACAAAATATTATGCTAAGTGGAAATGCCAGTTCCTTTTCAGTTTCCCCCAACACCCTAGCATAAATATCATCAGGTCCTGCTGCCTTATTTGGCTTTATTTTCCTGATATGATTGTAAACAACATCACTACCAATGAAATCAACATCATTTGTCAGATCCCATGTAACTGAACTATGGTGTACGGTCGGCAGATTGGTCATATCTTCCAATGTAAACACTGATTTGAACTGCTTGCTCAGCTCCTCAACCATCTCACTATCCTCACCCAATGTAGTCCCGTTTACTTCCAGTGGACCAATTGTGCTAGAAACTTTACTCAGCTTGTAGAAACTAAAGAACTTTTTACTGTCCCCATTACAGTTTCTAGCTAAATCCAGTTCCTTTGCTCGCTTTGCTGCTCTGGTTTTTTGCTTCACAGTGTCTCTAGCTTTTCGATACGCCTTTAGATTAATGACATTTGAGGCTTCTTTAAAAACTCTAAATGCAGTTTTCTTAGCCCTAATTGCTTTTATCACGTCTGGTGTAAGCCATGCTGGCTTTCCTACCCTTCTTTTGCGTCTTTGCTTTTGGGGGACATGTCTAATCTGAGTTTCCTTTAAGTAAGATTTGAACTTTTCCCACATTTCTGAGGCATTTAAATTGGAGAATTCTTCTTCCCATCTGATGGCACTTAAAGCCGCTCTCATGCCGTTAAAGTCTGCTCTGTTGAAATTTGAAAAAGTCACCGAGAATAAGGCACTTCCTCTTAAAGTTTCTACTGATTTCCTCACAAATCACCATGTCAAGCTCCAGTTGCTGAGAATGTGGCAGGGTTCCTGATCGGTAGAAAGCTCCTATCCTAAGAGTATTGCTGTTGCCTTTTCCCACAGTGACATCAAGCCAAATGGACTCCATAGACACATTTTTATCCCCACCTGCTACTTTTTGAGAACTGAATAAGCTATTCACATAGAGCATTACACCACCCCTTTCATTGCTGGACCCCTATTGCAGAAAACATATTGTATCCCTGGATCTCATAGTCCTGTAAGTTATCTCCAAAATATCTTCACTGACCCATGCCTCCGTAATGCAAACAAAATCCGGGTTCCTCCTCAGCAACATAACACTTGAATTCATCAAATTTGGAACGGATACTCTGAGCATTAAACATCATACACTTAACAAATGCTCCATAACCACCTTTGGCCTTTTCATATTGAGGGTTCTTTTATCACCAGATGAACTATAACTCTGTCCCCTTGAGTTGCTGCTGTCCCTATTTGCAGACTTTGAGGTTCTATTACCTTGGCTGACACTATTGGAATATTCCTGAGTTGGCAATGCAATTTTATCCCTCCCCACCCCATTTCCTAGTTTCCCTGAAGGACATGCTCATATACTTTGCCTAACACATGGACCCCCTTCTCAGAAAAATGCAGGCCATCCCTCTGATAGAGGTCCCACGATGCATAAAACCTGCTCCACTCGTCTATAAATGTAAACCTAGCTCCTGGCAGAGCTTTCCTACCCTGGTGTTAGCTGCCAGTGCCTAGAGCTCCACTCAGGGAGGCTCTAGCCTAGGCAAAATTCCTGTTACAAGCACTCTATTGGTACCCTTCAGGGTGGCCAGAAGGGCCCTGTACCAAACCTCGCTCTTAGTATGACTCTATGTTATTTACCCCTACATGCACTATGACTGTTAAACTGGTGATCACTGGTGACCTGTGCCACCGCAATGCAATCTCATTAAGTACCGTGGCTTATCTGCACCTGCTACCGATAACCTCTTATGTCACGCGTTTGGTGGAGCCGCGGTAGCTTAGTCCTTTGGGTGTTGGGTTCTTGACCGCAAGACTATGGTTTCGAGTCCGGCAACCAGCGGAATTACCGAGTCCACCTGCGACCAATCGGTTTGAGAAGTTGGCGACGCTATATGGCCGAGCAGTTAATTGCGTCGTAAAGGAACCCAAGGTTCTTTTTCTGCTTCATGTGTTTGCTTCTCCCAATATATGTCTTGCGTTGTGCTGCCTCAATATATCGTTTTAATACGCACTCTGTTGGGCGCCGGAAGATATATATTCATGTGCGCAAAATGACGAACGCAGTCCACGCGCCCAAAATGCAATTTCACTTCCACCACAGAGTACACAACCGAGAAACAATCGGCAGTGGGAGTGAGGGCCTTCCTCAATCTTGGCAGTCTCGTCTTATCCAGATGCATGCTCCTCGTATTAAAGTCTGATTGATAAACAACTTTTGTTGCCGTATTTATGTCGTGCTGTACTGCAAAATGCGTGATTTTTTTTAATTTAAAATTTCGTCCCAGTTGTTGCTGGGGTGGCTTTAGGAACCAGGGTTCTATTGCTAAGCAGAGCTTGTTGCGTGAACCCTCGCCCAACCACCCGATCCACGAATTCCTTTTCAACGGCAACATTTTGATCGAAAGTTTAACGTGCCGTCAATACACCGACACGGCCGCCCGGCAGCTCGTCTCCGGCCTTATCGGGCCAGCTGTCAACTCACACTCCCGGCTGGGGGGCTAAGCGCGCGAAGCGACCGAACCCTGTGTTGCCAGGACAGAGGAGACCAGCACAAGCCAGCGCTCTAACCAACTGAGCTACCGGGGTGCCATTTCAGGTTGCACGACGCGAATAAAGAAATCATATTTTAAAAGCAAAATATTTTCTTTAGTTAAAAATAGAACACATTTAATTAAAAATATGTATGGTATTACGTGGCAACTGTCCATTCTAAACACAAATTAAGTTGTTATTAAAGTTGCTTCCGAGCTGGTCTGGCATAGAAATTGCTGTTACCCCTGCATTATTGCATGCAAGACAGAAGTTTGATTCACATGGCGTCAGCGACGCAGCCAATTCATTTCGACTGAAAATGCCGAATAACGGTGTGCAAACATGGGCAAAGCTACGGTGGGGAATGAACGGGGTTGCTTCCCCAATCTTGCCAAGTTCCGCGTAAAGCCTTTGACAATGCATGATAATCGAACCGAAGTCCTCATGCGGGCACCTAAAATCCGTACTAGCGCTTACGGGTTCCACAAAGTTTTTGCCGAATCTAAATCGAGCGTTCATGGTACGAAAATCGTGATTTTTCATTTTGCGCCGGCACTGCAGAAAGTTCAGGATTGTCACCGAAATATTTTAGTAAACGTCTGCTCCTGCCAAAGCAATGCTTATCACAGTCCTGGTGGCGTGTGTTCGCCGTGTATCGTAAAGGCGTGGAGCCGAGCTTAGAACTGGCATCGCTCTGACTCCACCTCGGGTCCAGTCATTTGACTGTTCGGCAGCATGCATAATTGTTGGTTTTGTCACCTTGATAATCATGTACTGTTATTATATGCACACCTCGAGGAGCAGGGACTAATTATTGGTCGGCTGTACTGGTGGGAGGGAAAGGGGAACCGTTAGTTTTTAGCTCAATATTTGCAATGCACTGCCGTAGTGCCACACATGATTAAATTCAGGGGATCCTGTCTCCTGTCCCACCCCCGATGGTCCGCCGCCCGTGTCAGTAAGGGACAGTGGGCCTGGACACTACCATAAGCGGTGACATTTTCCGTATTTCCTATGCCTGGCTGATTAGAAGAAGTGCCAAACCATAAATTGAAAGTGGCAGAACCCCAGCCTTGCAGAATATCTGCGTATTTCCCTTCTCTTTATGAAAAAGATCGTCCCATGTGAACAGTGTTTTAATTCACTGTCGCTTATTAGAACGACTTCCCACGACGCGCACAAAAATCTACCGGCCTCCAGGCTCGAACCGGCTACCTCCGAGTCGGCAAACCGACGCGCTACCAACTGCGCTGCCAACACCGAACCGCTCGGCCCGCTTAAGTTAAATAGTGTCGATGGATATGACATGGGTCTAAATAACACCATTTTACACAATAACTAACATATTCATGTGAAAGTCTCCCATGATTATTGAAATACCATGAAACAAGCTTTCAGATGACGTATAACTTGCACCACTCACATATACTTGTTAGTCAGGAACGTACGCGGAAAGGTACCATTTCTTGCTGTCGTGATAATCTGCTGAACCCAAATCAGCGCCCAGATGACGTCCCCGGCTGCCAAATGGACATTGACAGGGGCCGGTGTGAAATATCCCTTGGTATGTGTCCCTGGGGTGAACAACAACAGAGGGTGGATTTGTGTCAAAGTTAGTTTTTTGAATTCTTCAGATTTGTTTTCCAAATGCATTTTTTTGTGAAAGTGCATACCATGTAACCACCCATTTCCTCTGTGAAGGCTTGCTTTTCAGTTGGCAAGCAAACTAACACCAAAAAGAGGCTTTGAGTTAGGCCACAACTACCTAGGTAGGTAGGTAGTACCTACCTACCTACCTAATACAGGATGAAGAAATAATTTTGAAGAAGGAAAATATGCAACCACCTACATAACCTAAGGTAGCAGATGCTATCACACTAAGGTATAGATATCTACTGCTAGCATATCTACCCCAATGAAGGAAATAAGTGAGCTAGATTTTCGTAGGTTATGATTTTATTTTATGCATGCAAAATCCTATTTGAAAAATGTATTCTATGAACATTTTGAATTTGTTTGTTTAAAAACGCTAATTAGCAGATTGCAAAACTTACTTTCCGGGTTTGGAGTCAGAGTGCAAACAGATTTCTCCCAGAGTACATTTTCATGAACATATTGTTTTGTATGCATTGTATCTATTTGCTGGTAACTGATGAGAAAATCATATGTACATGGTCAGTGCCTATGTAATATGCATAAGTAATACACATCATCATTTTTGGTCACACCAAAGCATAGAAACAAAGAAGTGAACAATGGATGGCACAGCAAGAGAGGGAGTTGTGATGGTCAGCTCAGCTTTGTCTCTCATAACTCACATGAGCAGTGTGCTTTACTTTTAATGTTTGTCTCAGTACAAGGCTAGCCAAATAAAAAACAAACAAATAGTTCAAGCTTCACCCTCAGCTCAGAGCTCACATCTACCTACCTACCTACACAGCCAATCCCCTACACGATGCGACCCACCACCATACCGCACATGCCACAGATGGATGTGATAGCATTGTGCAAAGCAAAGTATCAGTCAAGGTATTGTGTTTGCAGTATTACACTGCTACACATGTGTTCAAAGTTGCTAATAGTTATGACATCATTTAAAAAAATACTTTGATTGGTTGAAAGACAGTTTTCAGAACAGAAAATGCTAATGAAGCAAATCCCAATCTGTGGCCTATGGGACTCTGGAAGATGTCTCTTAAAACTCACTTTTCCACTACATGGTGGCTCGAAAGCAAGCTTCTGGAGATGCGTCGGCAGAATTTGTAGTGATAGGAAGCCACTTTTCAGTGTGCAGGTGTGTTGTTGGCATTTCTGTTGATTGTGGTTTGGTGTGGTGTGTGTTTGGATGCTGTCTGTGTGTTTGATGGTATGAAATGTGGCTGGTTTATTTGGTAATTGTAAGTAGAATAACATGTTTGGTGGATGTATTCTTCAATCTTGTATTAGTTTTTTAGTGGTATTTTTGTTCCTTCTGCATGTTTGTGTCAGAGTACATGTGGAGCCCATTCTATCCAGTATGAACCCAGAGAGCAAAAATGTTTCAAGAGATGAAATCTCTTGGGAAATGCCATAATTCCCACCCTGTTAATTAGGCTAGGTTAGGTATCATATTTAGACATGTTTTTCAAATAAAATGTCTGAAAGTTTCATTTGTAAAGAACATGTTCTCACATCAAAACATTTATTATACTACCCTTTTCCTTTCCTTAAAAACATGTCAAGCAGACATGCCAGTCATGTTATAGCAGACCAGTGTTTGTTTTTCCAGAGGTACCAAATAATTTTAAGCATTTGGTAGCATCATCTGTATGATGAGCAAAACAGTCATTAATAATTTCTTTTGAAAATGGCTGCTGCTTTTATGGGAATTGTGATTTTTATTTCCTTCCTTGCTTTTTACCCATACTGAACTGTCTGGCCTTTCACCGGCATACTTGTGTGACCATGCAACAGGCCTTGTCTGTGCTCGTTCACCAGCTGTGCTCAGAAGGCAGAGAGCGAACAGCATTAGGTCTCATTGAGATTGCCATATTTTAGAGACTGGGTTTCCAGCAGATTCAGTCTGTCATATCAGACTCTATTGTCAGAATATTCACATCCATCTACCCACATAACAAGAATCAACCACATTCATACCATCATAACATGAAGAAGAAAGACTTAGAGGTTTATGCTATGCAACTTTAGCAGATGGTGTGCCTTAAATACAACTGTTTAACTGTTGGAAAATGTATACAATATGCTGTATGTATTACCCATGCAGTTTACTTCTTTTTAGGGGCAAGCCAGACTGGCCTAACATTCCAAGAATGACTTCTGCAATGAAGAAGCGTGGCGTGTTTATGGGTGAAGATTATTGGAATGAGTCACAGAGAAGAGTCACACCTTTTGACTTTGAGGATGACAGTGAAGGTTATGCATTCATTAAAAATGTGAGTATTATATTGTCTTCAATAACAATGGTCAGCTTTGTATGAATTATTGATAGCTGTAAATGAGTAAAACCACAACTACCCTAATCATGTGTATATTTTGTTATGTATCTCATCCCAAGTTGTATCTCATTATGTATCTCATCCCAAGACCTCATCCCAGTGCCCATCTTAGGTGAAAAATTTTCCATGAAAATAACTATACAATATTGCCAAAATTAAAATGAGTGTAGGGACAAGTAATGGACAATGCAAA
The DNA here is from genome assembly GCA_034440575.1 of Imbricaverruca yamaguchii. NCBI lineage: Eukaryota > Metazoa > Arthropoda > Thecostraca > Neoverrucidae > Imbricaverruca > Imbricaverruca yamaguchii. The sequence continues at coordinate 586,181 of JAOTOL010001391.1, read as the reverse complement.
TGTTCTAGAAAGTGACCTGAGGTCAGATGACTAGATGAAACTGGTATGGACTAAAAGAGAAGTATTTTGTATATTACTTGGTTAATGAATTGCTAGTTTTATAATTGTATGTGATTATTTGTTCAACAATGTCGTTTCTGATGTCATTAGCACCCTTAAGTTATATTTGATTCTTTTTATTTACACAATGGAAAATTTGAATTTACCGAAAATAGGTTTCAGTCTTGTCAAAGAAGTTGGAAAATTTGTTTTGCTTTCGTGCCTCTCATTACGCTCTCTCGAGCGCTATCTCGTTCGAAAATAGTTGGCTTGAACAGCTCAACATTTCCGGGTACTTGACCGGTTTGGCGACCCGACCTTCTCACGTGTCAGTGTATCAGACCAGACTTCAGTTTCCATAGCATCCAAATCAAAAGACAAGATCGCATTTGTTCCACGTCTGGAGTTCGAAAATTACGACGGCAACCGCAAGCGTGCCTGTACCCCGACATTGACCTGTCTGATACGGTACATGCTATGCGACTGTTACGGTGTTTGACAAGTCACTGTCGAATGCTTACAAATCACGCGTTTGAACCTACCCTGCCCATACCATTGACTGTCGTACGATAGTGACCGCTCCAAACAGTCTCTAGTCTGCGAGTGTGAACCTACCCTCCCCATACCATTAATCGTCTTACGATAGTGACCGCTCCAGCAGACCCTAGTCTGCGAGTGTGAACCTACCCTCCCATACCACTGATCGTCTTACGATAGTGACCGCTCCAGCAGACTCTAGTCTGCGAGTGTGAACCTACCCTCCCATACCACTGATCGTCTTGCGACAGTGACCGCTCCAGCAGCCGGTCGCCTGCAAGTTTTGCACGATCAGGCCAGTAAGCGGCTCGGGGCAATCTCTGGCTCGATCCGCGGTCTGCCGTTCCGTGGTCTAGCGGTGCCGTTCCGTGGTTTAGTATCGTCGTTGACGACTCTGTAGTATGTCTGTCAAATACCCGCCTCTCAAGTGCTCCTAGAAAACCATTGTTTGATTGCGTACTCGCTGTCGGTCATTGTTACCCTACTATGCCCCCGGTGCTGTGACAGGGCGGCAGTGAAGTATGGATAGTACTTTACTGACATACACTGTTTTTTCTTCAGTTCAAGGAAATGAAAATAGCCAAAAATCCGGATGAAGAAGAGGAAGAAATTATTGGATGGGACGGGACAACTGAAAACGGTGAGTCGTCCGGTGGTGTCATGACAGTGATAAATTATTGGTGAAATAGGGTGGAAAATACCACTTGCTGAATACTGAGTCGACATCCTTCCAGAGAAGTATCGACATCGTGCTGCTTGGTGCGTGCTTGTGAAGTCTTAATGCTTCATTTCTAGCAGTATCTCGTGTATTAGTATCATGCTTATGCTCATCATAACTGATCCGGGATTGTGATGACGAACATTCCTTAGTGCAATTTCAGGTAAAGAGATTACCTATGGAGTGCTATGTTATACAATGCCAGTTTATAGCATATGTACTTGTATCGTTATCGTTGATATCGGTATCTCCAAATTAAGTACCTCTCAAAACATGGAAAATTGCTATATGCATGCAATTGTCCTCAAACTGGGTTTTAACGACCAAACTGCATTATTTCGATGGTGATTTCGACATCCTGCTGTACTCGTTTCGACATCTCGCACTCAACGAGAAATCATTATCTTAACACTGTGTAATGATGTTCTACTGAGTTTTCAAAGCCATGCCGTTACAGGAACGTATGTTCGTCATTGAAGAATGCGAGCAGGACATCTGGATGTATAGCCGAATCGAGCGACATTCTCCTCTCGTGTAACAACAACGTCATGTGTTTCTCATGCTAATGTTTAGCTTATAATTGGAACACTGTTAAATCATTACCAGCAATCTCCAATTGCCCTTCGCTCAGCACTAAGAAACCACATGGGGGCGGGGATGGCCGAGTGGTTAAGGCGTCGGGCTATGGGTACCAAAGGTCCCGAGTTCGACTCTAGCGCCACTCAGGACATTTCCCAATCCCGCGGCCCACCGGCGAAACAGTGTGGGCGGCGCCATTGGCCGTGAATGTGCATAAAGTGTGTCGTGAACCAACCAATAAACAAACAAAAGAAACCACATGGTATGTCGACAACTCGATTCTCAGTGAGTGTGGTGCATCGTTTCTGCTGTTGCAGTGTCGTACTCGTGCGCCAAAGCGTCGGATGCTGCCCGCGCTCCTGCCCCGGCCCCGGCCCCGACGTCAGTCCGTTCAGCGCAGAGCGTCGTCAGCCCCGGACGAGTATCGGCCGCCAGGACGACCGCCAGCTCGGCGACCGGGTCCGGCGTCTCCTCGTCGTCGGACTCGTGGAGTCTGACAGATGGTGGGTGGCACGACGTTAGGCGACGGCGTGGATCCTGCTCATGTCCCCGGTGTCGGCCCTACGTCAGGTCCCCGGTGTAGTGGTCATGCGTCACGTCTCCGGTGTAGATACTACGTCATGTCCCCGGTAAAGGTTCTACGTCAGGTCCACGGTGTGGTGGGTCTTCATGTTGCCGGTGTAGGTCCTACGTCAAGTCCCTGGTGTAGACCCTACGGTGGACCCGCGGCGTCGGCCCGACGGCATGTCCCCGGTGTAGGCCCAATGCCAGGACATCGATATTGTCCCAACGTCAGGTCCCCAGTATAGGCCCCATGTCAGGCCATCGATATTGTCCCGAAATCAGGCCCCCACTGTAGGCCTTACTCTAGTGTGCCATCCTGTTGGAGACTGGTGTGCTATTGATATCAAAATCATGTCTTGTTGTGCTAATGCTTTAGCACTGATAGCTGTAACATTAATCGTTTTACAACGCGTTCGATTTCTAGGCCACGTGGCGTCGTTAGGATTTTGTGCAGGCTGGTTTCGGGTTTGCTAAATACATCAGAATGTGCAACTTTAGCCAACATCTTCGTTTTTCGCGGTGTGCACCTCACTTCCCTTGATGCAGATAGCAGAACGCCATGCATCATGCATCTTCGATCCTCTCATGTTTCCCGCCAGGTTGGCTGTACAGCTATAAGACAGACTTGGTTTTAAACTTGGGAATGATCTCCGGTTTCCCTTCAAAGCGTACATAAACTTGGGAATGACTCGGCTAGTAAAGAGAAGCAACAAATCTTACTTTTGTATTGTGCTCTGCGCCTGTTGACTCCTTCCACCCTGCTCACCCTTCCTCTGCTGATTCTTGATCATACTTCTGAAGATCCTCCCTCGTCCCTGCTGTCCCTCCTCACCCCCAATGATCCTTGCCACCATGCAGACCCTCATCGCCTCTTCTGACAGATACCGATATCTGCTGCTGATCTGCCCCTGCTGACCCCACCTCCGATCTTCCCTCCGCCTGGTACCAACTCTCCCCTGCTGAACCACATTTTGACTGTCATCGCTCCTGATTCTCTCTCTTCCCCCGCATGCTGCCAACCTTCCCATGCTAGCCACACCTGATCCTTCCTCCGCATGCTATCGATCTGCCTGCGCTGACCCCCCCCCCCCTTTGGCTCTCCTCCGCTTGCTGCCGATCTTTCCGTGTTGACCCCACCTTCCGTCCCCCTCTGCCTGCTGCCGATCTATCCGTGTTGACCCCACCTTCTGACCCCACCCCGCCTGTTGCCGATCTGTCCGTGCTGACCCAACTTTCCGTCCCACCCCCCGCCTGCTGCCGATCTGTCCGTGCTGACCCAACCTTCCGTCCCCCCCCGCCTGCTGCCGACCTGTCCGCGCTGACCCCACCTTCCGTCCCCCTCCGCCTGCTGCCGACCTGTCCGCGCTGACCCCACCTTCTGGCCCCACCCCGCCTGCTGCCAGTCTACTGACCCGGTACCGCGCGGCAGCGGTGACGCTCAGCCCGGCGCCGGCGCCGCCGGACCCGGCGCAGCTGGCCGCAGAGGTGGCGTTCCTGCGGCGGCGGCTGGCAGAGTGCCGCGTGGCGGCGCCACCGGCGGCAGACACGGCTCGTCGGCTCACCCTGGGCGAGCCGTGCCCGCTGGAGCTGTACCGCTCGCTGGCCGACAAACGCCACCTGCTGGCCGAGACGGTCCGGCTCGGCGACGGCGACGCCGTGCTGGCGGTGCGTGGCCTCCGGAGGTGGCGCTGCAGGCCGGCTCTGCCCGTTGTGTCTGAGTGGACTGTCTGCAGGTTGTTCTGGATGTCCGTTCTGCCCGTTGTCTGCGTGAACTATCTGGTGATGGTGTGAGAGGTCTGATATGACCGATGTGTCTGAGTGAACTATCTGAAGGTGGCGTGGGAGGTTTGTCTGCCCATTGTGTTTGAGTGAACCGTCTGGAGGTGGGGTGGGAGGTCTGTCTAACTGTTGTGTCAGAGTGGAAATTGTCTGAAGGTGGGGTGGGAGGTCTGGTCTGCCCACTGTGCCTGAGTGAGCTGCCTGGTCGGGATTCTGAATAGGCCTGGCATGCCATGGGAGTAACAGCTATTTGAAACAGCAGTGAGTAGCAGCAGTTGCCCCACATCCCAATGTATTCACTTAAAATAGCCTGTCTGTTACTTACTGGATGTGCTTGCCCTGCTCGAAGTTCTAAGCCTGTGCGATGTCCAAGACTCTGGTGATGTGTGTTTGCCTCTGGAATTGTGTGTGCGATGGGTTCGACAGTGGCTTGGATGCTCACCAGTCTCTGGCTTACTTGGAATGTGGTGTGGTATTTGTATGCTGCTGATGCAATATTAAGTGTAAATGGCCATGCTTTTTGTCATGATGCAGTATGTAAGCAGTGAAAGTGTTCTTTTAAGGAATGGGGAGATAAGTGAGGCCACCATTGCTTATCGCTGATGTTGCGAATAGCCAACTGGCACTCGTCATGGCGTGGAATTAGGCTTGTCCCTAATGTGTGTGTGTGGCAGTGTAGAGATCATGCAGACGCACGCCAGGCGGTGGGTTCCGAACGTCAGGCTTACTCCGCCGCCGACAGGTGGTGCTCTTTCTGAAGCGCAGCCTGAACCGGTCGCTGTTGGAGCGCGAGCTGCGGGTGCAGCCGGCCGCCTGCGAGCAGTACGTGGCGTACCTGCGGGCACGCGGCTGGCACGAGGACGCCACCGATCTGCTGACTATGCTGGGTCGCAGCGAGGACGCGGCGGTACGTGGCTGGCGGCAGCTCCCGCCGCTGCGGCCGGTATCAGGTCAGGGCGTGCAGCGGTGGCCCTGGTGAAACTTGGAAACCGGCGAAAGGAGGCACGTTGGCTCTCCAATGCATGGTAAAGAGAAAGTATAGTGTGATTATCCTGCGGAAAGGCTCGCTCGCCAACGAAACACACGGACGTGGAATTGAGATAAACCGGGGCATGAATTTGAGGGCCGCCATCATCATTGATCACTAAGTGCAGCCGGGGCGTCACTCGGAGGTTCTTGTTCTACTTGGCTGTCAGATGGCAACCTCACCAAAACTGACGTCTCTCACTGCCATGCTCCTCATGTGTGTTAGTCTAAAGCTAACTATTCCTTGTGGAAGTTTGTGTTTACTAAGAAAAAAATGTGTTGATGCGAAACATCGAGTTTCAATTATATTTTCGTTTTGTCACGCCATGGTTGAACCGCCATTTCCACGGTGCTGATAAACAACGAGTGTTAAGCTTCTCCACATATGTTATGTCACTGATGGACTAATTGCTTCGATGCGTGGCAAAGTATAGTCGGACACTGTATCGGTGTCATTGGCGGATCTGTTGTCGATCTGTGTGCGATGATATCTGGTGTCAGTAGTCGAGGATGTTTGAGAACGTTCCCGATCGCACGGCTTCTGTTCTGCCAGATGGTGAAGTACGAGGCAGCCGTGAAAACGAAGGGCGTTGACCAGCAGCTTCGCGGTCTGCGGAGCTGCCTACAGACTCACTTCACCGCCGACCCTGACCTGGCGACGCAGGCCGGGCACATTCGGCAACACATCGACCTGCTGGGTACGCCACCCCCCCCCCCTTCGACCGGGACCTAGTGGCACACACGATAACAGATAGACCTGTTGGGTACAGTACCTCCCCTCCCATCTGACCAAGACCTGGCGACTACTGTTGGCCATATTTCGGCAACAGATGAATCTACCTAGTACATCCCCATCCCCCCACTTTGATTTTTGAACCAATCCCAATTATCTCTTCCGCCATATGCGCTTTGTGTATGCCTGTGTGTGTTTGCTCGCTGCCTCCGCTGCCACTTGACCTCTCCTCTATGCTCGCCTTTGCTCCAAGCCATGTCTATGGGTGATCCCTACCTCCCCTACCGCCACTATTCTCGCCCGTACTGATTCTTTCCGTTACAACCGATCGTCTTGTCTACACCACTCCCCATCCCTTGGCTTGGCCATTAGTTTTACGATACATCGACGGCTGAGTCATGCGGCGTCGTTAATCTTTCACGCTGGTTGGCCATGGACGAAAAGTAGCGAGAGGAGAAACCACAGCCTTTCGATTGTGAGACGGACAACCTACTCTTCAACACCACTTTACTTCTCGTGCAGGAATTCGCTGCCAAGAAGCACGAAGCTTTTGTGTACCGTACTTGTCGAGAGAGGTCGATCGTGCCGCAGTTGGTGTGGCGGGCGGTGTAACGATGACCACGTCGGTCTCGTACACCGAAAAACTGCCAGTTCAAGACTTTTTGCTGGCGCGTGAAAGTCGCGCCATTTGGAAGGCCAGTTTAGCGCCTCGTGAAGAACCCAGTATCGTTTATTTTCAACTGATCCGCTCACTATTCCACTCAGCATCGTAGCCTTTCTCAGCTGCTGGATTGAGGAGGGCAAAACAGGACAGACAGGAGGCGAGCAGGTGCCCCACATTGACTACGACCGCACCCCACCCCTTCCCAGTCGCTGTCGTCGTTCAGGCCGATGGGACGCGGCGGGCCTTGTGCGGCCCCGTCCCCAGAGGTGACATGACGAGACGATGGCAGACCTCTCGGCGGTCTCAGACTGCCACGTCAGGCGATGCCGTCGCGTATGGTCCGTAGCGGTCACCGTGTGGGTTACCACCAGCAATTTCCGCTGCTGCGTCACTGCCGGTGCTGTTGCTGTAACATCCGTCGTCCAGCAGCCAGCTGGGTCGGCGCCGAAGGCGTTGCTGGAATGACATGACTGCCTCAAGCCTCATTGATTTTGTTGGCGCCCCCGGTCCATCCCCGTCGGGACAGATTCGGCACCGCGTTTACGCCGCGTGTTACTGTTGCTGGGTTCACGGTCTGTGTTTGCTGGTTGTCACAGTTTGTCTGAGTCTGCCCGGAGGGCGGTCTGGAACGTGTTGGTAGCTGAACACTGGCGCGTTGACGACACGGCCCCACCCCACCACGTGTTAGATGTGTTGGTATGTCGGCAGAGCGTCAGCGACCGGTGGAGGCGGCAGACTCGATAGACGGCAAACTGGTCGGCAGATCCGTGCTGACCACCCTCTACTACTTCTGTGTCCACCATTACATGGAGGTATGGGACTACGGCTACGTTATTATGCTGCTACGTCCAGCACTGTGGTGAGGTACGCTACGCTACACTGCACAGCGCTATATAACGGCGCTAGTGTTGCTTACACTGCGGCCACCTTTGTGGTGAAACACGGAGCCATAATACTACATTGCACCAGTGTGATATAACTACAGCGATGTAACGCATGTTTTTTTAGTCATGACGGGACGAGTAGCCTAGGGGTAAGTCGCTCGTCTCACAATCGAAAGGTTGTGGGTTCGAGTCTCACCTGTCGCTACTCTTCGCCCGCGACCAATCGAGGTGAGAGATTGGCGACGCTGCATGACTCAACGGTCGATATGTCGTAAAATCAATAACCAACCAACCAACAATTGGGGTCATGAGACAATAATAATACGTCCTGGGCGGAGCTGTCTCGTGTCGGCAGCCGGTGAAACATCCAGCCGGTCCACTGACCCCACCCGACCTAACCTGTCCCTAAGCCAGGGAGCTTCCTGGCCATCCCTTTGAAGAAGCTCGACCTGACCTATGTCATCAGCCGATGGACCGCCTGATCAGCGTTCTGCCCTTAAGCCCAAATAATCAATAAATCGATCAGCGTTCTGATCTGATGTGACCTCCCTATCGTCGGCCGTCGGACCACCTGGCCGGCTTACCGACCTGACCTGACCTGACCTGGCCTGTCGTCAGCCGGTGAACCACCTGGCCAGCCCTCTGGCGTTGCGGGAGCGCCACCAGCTGACCGACAAGCAGTACGTGTGGACGGCGCTGCGGGCGCGCGCCTCGCAGCACGCCTGGTCCGACGTGGAGGCACTCTTCACCAGCAAGGTACGCCAGTGCGGCCAGCAGCGCCTGCTTGTGTTGCGCTCCACGGTCGTAGACTGACGGTGATGACTGTGCCAATGATCTGTCAAGGATCTCGGTCGGCTCGTACTTCGGAAATATTTATATTGGCTTTTGCAATCTACGGTGGAAGCATTTCAGTGGAAGGATCCACTGTCGCATGCGTCTTACTTTTTCCTACGTGGGGATAAGTCTGTCTTCAAAGGATGGGAAGACCTCAAGTGTTATTTGTTAAGTCTAACAGCAGCTGTGTTTGCACCCGCTTTTTCATTGATGCAATGGATTTCTTCGCAACTGCAGTTCTCGGAAAGGCAAAAGGTATTGGTGCTTATATAGGGCATCTGGTATGTGGTTATGCCAACATAGCAAGAAATGGTGTGGAGACCCCAACTTGTAATGTTCAGCTCGTTAGTACTTTTTGTGTGTGAACGGCAGAGCCAGTCCCGTCAGCCAGACGGGTCTTTCCTCAAAGGCAACACACCCAAAGCATCTCTAACTGCATGACTGCAATGGTAGATAAACCACCAGTATCGTGATATAACATTGCCATCGGCAACAAATCAGGTGGTAATAAGCCATTCCTGAGATTTCACGACAGCCTCCTAAAAACGTGCCAAGTGTTGTCACACGCTGCGAGTGATGCGAATCTGGTTACCACGGGGCGGGGACGGCCGAGTGGTCAGGGCGTTGAACTATTGACGCAATCGTCCCGGGATCAACGCCCACACCGCTCGGACATTTCTCAGCCTCGTGGCTCGCCGGCGAAACAGTGGGCAGCGCCGATTAGCAGATTGCATAAAGTGTGTCGTGAACCACTCAGTAAAATAATTGATTGCCCCGATGGCCGCAGTCGTGGTACAGCAGCAGCGGCAAGCTGCGCGCCATCGTGCCGTTCGACAGCGTGGCCGAGGTGCTGGAGCAGCACGGTGCGCCGCCAGACGTGCTCGGCGTCTTCGTCTCGTCAATAGACGGCACCGACAGGCGGCTGGCGGTCGCCAAGAAGTGCGGCTGCTTCAGGATCGTGGTGGACGTGAGTGCCGGCGGCGGTGGTGGTTGGTGGTGATGTGACCCGCTCGTGTGCCAGGTAAATGCGGCTGTCTTGGCTGTGTGCCACGTTATCAGGTGTGGTCGGACCTAGGCTCGTTTTTATGATCAATCTGTTCGTTCCGTTCTCACTTCCTTTTTTCGCGCTCACGACATATAAACTATTCGAGAGGTTTCGGTCTTTTTTCTCTTTTCGTATCTTCCCCTCGTGCACTTAATCGATATTGGCCCTGTGACTCCTTTAAGCTTTAACACTGCGAGTATGCCATGTCACCACTGCAGTATCCTGGAAATAATGTCTGGTAAAGTGGAGGGTATGATCACAGGATGTAAAAATCGGCTATATGCCGTCCAGAGACCAACAATATCATACACAAAGAGTGACGAAATTGTTTTATGCGAAATTCTTTCGCCGTCTGAGCATCGACGTTCCGTGCACGGTGAGACACTACCCGGACGGGTCTCTGACCCGGCAGCAGTTCGCATTATTAAATAGTTTAATGCTTCCAGTTGGTCACTATTGGAAGCCGTCTAAAAAAGTATCCGACATCGTGCTCCACGTGCGCGGTGATGAACCTGACTTGGCCTCGTACCTGACTCTTATAAATTACAAAGACCAGGACGGGTCTACCTTTTTTACATCTCACACCAAAAAAACCATTATTTTAACCCTGACCCGGCAGACGTACGTGGCGCAGAAGGACCGGCAGGCGCTGGAGCGGTACCGCTCGTCGTTGCCGCCGGACGCTCCCGGCTACAAGTACGCCTCGGACGCGCTCCGGGCCGCGGTACGTGGCGCAGGCTTCGACATTGTGTGGCCCGTGCCTGTGGTAATTGTCGATCACGAAGGACAAGCAGTTAACATCACACGTGGTGGTTATTGCGGTGGATATAATGCTGACCCCCCTACTTGCCGGTACTGACTAAAAAGGAACAATTGAATAGAGACAAGTTGTGCCGGGCGCGTTATACCCGACAACGCCATAGGCCTGCTGAAGACAGCATCAGCAATCGGCCTGAAATCACACCGGACCCGATCTGAGGTGGTGTGGCATGACGCGGAAAAATCAATAATAGATTCAGGTATAGATTCCGATGCAGATAGTCATCGATGCGGGAAGCATTACATGTGCATCTGCAATGTTTGCGTGGTGTTCTACAATTGATATTGGTAAGCCGTTTACTGGCGACGTTCTCCCTCACTAATCTAGTGTAACCTTTGGTAGTTGCTGATATTGAGTCATATTATGACTGCACGGAAATTGTAGCAACAAATATTGCAAACTGGTGAGAAAGCTCCAGCATCAATATTAGCGTGAACTTTCAGCGGACACTTTTCCGACACGGAGTAACTCAGTCAGCTGGGGAGAGGCTTATGTGTCTAGTTCGATTTTTCTTTCATTTCTCTCCTGCGCCTCTCGTGTTAAAGCCAGCATAGGTGCTCTGCTATTCCCACTGAAGGATCCGTGTATTTACATATCGGTGGCAATGACCAACAGTCGCGGAAGTGCTTTAGTGAAGCTAACGACAACCTAATATTCGTTGAGTAGGCTATGTGTGCAGATGCCACCAGCAGGAAGATTCGACTATTGCGCCCCAATAGGTCCTTATACTCAGACATGAACAATGCTGCATTTAATTTCAAACAACTCAAATAATTGCCAGTTCATGAAATTGGAGTTAATGAAAAGTGCGTATGGATTGGATGCTTTTCACCTTGGCCTCGTATCGTTCTCACATTCACACGTATGGTCTTTTCATCAGGCAGATGATCAGTTTCCATTTGCCATTGGCACAAGGCGGTAGAATGCTTACCAACAACGATGACAAATGTCCTCGGTTATCTTCATAACTGGCCAGTTGCATCTGCAGAAATGTTGCTGCAACAAGCGTTGTCTCGTTTCAGACGGTGCGGTGGAAGAATTGATAGTCGAGAATCTCGCCCATCTGGAGGGTACGCAAATCTCGCTTACCTGGAGAGTATGCAAATCGCGTCCCGTCTGGAGGGTATGCAAATCTCGCTTACCTGGAGAGTATGCAAATCTCGTCCGTCTGGAGGGTACGCAAATCTCGCTTACCTGGAGAGTATGCAAATCTCGCCCGTCCGGAGGGTATGCACGTCTCGCTCGTCTGGAGGATCTGCGCCGTTCTGTGGTGCACCACCACTGATGAAGTGGTGCAGGCAGTATACTGTGATGTGGGCACATGCCATGTCAATGATCAGCCGAGCTACGTGCCACGTCGTGGCGGACGTTTGTGCCTCGGGAACAGTACGTGGCCGTTCCTGTCATGGTCTTCCAGCCGATGGGCAGACACCGATATCGGTTTTGTTACTTGAGTGCGAGCCGAGAGCGGACGGCTCGACCGGCGGCCAGTGTGATGTGACTTGACACGAACCCGGATATAATGTGACGAGAGTGGACGAATCGCCCACGCAGCACGTGCGTAGCGGTCGCACAGCACTGCTTCGGTGCGTGTTCTAGTCCTCATGCTAAGACCGCTGCATTCCAGCTGTATGATCTGCATGGTGGATGCGCCCTAGGGCCCAAATAACCAACCCCCGCTGCATTCCGGTGCCGACTCACCGACTGTCAAGTTGGTAGAAGTGATGTAGAAGTGCATGTGCGAGTGTCATTCGTGCTGGCCGCACTGTGATGCCATTGGGCCAAGGCGCCGCATGTCGTCGAGTATCAGAGCGAGAGTACGGCAGGTCGGCTGTCGAGCAGTGCCTGTCGACTCGCCCGTGCTGGACCAGTGTCATCGGCGGGACGGGTGGGGTGAGACGGAAGGAGATGTATGTCCGCTGTTCTCGATGCGTTGTGAAGTTTTGCTATTGCGCCACATGGTGATATACTGAGGCGATGTGCAGTGCGAAGCGCCGCTCCCGAAGCTCTTACGAATGTTCGGATTGATGCTGACGTGATGAGACGGATACGTTGTCTCTCGTCCTGTGGAACCCAAGTCGTGCTGGGTCCCTGGCCACTACGCAGCCCAAACGGACGCATATCTTTGTCACCACTGACGAACAGCGAGCGGAAGCGTTTATTAACCGATACTTGTACACCGATGGGGCAAGGGGCAGTCGATGTACTTGCCCCCATGGAGGGATGGGCACGGAAGAAGCCGCCAGCTAAAGAGTCGAGGCGACTGCCTCAAGATCGGACACGCGGTGCCAGTGCATCCTAGACGCGCGCGCCGCGTGTCTCGAACACACATCCTTTCGATTACGAATCGAATAAGGGGACAAGCTTGTTAACCGTTCGGCCACCGTCCTCGATTCGATGGGGTCCTTTTGTGATTTGTTGTGATACAGTTTTTTTTGTAAGTACCCTGCGGGATATTGTTTTACCCCAGTACGATTCTTCGGGCTTCCGGTGCAATCTTTTCGGTGCCACAACATGTTTGTTTTCGAGCCAGTTTTTTTTTTCACCGGCTAGGCAAATTCCCTTGACACGTGAATAGTTATATTGACCTCAACGTTTGCGATATTTAAAACCCCGGGTATAACTTCAATAGCTCTATGCCTCAATCTTAGAGCTCTGATCCAAACATCTTGACAGGCACCACAAATCAGGCACTTTTATATCGTGCATTGTATTAGCAATTAATAGCGATAAATATTCAAGTTCCCATAGTGCGGCGCAATAGACCAATTATTACAACAGCTTCATTAAGCACAGACAGATTCAAATGCTTCACATACGATTAGCCAGTAGGCCGCAACACATGCATGCATCCGCGTCTTCATACATCACCTTATGGCACATCTCAATCTCTTGGTAAACGTAAGCCTCCTTATGACGCACCATCTCCATCTTCAAACTAAAGTCTATGTTCCGATATGCCAGACACGCAGAGTCAATAGTGAGATTCAGAGATGGCTCTAAGCTTATAAATTCCTCCGATGTCTCAGACAGCGCGACCCGCCAGGCTAGCGTTCGCATACGATCTCAAGCTCGCATACTGACCGGCCTTCAAGCAACGCTATCTTTAATTTCGGAGGACTATATCTCGATAGTCACAAGGCGATTCTCAGAGTCACAGACGTGCCTTGTGTACCAACGTACGAAACAGGGTCAGGCCGCCCCGTCGAGCTCCGTCTTGCCCAGCGTCCCAGTGACAAGTGAACGACCCGTCTCTGCTCCGTGCCAGCTAACGTCAGGGCATGTGATCTCCGATAACGTCAGCCGAGAGCATTCCAGCTCTCGGCTCGGTCCTCTCGTTTCCACGGCCCTTGCCAGCCCCCAATGTGGATGTTTTCAGAATTCAAGGGCCTTCTCCACACAAGTCATTAAATCATTAAAAAAAAAATTGTCCTCTGTTATGTCTCTGCCGCTCGGGGCGGTAGTCTGGGAGGCCCCATTCGGCTCGCCATGGGTTTGTAGACCCTTTACGTAGCACCGCAAACCCTCCGCTTCGGCCCAGATCGTCTCCGTAGCTCGGGGCCTCTTCATTGGCCTGGGCCCGCTGTCAGCTCTGTGCCCTTCTCCATCAGCGTGAGCCAAAGCCGACCCAGTAGTTCTGCGCGTCGGGCCCGTCGTCCCATCCATGGCTCAGAGGCCATTTTTGATGGCTCAGGACACTTCGTCGTTTCGGACGTGTCCCCTTCTGACACTTTTTGGTCCAGGCGTTGAAATGCCCCTTTTCATATGTTTCGACCCTGTACATCTGGACAGGAGCACTTTCTTCGGTTTGGGCTCCGCCGACAGCTCATGGGGCCCTTTCATATTGGCTTGGAGCCTTCTCAGTCAGCCCGGGGCCCTGTCACGGTAGCGCAGAAGCTCCGTATCTAACTGATGCTTGGGTCAGATTCCTTATTCCTCTCCAGACCAGCGAGCAGGTCGCGCAGTCAGCTGATTATGCGACCCACCCTGGGCGCTACCTGGGTCACTGTTGGACCCAGGCTCGGCAACAGGCCCTTCAAAATATCCGAGGCACCCTCCACCGATTCTAGAAGCCTTTCACGTAAGCCCAGCCGAGGGCCCTCAACATCTTCCTGAGGGCACTCTTTTGACTAGAGGTCCTCTTCATCGGCAGGGAGATTTTTTCGCCAGCCCGGGGCCCTTGTCGCTGCTCCAGAACCCTTCACGTCGGCCCAGATGGCCCTTACAGGCCCCTCAAGGTGGCCGACAGGGGGGCCACCTCTGACCCTCTATGATGCAGCTGTGCTCTTCCAACCTCCATCCCTTGGCTACCCCACTAGTGTGTACATATTTGCATATATTACATATTGATAAACAAACATAGGGGCATTTTTAAAATAAGGTGACAATCCGAGGAGCTTCGCAAAAAGGGATGCCCTAAGTAGGTGGGACCCTCTTAAGATATTCGACCCCCCACTATAGACCAAATCATGGCTACACAACTCACCACGCCAAACGTGAGGTATTTTGTCTGGTCAAGCGTAAGGTCCCCCAGGGGATGAGTAGCCTAGGGGTAAGTTGCTCGTCTCACAATCAAAAGGTTGTGGGTTCGAGCTTCACCTGTCGCTACTCTTCGCCCGCGGCCAATCGGCCTGAGAGATTGGCGACGCTACATGACCCAACGGTCGATGAGTCGTAAAACCAATGGCCAAATAACCAACGGGCTCTTTTTACCTGAAACATGCTGTCGACACGCCTCCTCGTCTCTTGTGCCAACAATTCTATCCTGGAACTAGTCGCCCAAGCACTGCGGACAAAAGTCGCAGCGCGTCGCCATCTCCTCGATAGCACATAGGAAATCTTAAAAGCGCCCTGTGGGTTATTGACGGCACAGAAAGAAGTTGCGGCGGTCCAGCACAACACTGCGCTGACCACACAGGCAGCGTTCCAGCAAGTCCACCAGGGCGGCCACGCTCGCGCCGGTGGGGGGGGGGGTGCACCTCGATGCAGTGGCGCAGAGTCCTGCTCCACTCGTCGAGGAAGGCTGGACAGCGCGGCGCGCTGCTCCTCCAGCGGTAGACCAGTCCCGTCAGCAGGCTGAAGCCGTCCAACTGTCCTCGCCGCACCCGAAACTCGCGGAGATGTGGTCGCCGGGAGAGAATGGGCTGGATGGAAAGCATCCGATGGTGGGCTCGCGCAGATCCACGGCCGCCGCTGCGGCGTCGGCTCCAGCAGGCGCTGCGCTGGCGGCCGAGGCGGCGCCTTCCTGGTGAGCGTGTAGACGCGCCGCAGGACGCCTTCCAGTGCTGCCGTGACGCACCCGCCGCGCTGCCGCTGCCGATACTGCTGCTCCAGCAGCATCTCAGTCTTCTGCGCCATCAGGGCGGCGAGGCGCTGCCGAGGTGGTGGCAAACGAAGGTCCATCCAATAATTAATTTATCCATGGCGTGTTGATTTGAGCGCACCTCAGACAATTATGCGAATTAAGGCCTTATACCTACAATGTCAACTTGGTAGCATGTATGATGCAATCGGTGATTAATGTTAGCATGTGCGTTGGCCCCCTGTCGGTTATCACATTGTTTCTGCTATATGTAATCATGCCATACTGTACCATTACAACTTGTGGACAATTTGTATTGCTTGCCCATTTATCATGGTTGGGCAGTAGTGGTAGTAGGGTAAGGAGTTTCAAACACTTAATGCATGGAACAAATTGCTCACTGCTTCTTTTGTGTGGCCAAACCAGTAATTATATTTTACTGAATTTCAAAAATGAAGATGGTATCCATATTCAGATGGTTCTCTTATCAAAGTCACATAGAGCTACTTTACACAACCACTCACATAGAGCTACTTTAAAACATATAATTGTTTTGTAGTGCTGTGCCATATTCTGAACATGAAAGTGGTTGTGCAGGATTACTTCATGTAGCTGTTGTGGTACCAATTATTAGTAGCCACTAAAAATACTGGTGTAATTGCCAAAAAAAATATCAGACCTTAAAATAAATTTACAGGAAATATGTACTTTTAGTTAATATTTGAATTCTTGATATGCCTTTCCAATGCAAAGTTGATTGATGTATTAAAATGTGACCACTCTTGACTGTGTGAGATGTTATTTAAGGGTTCATTATTGCAGTTTTGAATGTTTACAAGTGACGTTTGCATTTTACAAGGCAAAGCTAAAATGAGGTTAGGATAAGTTAGGCATTTCTTTAGCTTCCTCAATTTTCAGATCGAGTTGTTCATGAATGTGATTATTTTTATTGGAAGCTAATTTATGTTCTCTTCTGAAAGAGGCAAGGATGGAGCTATGTGAGGTTTTTAAATTGCACCTGCAGAAGAAGATTTGCATTTTAGTTGAGGTGGCATTTCAAGAAAAATTGTAAATGCATGTTTCTGAAAGTCATTAAGATGATATGACCATTGTATTCCAGCGCATATGCATGCTTTTCGGTTCGTAAGTGAAGTAATGCGAAATGTGTTGCTTTGAGTGGGTAATTGGTAATGAAGGATAATTTAAATGTATAAACAGTGCATCCAAACCAATGTCATCCATTGAATATCTTTTATATCACATATGCAACAATGCTGGTTGAGTTATCACCACAATCCTTCCCCAGTCCAAACCTAACCTACCTCTTTTCAGGAAAAACACTGTTGTTTCTATTCTATCCTCCAAATTCCAAAAACCTTGGTATTTATATATAAGAAGCCCCATTGAAGACAATGTTTTAGACATATGAATGGACTGAACTCTAAGCTTAACCAACTTCTTCCCAGTATCCGAAAATAATTTTCCATAAACTGTGTTGAATGAAGAACAAGGCTACTTGGGGTAGTGAAAGATCAGAAGAAACAGGATAGGCAATCATGCAGGAAAGCCAAAACCAGGTTTAATTATACCAAAAAAATGAATACATATATTTGCATGTGGCTATTTCTAACATTTTTATCATGATATTCCAGTAGAATAATTGCCAGCCCTTTCTACATGGAGTAATGATAACATATTCAGCCTAGAATACAAAATGTATGCTTCCATTAACTGAGTTTCCATGTCGCGAGGTTAATTAATATACGGTGCACAATTGATGCGAGTGTGTAATTAAGGTACAATGGATCTACCATTTCCTTCGTGAATCGTTCAACATCCAGAATACAATAGCAGTAGGTTTTAGATGACCGAACATGAGTATGTTTTAGGAGGTCCAACATCAGTTGTTTAGGTTAGATTCAGTTAGGATATTTTTGTAATTTGACATCAGTGTTCTTTGTTAGGCACCAAAAACCCCATTTCCATATTTTACATATTATTCCATATTCTCCCCACACTTTACAAACCTCTTATGTCTTATGGTGTAGGGGATAGCATGTACTGTCATTGTCAACATTAGTGTTTTCTAGTGTTTGAAAAATCTTTGTTGAATGATATTAATATGATTTTTAGTGATATTACTTTTTTTCTAGATATCAGCACATGAACTTGAACTGCCGATTTGCTGAAATTTAATTTCCCATAGAAATGAATATCAGCTACTTCAAATCACATCAGATACTGATGTGTATTGAAGAATGTTAAATGCTAAGCGTGGCGGTGGGGAATGATATGTGGCTTGGTCCATGGCCAGAAAGAAACCAGCGGACCGATCGCTGGGCACCCATTGCGCATCCCGAAGATGAACCACGAGAAGCGTTCTGGACTCGCCTCCAAGCATTAGCGGCCTGACGGTTCCCACAGAGGAATTCTTCCACACATCCAGACAGATGAATGCAGCGTTTTGTGTTCACATGCCCAAGAACCCAACAATCTCAGCAGACATCCAAAGGTCATTGAAAGTTTCCGCCAGGTGTTGGAATCCAGATTCAATTCCATAGATAGAATATAATTAAGTGCTTTGCGAGGATCTGACATTTATTCATCTCGGGCTGGTGAACAAGGTGAACATCGCCAAGCTCGCAAAGCGGCAGCAGCGGAAAGCCGAGCAGTTTGCTCAGTGACTGCGAAGTATGGGCCGCACTTGGGCGATACTTCACATTCAGATCAGTGTTTGAATCTTTCATTGTTTGGACGTAGGTGCAAACTTGCCGTTGATCATATAGCAGCATATCAGGACTTTCTACACAAATATTACACGAGACTAAACGTGCGTGTTGCAGTCGCACCGAGCGTATGTCAAGCTCAACAACTGATATGTGCCTGTGTTTGTGAAGTCGGTGAACGTAGCCTGTAGGTTTACACGTACCCATCGTCCCACTACGGTGCTCGTGAGTAGTCTGTGTATGTATGCATGTCGAGCTGTTCTCAGCCACAGATGTCACGATGAGGATGTTCCATCTTTTCTTGCCAGTTCGTCCGATTTTATAAGGTGCCTGATATGTACGTACTGTAATGTTAGGTATTGCAATGTATTGTCGCAATGCAATCTCATTAAGTACCGTGGCTTATCTGCACCTGCTACCGATAACTTCTTATGTCACGCGTTTGGTGGAGCCGCGGTAGCTTAGTCCGTAGGGTGTTGGGCTCTTGACCGCAATATTATGGGTTCGAGTCCGCAACCAGCGGAATTACCGAGTCTACCCGCGACCAATCGGTTTGAGAAGTTGGCGACGCTATATGGCCTAGCAGTTAATTGCGTCGTAAAGGAACCAAGGTTCTTTTTCTGCTTCATGTGTTTGCTTCTCCCAACATATGTCTTGCGTTGTGCTTCCTCAATATATCGTTTTAATACGCACTCTGTTGGGCGCCGGAATATATATATTCATGTGCGCAAAATGACGAACGCAGTCCATGCGCCCAAAATGCACATTCACTTCCACCACAGAGTACACAACCGAGAAACAATCGGCAGTGGGGTGAGGGCCTTCCTCAATCTTGACAGTCTCGTCTTCTCCAGATGCATGCTCCTCGTATTAAAGTCTGATTGATAAACAACTTTTTGTTGCCGTATTTATGTCGTGCTGTACTGTAAAATGCGTGATTTTTATTATTTAAAATTTAGACCCAGTTGTTCATGGGGTAGCTTTGGGAACCAGGGTTCTATCGCTAAGCAGAGCTTGTTGCGTGAACCCTCGCCCACCACCGATCCACGAATTCCTTTTCAACGGCAGAATTTTGATCGAAAGTTTAACGTGCCGTCAATACACCGACACGGCCGCCCGGTAGCTCGTCCCCGGCCTTATCGGGCCAGTTGCCAACTCACACTCCCTGCCGGGGCTAAACGCGAGCGCGCGAAGCGCTCGAACCCTGTGTTGCCAGGACAGGGGACCAGCACAGGCCAGCGCTCTAACCAACTGAGCTACCGGGGTGGCATTTCAGGTCGCAGACGCGAATAAAGAAATCATATTTTGAAAGGAAAATATTTTCGTTATTTAAAATAGAACACATTTAATTAAAAGATGTATGGTATTGCATGGTAATTTTCCATTCCAACCGCAAATTCAGCTGTTATTAAAGTTGCTTCCACTGGTCTGGCATGGAAATTGCTGTTACCTGCAATATTGCATGCATGACGAAGTTGGTTCACATGGCGTTAGCGACGCAGCCAATTCATTTCGACTGAAAATGCCGAATAACGGTGTGCGAACCGTTCATTCCCCACCGTGCGAAGCCACGGTGGGGAATGAACGGGATCTTCCCCAATCTTGCCAAGTTCCGTGTTAAGACTTTGACAATGCATGCTAATCGAACCGAAATCCTCATGCGGGCATCTAAAATCCGTCTTAGCGCTTACGGGTTCCACAAAGTTGTTGGCGAATCTAAATCGAGCTTTCATGGTACGAAAAGCGTGATTTTTAATTTTGCGCCGGCACTCCAGAAAGTTCAGGATTGTCACCGAAACATTTTAGCAAACGTCTGCTCCTGTCAAAACAATGCTTGTCGCAGTCCTGGTGGCGTGTGTTCGCCGTGTATCGTAAAAGGCGTGGAGCCGAGCTTAGAACTGGCATCGCTCTGACTCCAACTCGGGTCCAGTCATTTGACTGTTCGGCAGCATGCACAATTGTTGGTTTTGTCACCTTGATAATCATGTACTGTTATTATATGCACACCTCGAGGAGCAGGGACTAATGTTGGTCTGCGTGTACTGGTGGGAGGAAAGGGCAACCGTTAGTTTTTAGCTCAATATTTGCAATGCACTGCCGTAGTGCCACAAATGATTAAATTCAGGGGATCCTGTCTCCTGTCCCACCCCCGATGGTCCGCCGCCCCGTGTCAGGAAGGGACTGTGGGCCTGGACACTGTCATAAGCGGTGACGTGTTCCGTATTTCCTATGCCTGGCTGATTAGAAGAAGTGCCCAACCATAAATTTAAGGTGGCAGAACCCCAGCCTTGGAGAATATCTGAATACTGAATATTGCAGAATATTTCCCTTCTCTTTATGAAAAATATCGTCCCATGTGAACAGTGTCTTAATTCACTGTCGCTTATTAGGACTTCCCACGACGCGCACAAAAAGCTGCCGGCCTCCAGGCTCGAACCGGCTACCTCCGAGTCGGCAAACCGACGCGCTACCAACTACGCTACCAACACCAAGCCGCTCCGCCCGCTTAAGTTAAATAGTGTCGATGGATATGACATGGGTCTAAATAACACCATTTTATACAATACCTAACACATTCGTGTGAAAGTCTCCAATGATTATCGAAATACTATGAAAGAAGCTTTCAGATGACGTATAACTTGCACCACTCACATATACTTGTTAGCCAGCAACGTACGCGGAAAAGTACCATTTCTTGCTGTCGTGATAATGTGCTGAGCCCAAATCAGCGCCCAGATGACGTCCCCGTCTGCCAATGGACATTGACAGGGGCCGGCCCCGGGCACCGGGCCACAATTCAGCAGCCGCCTGGTGGCGGCGGGAGGAACCGCATCATTTCAACGTTGAGAGATTGGAATGAGTGCAGAAATCTGTGGACAATGTAAATAGGGTGTCGCCGCCAGTGGCTCGGTTATACTTCCAAATACACGGCCTGTGAAAAGATCAGTTGTTTGCTGGGCTGTCTGACACACATCCCCAACCAGTGGCGCAGCCAGGATTTTCCTAGAGGGGGAGGGACCGAAAAGCGATAAAACGAAGAAAGCTCCCGGCATCCACCGGGCAGGGAGATGAAGTCCTTTAACACACCATGACTGCGCACGCTCTCGGATCAAAGGAGGCTCCCTCAACAAAAGGTCCCCTAAGATGCTAGCCTTATTAAAAAAAATATGCTGGCACCATGGAGCTCACATGCATTGCTGCTTGCAATGTTGCTGCTTGCATCAAGCAAAAGGTCCAGAAACCAAGAATATAACCACTAATTTAATCAAAAAGAAGAGAAATGAAGGGCATCCATGAAAAAATCAGGGTTGCTTTCATAAAGCATAGCTGCATTCATAGCAAAATTTGCTTTCATAAAGCAAACCGTGCTATGGAATGTCATCAGTAAAACCTAGAACGCTTTCAGTTCAATACTGTATCCAGATAAATTAATATTTAGTTATCCCGTGTTAGAACTAAACGCATATAAAGATTCCATCAAGGAAGGTCTCTTATGTTTTGATATACTAAACATTTCTCACTTCCTTTAAAAGGAGTTTGGTGCCCCCTCCACATTGACGGTGTGAATAGTGCTTACCAGAATTGGCTGACCATTAGGAGGGAAACCAAACTATCGGTGTCGCATGGCAACACCAATATTCTGGTTGGTATTGCACCGGTAATACCAAGAGTACACCAGCCTCCACCCCTGGTCCCCAGCACCACCCCAGTCGTATGTCGTGCAGTAATCCCACTGTTAGTCGTCGACACCACCTCAGTTGCGGTTCACTCGATAATACTACTGTTCGTTGTCAGCACCATCCTACAGAACGCACCATGTCAGTCGCGTGTCATAGGATGATACGGCAGTTCATTGCTAACACCATCCCATGAAACCATGTTAGTTGCGTTTCACGGGACTATTCGTTGCCAGCAGTATACCACGAAACACAGCATGTCAGTTGCGGTTCATTGGATAGCTTGATGCTGTGGACTGCCGCTGCACAGCCGTATAATGCCATATGTGTCGAAGTGCATAAGCGCACAAAATATAGCATGGTTGATCCCTTCAAGAATTCATGTACCTTGCTCCGCATATCATCGACGTACCCGTCGCTTGGATTGTTGTTCAGTTGGGTGTCGGTTGACGCCATACCATTCGGCTCCGGCTTGGATGGCAGATGCTCGCCTTGTGTCGACGCGTCTCAGTTAACCAGCCTGACCACCAGAGGCACAGCCAAGCTGGCGGGGGTTGGGGATCCGGGCTTTACTTAACCAAAAACACACCAGATGAACAAGACATTTTTAATTTACCCCACGCCCAACGAGAAATGTTGGGCACGCGCAGCGCGCCGATGGCGTTCTCGGCGAAATGAGATTTGTCTCGGGTCAGCCCCACCCACTAAGAAAATCATGGGTACGCCACTGCTGCCCATGGCGGCACAGCTGCTGTGGCGATCCAAAACGCTTCCCGTGCGTGCCCTTACTGCGGTGAAGCTTAAAACAGAAGCCGGTGGGTTCCTCTGCGCATAGCATGCTTCAGTACCGAGGCGAGAGCAGCGTCACTGAGAAGGCGTCTCAGTCTGACGAGACGGCTGTCGCCTCACGCCCCTCAGCGTCATCCCATCGGCAAATAAAAGCACGACGGTTCGCTGAAAACTGCCCGCCGCCTGCAGCTGTATATTTCGTCCGCGTATCTTCACGTACACATTGTTCGTCAGTATGGAAAACAACACAGTTGTTGACACAGAGCAAAAGATCTTACAACCAAGGAACGTGGGAAAATATCGGGAGTAAGATATCGCATTGGATACGCTCGCATCGAGGGTGTAGCTTTCCATGCTTGGTATGCTTGGGGTGTAGCTGGTAATGCTTGTATGCTTGGGGAAATCCAACATGAGAAGGGATATTGCCCTTCCAGTGTTGGATTTCCCCTTCCAGTTAATTCAAATTATAACATGGGACACTATGTGGTATGTCCCCTCCCACACAACCAATTTGGGCCCGCGCATTGCTTTCACGTATTGTGCCCTCCAAATAATGTTAAGAAACCTACACCTGTGCACGTCACAAATCGGACTGCGTCCGACATTACTTTGTCATATCCGATGCCACCTGATAGTGGTTTATCCGAGGCGCAACTAGGATTTTCCAAATGGGTGGATGCGGCCGAAAACAAATATGAGGAAAGAAAACAGTTTTCAGCGTGCAAGGCAGGACGAAAATTTAGGGTTTTGCGTGGTGAAAATTTCAAAATTTATCGTTCTCTCGTAAATTATCGGTTTCTAGGGGGACACCCTGCTCTCTTGGCTGTGCCTCTTGTTTGATCAGTGAGGATTGATGGAATATAGCCATATCCTGCATCCCTGACGGATCGGGTCCGATTTCGCCAAGGAAGATTAAGGCGTAATTTTGAGGGGATGTCATCTCGCCGAAGGGGCGCCTTCGGCTGAATATCTGTTGCGCGGGAATGGGAGCGCACTCCGAATCTTCCATACATGTGCATTTTCCACTCGGAGGGTAGCCATTGGCTGAAAAAAAAGTTGTTGAGATGGGGGGACGATGTGTGCTGAATACCACCGCGAGGAGCGCCTTCGACTGAAAAAAAAACAAGAGGGATCGAGGTTTACCTCAGCTTCGATAACATGTAATAACTTCAAATTTTAGTACATTCCCCATGCAGTTTGGAGCGAAGGTGAAAATGCTCCCAAAGCATATTTGTTCTACACGTACGCATGCGCTGACGTATATTTGCAAACGTAGGTGTGCTATGAAGACATCTTAGCTGACGTATATTGGATTTTTGATCGCACTATCTTTGTTCCATTTTAATTGTTATTCTACCGGTTATTTTTCTAGACGATCATTTGCCGATGTGATCTTCTGTACGTACGATGTTTTGCGTATACGATCCTTTTCCACGTGATTCGTCCGTACGATCTTTTTGCACATATTATGCTTATCCTCCGCGGTCTTTTACATGCCATCCGCATCTTGTACGATTTGTATCGATATTTTGTCATAACTACCTTGATCGGTATCCACTTTGATCTTCTGACTTTAGGTTATCCCTCATAATTTATAATAAATACGATATTTTGTTTTCAATCCTTCGCCATACGACATTCTGCCCTGTTACCAATAATTCCTTCGTGCTCAATTCTTGTCTCATGCCAGCTGTAACGTCGTCTGGGGCATGCCATCAGTGAGCGAGGAGCAGGGTCGGGGAGGACCCTTCAACAAGGACGCAGACGCCTTATGACGGTAAGCTTCGTGCCTGTGCCGATCGGCAATCAATTGGAGAGACAAGGATCGTCACGCTACCACCAGTTCCGGCCAGACCGGCGAGGTCGAGACCAGACCAGGTCAAACCAGTCAACCCAAGACTCCAGTTCGGAACAGTCCAAGCCTGTAGTCCAGCCTGTTTCAGCTTGTGGTCCATCCTGTGGTCCAGCCTGCGGCTCACCCTGTAGTCCAGCCTGTATTCCAGCCCGTAGACCGACCTGTAGTCCAGCATGTAGTCCAGGCGGTACTCCCATATGTGGTTCAGTCTGTATTACACCATGTGGTCCAGCCTGTAGTCGAGCCTGTAGTCCAGTATGTAATCCAGCCTGTAGTCCGACCTGTAGTTCAGCTGATCCAGCCTGTAGTCAAGCCTGTGGTCCAGTCTGTAGTCCAGCTTGTTATCCAGCCTATAGTCCAGCTGGTCCATCTTGTCCGCTAGAATGACATCATCTGGAATATCAAAATACGCGCATTGGTGCAATGCCAGCTAGCTGGGGCCGACGGTGTACACGCGGTTCATAGTAGGGCGCCCTTAAGCGCCGGAATTTCTGTTCTATTAGCTGAGTGATACTTTACCCGACCACAATACGGTGTACTTGCATGACCTTTCTTCTATATACACCCGACCAAATTCCCCCACCATGTGCGAGACCTGGGAAAATTGAGCCACCGCATGGTCGATGCACTCAACTAGGTCCTGCGAAATCATGAGACCTGCACCAAAAGGTTTAGGTTCAAAAAGCATCAAGCAACACCATCACGTCCAAGCAATTCTGCTCTGGCTTTGCATATGTGTTTTTTAATCGAATTTGCCGCTTTGCCTTCGTACATGTCAACAGAACGTGACTTGGAACATTTTACAGCAATGAAAGTAACGAAAACTGCTCGCTAGCTAACTTGCCACTTGGGGAAGGGGACAGACATATCGACATCCACAATCCTCTGGAGATCTGAATAGAACCCCTTCCTCTGTCGATATCATGGCAGCAAACTGGCTACATATGTCACTGTCAATTCATAGCGATGTTTTCCTTTCGTGAACAAAATGATCGCTCGCCAGCTTAATCACTTAGCTCAGAGCTTCGAAGTTCGCACCAAACGGCTGCTCTATTATGTTCCCCAATCTTCAGACGACAAATACAATCGTACGGCAGTCAGTGAGGAGTTTATACTACAAGGACATGGTGGAGTTTATACAAGTGCAGGCAGGAGTTAATACAAGAGCAGAGAGGAGTTTATACGACAAGGGCAGGGAGGAGCATATACGACAAGGGCAGGTTGGAGATTACACAAGAGAAGGGGGAGTTTGTATGACATTCTCTACTCCGCTTTCATTCTGCGCTACATTCTGATTCGGACACTAATCCGCATGACACACGTGCTTCATGTGTTGTGGATCGTCGTGATATAGATGTTATCAATGCGTCAGGAGAGCCATATCTGAGACCCACAATTTTGAATGAAGGCTCAGTACGGCCCCCGCAGGCAGGAGACAATGAACTGTTAAATCTGTTGGACAAACATCTGCTTCAGCCTGTTTCAGGAAAACGCTCTCTGATGGACTTAATTTTGCATCGTCTCGCAAAATCAACTGAACCTCACACAGTAGGTTGAAATAGGGCTAAAACGAGCCACCTTGGCACTGCGATGGTCCAAGTTGATAGCAGACAAGAGAGCATCGGCCCAGAACAATACTTCCAATGGCTGTGACTCTCCCGACACTCCCAAGAGCCAACACCACGCCATCGCAGACCCGCATGAGGGCGTTCATATCTTTCCAAGTTCATGACTTTCAAAGTTTGTAACGTCAAAAACAGGCTGGGTAGAAGGCGTTCATATATTTCGAAGTTCATAATATCCAATTGGAAGTTAACTTCCGAAAATTGGAAGGTTTGATTAGGTCAGATTCCTATCTGGATTGTTTTGAAGATTTTGAACTTTGGAAAATATGAACGCCTCCCATCCGGGTTGTGTTGGGAGTTGACTTCAAATTTTGGATGTCATCAAGAGATCGGAGATCGGACAAATGTAAGGGTCTGTGCTCCGGAACCAGGATAGGCACCTATAAATGGCCAAGACTATCATTCTGGATGACACTCGGGTTGCAAAAAACAACACCTAAGCTGAATATTTGGACAGAATTGACAAAACTAAGCTGGAGATTTTAACAACTTGGCAATAATAGAAACGTTCATCGTCATATTGCTACACAATACTATCAGAGCACTTCTGTCTTCGGTGGCATGCACGGCTGAGCTGTATGGCCTTTCAAAAATCCACAAACGGGGCACACTTGTGGCCTCTGGTGTCCGCGTGCAGCGACTTTCTTGACAG
Source organism: Imbricaverruca yamaguchii (assembly GCA_034440575.1). Taxonomy (NCBI): domain Eukaryota; kingdom Metazoa; phylum Arthropoda; class Thecostraca; family Neoverrucidae; genus Imbricaverruca; species Imbricaverruca yamaguchii. The sequence goes on along the minus strand of JAOTOL010001391.1, from coordinate 559,333 downwards.
TCTCTCGTGGTGTCATGCACGCATAATCACACAGGCTTTAACATTTGTGCCATGGCATCTTACCAACGCTTATCAATGCCTAGAGGGAGTCCGCAACCAACATCCTCACGGCCTTCCGAATGGAACAATCGGTTTTACCCTTTATGTCACTAATCTATACGCACGCGCATGCACGCACACGCACACACATACACACGCACACACACACACATATACGCACACACAATCCAGGGCTCCCAGCAACAGTCCCACGACCCCAAGATATCTTTAAAATTTCCAAACTCCAACAGTGGGATGGCAAACCTTCAACGACATTGATCGTCCAACATTGACCCAGGAGCTGGGAGCTGAACCAACGCGGTAGCGGCCAACAGCAGTCCAGGGGCCCAACAGTCAGACACCATAATGTATTAAAGAATAAGTATTGAGACCTGACTAAAACTACGTCTCACGGTGCTCAGGATTTCAGCCACTTCATCAAATGTTAACCCCGAGGTGAAATTATTGAGAGGAATAACAAAATCCAAGCTAAGTGACTCATAAAATTGCAACAGTCTGCAGCATTTTAGTGAGAAAATTCTTACTCCGCACCGTCTCGCTCTAATATTTATTGAACCTGCCCACATACGTTAGCACGCTCATGATGCTGGCATAGCCTTTTGGGGAGGAGGCACTGAGCATGGACCATCAGAAATAATTGCTCCCTCCTTCATCATACAATTCCGGTTGCGCTTCTGATATACAAGCACACGTGCCCCTATCCTTGCTTTTTTGGCATATCGATTTTGTACTAAACGTCTAAAATATCGCTTTGCACTCCACGGTGGCGTAACGAAGGGTAAATGGAAAATTCCTCCCCTGAAAAGTGATAGGCCCCGAATGAATCTCGCATGGGCTCATATAGAAAATACGGCCTACATGCACACCAAGAGCCAGAAAATGCATCGAGCACTCAAAAATACATCTGGAGCCTCAATAAAAACGACAATGCTTTCAAAAATGCACGAAGCCCTAAACAAGTATACATCAAATTATAATAACCACACCAAACGCACTCAAAATGCACTGGGACCCACAAATCACATGTGACCACAGATACCACATGAAAGCCTAAAAGCAGACCGAGGCCCGCAAAAAGCGACGTGGCACTTAGAAGCATGCACTGGGGTGCTAAGCAAACACACCGAAGCGTTCGAAAGCGCATCTGTCTCTAAAAAAGCATCGCAATCCTACACAACAGCAACCAAGTCCTAAAGGCACCGGTTAAAATATCGCCGAAGCCCTGAAAAACGGTGGTAGGTTGGGCCCTTGGAAGGAAAATTAGATTGTCACTACTTATTTTCGAAATACAATTAATAAATTGTCCCTGTTGGAAAAATAGCAGTGGAAATAAACTGACTTTTGACGATGGGGTACGCTGGGCCACCTTCAAATCCGTTTGCCTCCTGACGCAAATCCTTGGTACGCCACTAACACTTGCATCAATTTTGTTTTGGAGATGGGAGGGGATAGACCCTTAGACATCCTGGCTGCGCCCGTGCTCATCTCCCTCCTATTTCATACACTACCGCAATGTCAATACCATCCACACACAAGCACGGAACCAGTAATGGCATACCACCACTTCGGCATCCTCGACAACATTGGCTACACCGAGGCCATTCGGCTTATGTATCATGTACGACAAAAGACCGTTCTTGTTGTTGTTGCTTGTGGCTTTACGACGCTATCCAATGCCATGTGTCGTGTGTCGCTTTTTGCGTGGAGAGTACGACACAGGAAGCAGAGGTATCGTTTTATATACTATTGAGGGGGCAAATGCCCCCTCAATGTTCGTTTTTCCCCAACCAATAATTTGAACTTTGAACATGAGGTCCTATGGAATGTGCCCGCATTCTTTTTTAGTTTGTCCATTGCCTTCTTGCATTTTGCCACCAGCCCCCAAACAAATTTCGGAAATCAACACCCATAACCGGATGTGTTTAGCTCCGGTATGCGGCGGCTGGTCTCAAGCTGTGTAGTGTAGGTGACATATTTGGTGCTTGTTCAGGGGTACTGACGATGTAGACATGGAGAGCCTGAACACTACTGCAAGTGCTAAATCACTGAGAAGCGTGTCTCGTGACATAATGCATGACTGTTGTTGCTTTAAAAAAAACATCACGGTTGACAAAATCCGGTTGGCAAAAAATCCTAGGTTTTCTGACACCTTTTTTTAAATTGAGGTTGCATAAGCATGAGGTTAGTGCACCTTGTTACGCTATATCTACTCAGTACGCTCAGTCTAGAACATGCGCAACAAGAACTAAAAGACTAAATGAGGTTACATTCTTCAATTATACGTTAGTGTAGGCTATGTTGGGGTATATTTTATTTTACACTTATTTTCCTTTACTACCGGGTGAGATTGTCATTGATCCCAACTTGATATCACATCCGCAATACCCAGTAACGAGGGCACGAATAACGCATAACCATTAGAGTAAGCGAAACCCAGTTGTTTACGCCCAGTATTTCCACCTACATTATCGTTATACCTCAGCCTCGCACACCAGAAGCCCGCGCGTCCCCGTCGCACACCAACAGACGGCGCCATGTCGACTAGCGATGACGCAGCGGTGGGCAGCCAATGGCGCAGCTCTCGGGCCAACCTCTTCGGCGGCCGTTCTCGACCTGCTCGCCCCACCTCACCTGGACATCAGCTGGACAAGCCCTCTCCGTGAATGTTGCGGATGTGGATCTTCTTGCTTCCCTTCTCACTGAACACGCGGCCGCAGATGTGACAGGTGGTCTCGCCGCGGTGCAGCGCCAGGTGGTTGCGGAAGGTGGACGCGGCGCGGAACGTCCTGCCGCACAGCTGGCACTGGTGCGACGATCCGCCCACGTCTGCGGACACAGAGTCGTGCAAGGGCCGTCAGAGCCGCTCATATAGCGGCGTACAGAGGACAGAATCACACACAGTTGGCAATACACACACACACACACACACACACACACACACACACACAGCCGCATATATATATATATGGTTGAATAAGGAGGCAGACTGATCAACAAGCCAATCCCAGATGTCAGAAGTATTGCATAGTCGAATGACGTTGACTTAGTGGTGTAATAACCGCCCGGAAGGGCAATGTCGGCACGTGAGACCGGCGGTACGGGCTTTAGCGACAATATCTGGGAGGTCAGGATGTGCAGTGTTTGACGAAGGTAAGTGGAGTCTAACTGACGTGTTGTCTACACAGCTACTAAATATCACGCGCATAGAGGAACTATACTGAACATTGGCCGTCACCTCCAACGTTGGAGACGTCAAGCTAACCCACTGACTGGGGGCGGGGGAGGATAGTGAGTTTTGAAAGCATTGAAAATTTGCCGATACTTGTAAACATACGCTTGTAGTCAAGCTGGCACTTAGAGTAGCATGTAAAGAGCGGGAGTCACAAAAAAAAACAGCTATGCTTCATGGATGTCTAAGCTGGTACGTAATTTTAAGACGAGATTATTAGTACAAAGCACAACGTGGTATTGACATGTGCAGCTACAAGCAGCTGTCGTGTATTCGTCACCACCTAAAACACTCCGAGGAAGTTAGGGATGTTATGATTATGCTTGTCAGTGATGCGAATCGCTGTGACATGTCATGTGTACTGAACATTCGATAATCTGGTGTAGGTGTAGTGTGTGGCATATGGTTGCAGTTATCACTTCTCTGATGCAATGTTCGGGTGAGTTAAATCCAAGGATGTGGAATGAATGCATGTCGCTGACATAGACAGACTGCGCATCTCCAAGGATGTGGTGCGAATGCCTGTCGCTGACGAAGACAGACTGTACATCGTGATAGGCAGAAATATTGCTAAACACTAGCCGCTGCATGTCCTGCAATGAATGTCAATTCGCTTACAAAACCAAAATGATCGAAGAATGTTCAGATGCAGCCTAGCGAATTAACTTGCCGGCCGGTGAAGACGTTATCTATTATAACTGAAACAAAACAAATCGTCGGAGTATGCGGAGAAAGCCGTGTGGACCGGTGATGGAGCAGAGAGGGATGGAGAAAGTCATGTAGGTCGATGGAGGCGCGAGAGACGGAGAAAGTCGTGTGGAGCGGTGATGGCGCGAGAGACGGAGAAAGTCGTGTGTACAGGTGGTGGAGCAGCGAGGGATGGAGAAAGTCATGTAGGTCGATGTTGACGCGAGGGGAGGAGAAAGTCGTGTGCACCGGTGGTGGCGCGAGAGACGGAGAAAGTCGTGTGGACCGGTGGTGGAGCAAGGGGCGGAGAAGGTCGTGTGGACCGGTGGTGGAGAAAGGGGCGGAGAAGGTCGTGTGGACCGGTGATGGAGAAAGGGGCGGAGAAGGTCGTGTGGGCCGGTGGTGGAGAAAGGGGCGGAGAAAGTCGTGTGGACCGGTGGTGGAGAAAGGGGCGGAGAAGGTCGTGTGGACCGGTGGTGGAGAAAGGGGCGGAGAAGGTCGTGTGGACCGGTGGTGGAGAAAGGGGCGGAGAAGGTCGTGTGGACCGGTGATGGAGTAAGGGACGGAGGTCGTATGGATGGGTGGCGGCACGAGAGGCGAAGGAAGTCACGTGGGCCGATGGTGGCATGAAAACTCACGTCAAGCTAGAAACTAATTTAAACCAGCGTGCACCGAGGTATGCATATTGCATTCAGTGGCACAGCCATGATTTTCCTAAGTGCGGGGGGGGGAGCGACTACAAGTTAAAAGAAGCGGAGAAAGCTTTCGGCGCGCACATTGCAGCAATGATTTTGGGTTTTGTGCTTCAAATCTCCAAATTTTTTGTCCGATCCGGTACATTTTTGGTTGATAGGGGGTACTCCGCCCACCTGGCTGCGAGTCCGATTGTATTTTCGGCTAAGTTCTCCCATGTCTGTAAGGTGGGGAGGAAGGGTGCAGGGTTGCTCTATGAGACCTTACCAGTAGCACCTTCGATCCAGAACATGACCATACTTCACAAGATACAGTTTAACTGAAATTACCTTCGGCCGTGCTTCCTCCGATAGATGGATGCTTGGTTGCGCGCGCAAAAAAAAGGTGGTCATATTCCCTCTAAAATCCATTCTCTATTAGCAATGTATGTGCCGTCTTCAAATAATTATTAAAGTAAGTCAGGCCTGGACATGCCACAAGTTTTCCACGGTAACCATTGATGAAGTCGAAATTCGATACGTACAGAAGCGACACTCAAGAAACCACATAAGGCCACAATTCACGCATTTAATCACAAAGTCCATCGAGTCACATACTCAACAAACAAACAAACAAAAACATTACATATCCTTCAAAGGCAACCACTTTCACCGTAACGCACTACAGTTGAGTGGCACCGGAAATCCAAGAAACGCCATGCAGGAGACAATGGGTGGATACAAAACATACCTGTACGTAATGATACAGCGACATCTTGACATTTACCTTCATCTCGCCTCATCCACAAATATCACCGCATACCATGTCACCCTATTTTACATGACATTCCATAAGATGCCACCTCTCCGTCTCACTCGCGATCACTTGTCGGCCCCGTTTCACCCGATCAAACATTCTTTCACGGCACCGGGTCGCGTTCCACTCCTATCGCGGCAAGTGGAAGGGCAGCGCAGTCCAGCACAGCACGCCGCGGCGGTGGACGGCTTCATAGCAGGACACCGTGTACGGACGACAGGTGCTTCTTCAGGTGGCCCTTGTGGCTGAACACTCGCTGGCAGAGGTGGCACACGGTCTCGCCGCGATGCACGGCCTTGTGGTTGCGAAAGGTGGACGGAGCGCGGAACACTCGGCCGCAGACGTCGCAGGTCGCCTCAAACGACGTCCATGCTCCTGCAACAATGGCGGCGCGTCAGAGGCGCCCACGTCCCTGTAGCAGTGGCGATGCGTCAGAGGCGTCCACGTCCCACAACAGTGGGGACGCGACAGAGGCGTCCACGTCCCCACAACAGTGACGACGTGTCAGAGGCGTCCACGTCCCCACAACAGTGGCGACGCCTCAGAGTCGTACACGTCCCTGCAGCAGTGGCGGCGCGTCAGAGGCGTCCACGTCCCTGCACCAGTAGCGGCGCGTCAGAGGCGTCCACGTCCCACAACAGTGGGGACGCGACAGAGGCGTCCACGTCCCCACAACAGTGACGACGCGACAGAAGCGTCCTGGAGCGTTCAGGGCGACTTGACCGCTTGCGTTCACGTCGCGACTATGTTCCTGGTGGAGTGCGATAACTTGGCATCAGCGGTGCCATGCCGGTTAGGATGCGGCTGTCCGAAAGTGGAGTGCCGCTTGATGAAACTAGTTTATATCGTTGATGTTCGGCCAGACAAATTCGTGCAAATGATTGATCAACAGCCAGGCATGATGGTCACTTCCTTCCTCGTTATTTTTGACGAGATATTGCATTTGGCAGTGCACGGAAAATTGCAACTTTCAGCCCGTACTCTGCTCACTGAGCAGCGCACTCTCGTCACGCTGTGGTATATAGGGGGGCAAGAGGCCATGCTCCCCAAGGCCGATTTCTTTCGAACGGTTCCACTAAAATGGAATTTTCTAGAAAGCTGCAAATACGTTATGATAAAAGTATCGTATTAAACGGACCTGCCGAATGTTAGGGTTTAAATTCCAAGAGCATTTCTCGAAATGGGGATTCAAATTTAAAATTACCCTCCCTCCAAAAAAAATAACAGGTCGAAAATCAGTCTTCTTGATCTGCCAGTGATTCCTGTCATGTGCTACCTATGAGGCACCGTGTCCGACATGACTGTCGAGATAACTGAATGTCGGTGGACTGTTTAGGTTCATAGCAGAATCCAGGGGAGCGAGCTGAAGCATTTTCTGTCAATGTTTTGCCACTTTTTCTCATGGTGGTTAGATAACTCATGTTAGATTTCCTAAGGATCCGCACGCAAGTAGAATGCATTATCTACTATTAAAGCAAACTCAAATGTCATGCCTTCAAGGGTGTTCTGTGGATACTGCATTCCACCTAGCAGTTTGAACACGGCTGTTTCTACGTCTCGTTTGTGCAGACATTCAGAGGTCCCGCCAAGAGGGCCACCCTCTCCCCTAAGCAACTAAAAATGCACTGGATCAAAGAAGAAATGTTGAGATTTTCAACACGCAAAAATGAAATGTTTCAGCGCGCTCCGCGTGCCGGAGGTGTTCTTTCTTTCCTTACATTTTTGTGTGGTCTGTTCCCTAATCGTTAAGAAAATCCTCGTTGCGCCATCACCGGCATATTAATATTTCCAGCAGGGCGTGTCGTCATTACTAATTGCACAATATCTTAGTAAGTTATGGCTCTAGGGCGCATCGGCCATGTTGGTCATATAGCGCCCATTGCACAATCCCTATCGATCGTTGGTTTAGTTGGTTGGTTCTTGGGTTTTACGACTCGTCGACCGTTGAGTCATGTAGCGTCCCCAATCTCTCACGCTGGAGGGAGAAGAGTAGCGACAGGCGAGACTCGAACCCGCAATGCTTCGATTGTGAGACGAGCAGCTTACCCCTAGACTTCTCGTCCCCGATCGTAGGTTTAAAAACATGTTAGATCACTGGGCTATGACGCAATTTCTAGAGGAATTCTTAAAGCGCTTGCTCTTGGGTGACGACCTTATGGTGCTTTGGCCTTGGCTATCTGAAGCAACAATGGTGCACAACACACGTGCAGTTGATCGTTACACTGATGTTCTTTAAATTTTATCCTTATGCTGCCCTGGAGGGCTGCTGATTAATCGTCAGTATAAAATTTGGTGTTCTTTGATTTGTCTTGTGACGAACAACGCCCAGGTTTTATTGAACTGCTCTATACCAACTAGGGGCAAAATGGTGAGTGTGCTTAGCCACGCTCGTCTTGGATGCAGGTAAATGCGTCCGGTTGACCTGGCCTGAACGGCGATCAGTGGCCTTGGCGAATGCTACAGATGCACTGGCAGGGGTGTCGACTGGTGTGCTCCTAAGGGAACCTTTCAATGTTAGCCTGACCCGGCAATACCACCTTTTGACATGGAACCCTGGGTGCCACCACCCCAATCAATTTCTGACGTGCCCATTGCCCACAAGTATTGGACCCGCTCGCCCAATAATTGTCTGAATTCAAAACCCCTGAAGGCTGGTCAAGGCTGGTACTTGGCTATCTTCCTCCAACACTCCCGCTTTGAAAAGATGACTGGTAGCTTCAAATATATTTTGAACACCGCGGGGAAGATTATATACATTATATGCGGCGTGTCCAAAGTAGTCACTTCCGTGTATGTTACAGATCGATCGGTCCACCATATCTGAACAGAAAATACCATCTGAGCTGGTTCCTGAATGGTGTATACATATCCACAAGGTGCCTCTTCTGTCAATAATGCAGAACCATGATTTGCACGCACCTCACCATATGTATACACAACTGTTCAATCCCGCACCAATCCGATGCTCTAAGGATATTTTACTAGCTATTTATATTGAGAGCAACATTATATTCCAATTGTCTCGCGCTTATCCGTGTAGAAGAGCATTCCATAATCAGCAATGAAGCCTTAATTAATCAGCAAAACAACTACGCAAACATCAGACGTTGGTCATGCCAACATTATAACTTTTTTGTACGAATTTTATGGATTGTGCGAAACAAAAATCAGACCAAAACAGCGAAGAGTGAACGACTGAACTATGACACAAGTTCCAACAAAATCATACGGCACAGGACAACAGGTTATATATGCCGAGTGAGTGTCGGTCACTGGGTACAGTATTCCACCACACCCAAAATTGCCCGGGATGTATCCGAGTGACAGGTTATTGACGAAATACTCGTCACCAAGGCACCATCGCGGCGAAGACCGCGACCACACCACCAACAGAGACCCGCCACGTCGACAGTCAGCGCCGTCAGGGTGCCACTGCGGCAGGTGGTGGCGCGCCATTCACTTCGGATCGACAGGGGCGGCCGAGTGCCCGGCCGTCGGGCCGGGTGGCGACGCAGAGAAGCTGGCCGGAGTGGGGGGCGACGCAGAGAAGCCGGCCGGAGTGGGCGGCGACGCAGAGAAGCCGGCCGGAGTGGCCAGCGCCGCTGCCGGCTGTGGTATGCCGTGCACAGTCTTCATGTGGTTCTTGAGGTTGCCCTTGTGACTGAGCACCTTGCTGCAGACTGGACAGGTGGACTCGCCGCGGTGCATGGCCATGTGGTGGTAGTAGGAGGAGACGGCGCCGAACTGGCGGCCGCACGTGAAGCACTGCAGCTGGCGCGGCGGCGTCGCTCCTGTCGGACACGACACGTGTCAGCGGCGCTCTCTCGGGAACGTCGGCCGCGCCATTGAGCGGCTCCTGTCGGCCGCGTCAGAGGCGGCGGAAGGGCTCGCCGACATCAAGGCGTCAGAAGGCCTCTTGGACATCTGAGTCAGAGGGACTCCTGTCGTACATGGAGACTCAGAGGCTCCCGGACATCAGGGCGTCGGCAGGCCTCTCGGACGTACGGGAGTCGGAGGGTTTCTCAACATCAGGGCGACATCAGACCTCTCGGACATCGGGGAGTCAAAGGGGCTCCTGTCAGATAATGTGGGCGTGAACAGTCTCTCAGGCGGTGGACGCATCAGGGATGCCATTGAGGCGCCAGAAGGGCTCCTATCGGGTACCGGAGATGACACCAGTCTTCCTGAGATAGTTCGCGGCTGTTCGATCATTGGTTGGTTGGCTATTCTCGCTCGAACCTAGCTGACGTCTATCAGACAAGTACTGCTTTCTGCATTACGCATGGCTCTTGCAAAGCCTATAGCAGGCTTGTCATTCAGGCTCAGAAGCAGCCAGAGGCTTCTGCTGGTTGTACGAGACGCCGGAAAAACTTCAGGTGAACAGCAGACACTCATGATACACACCAGAGCTATCAGAAAGGCCATCTGCTTGGCACTGCCTGTTAGTCGCTAGTTGGCCATTTAGAGATCGCAGAAGGCCACATCAGAGGCGCGTCTGCCAGTCGGGTAGTCAGAGGGGATCGGCATCTGCCAGAGAGGTAACCAGTGAAGTGAATCGCCTGCTGGCTACGACAGAACGTCGGAGGTTCATTCTGACACTCCACAGACGACGCTAATGTGATAGGCTCAATAGACTCTTCTTGGGCATCTTCATACACCAAAGGTTTGGAGGCGAATGCTGTGCTGAGTGACGGTAGAGGCCCCGACACCAGACGTGGATATACATCATAGGCAGTGATCAAGCCGCTTCGGTCATGCTGTTTTGCGGCCGAGATAGACGACGTAGTGCTTTAATGTAGAAGCAAAGACAGACGATGTAATGTTTATTGATTGACATTCCCAAAGTGAACGTGAATGTGATCTCCTTCAGGTTGTTCTGACTTCTCATACATCTGTTGAGGCATCATGTTGAAATATGGCATACCATGGTATATTATAATAAAAAAACGAGGCTCAGTATGTCATGGTACGTGATCGGTATTATGGCAAACTAAGCTGGAACAAACCCAAGTCACATCATACTTCCATGTTGGCGCAGCTGGCACATTTACTTAGAAACATGACCAGAAACGTTCCCGAAGTGCACATGTCAAGGGTACATTGGATGTTAAAATAAGGAAACACAAGGCAGCAAAATGACAGGATGAAGGTTGAATAGTGGAATGTTGCACGTGAGTCTCGTTCGGTAACCCTACAGCTGCTGGGGTGGAAAGCTTCGCACACTCACATCCCGCAATCCTAGAATTCCTGAGGTGGCAAATTTCCCACATCTACTCATGGTTTCCATCACTCCCGCCGAACACGATGAGAAGTCGCACTCAGATTTGGCCTACCTTCTTCTCACAATTGAATAGTGGATCTGCTATAATTGTATTATGGAGACACAAGTTCACCGAGTTCGACGAGGTCAAGGTCCGGTAAGCGGTTTGGAAAAGAATCAACTGTGTAGTGCATCTCCAAGAGTTGTCAAAAGTACGATTTCAATGATACCCTAGAAGTTTGATATATTAAGGTATAGGGTATTTGTTCCGTTACAATCCGCTTGCTTCCATGCCCCGAATCTCAAGCCTAACAATCATAGCACACAAAACGAAATATATGTATACGAAATGGCGCAATTTCGTCTGTGAGTGTAACTGTTAGGTCGCGATAAGGTCAGGTCACCTACAATTTGGTATCACCCAAAATGTGTTATTGCACCGGCCTCCGCAGAAATGACGAAGTGTCGAAATGTCATTGATCGTCCTTTTTAGGCAGCTAAGCGTTATAGCGTGCTCATGATTTCACATGACCTCTACGTATACATCAATCTTTGCGCCCTTTCAAGGTCACCGTAGGTCAATGACCGACGTAGGACTGGCTGAACAAAGTTGATCCTGTTCGTTTTTTGCACGGAATATTGACATTAATGGTGGTTGTTTATTGGTTTTACAGCACATCGACCGTTACGTCATGTAGCGTCGCCAATCTCTCACGCCGATTGGTCGCGAGCGAAGAGTGGCGACAGGTGAATCTCGAACTCACAACCTTTCGATTGAGACGAGCAACTTATCCCTAGACTACTCATCCCCAACATTGACATCGAAAGTAGTTTCCAAAGCTAGATTCAAATTCGGCATTTCCTTCTACATGGGACGACCCTGGTTGAAAATAAAATTCCGTGGAGAGGTGGGAGTAGGCTGGGGATGCACTCGAGCCTTCCAAGGGGGTGCATTTTCTTCTGAGGGGTGCCTCTGGCGAAAAAAAAAGATGCACTTGAACCCTCCCATAGGGAAGGCTCTCTTTCCCAACTGAACTCCTTCCATAGGATCCGGTCGGGGCCCTTCCAGGGCGCAACCCTTCCATGGGGAGGGGTATTTGCCCCCAGTATCCCACTCACTCATATCCGCCCGTGTTATATCACCTTGCATCAGGTATTTGGGCACCGTGTTTTGCAGCGCATCTCACCAAGTTTATATGTATTTACTTCATCGCATTTTTGTCGGTATTTTGGAAGCTAAGGTAGAATTACCTTCGAACACTGGAGACAAAATACTGCTTTCTACGCCTTTTACGCATGATCGCGACCCGAAATTTACATTTTCATTGCAGCGTGGTGTTCACCAGAATGTAAACTAGCCATTTATGGCAAGCTTTATTAGAAAACGTCACTTTGTACGCGATTAGGAGCTTAACACCGGATAAATGCATTCGTCAGTAGGTGACACCTCGACTTTGACCTTTTTGACCTGACCTGGAGAACCAACCGTAAGAGGTAGACAAAATGTATTTATACCAGTGAAAACATGAAAGACGGCGCTACGAGTCAGTGCAAACCGAGGTTCTCTACATAGTCTACAACAAAAGTTAGAGGACAATTATTTCACCCCCGACAAAATTAGGGTATGGTTTGCGGGTTCGGTTTCCATAGTGATACAAAGTCAAAGGACATGACGTGACGTTACGCTAGGGCAAACATTAAAAATAAATCAATTCCGAAAGGTAACTTGGCATCATGTTATTTGTTCATCATGTTCATGTTCAACTTAGCATCATGTTGTTCATCATGGCGTTGACGTGATTTTTTTCTTGCTAGATAATAGTCCGCCATAACAACTGATACATGTTCTTAAATCGGTATTCACCGCTGCCGCCGCCGCCGCCAAGAATCCAAAGCAGCCAGGGAAAAGCTCCGAAGTGCTAGAGGGTTATGGTGCTAATCTCAATGTCGCGCCAGACCGTACGAAATAGAAATAGCAAATGATGCTGAGAACTGGTTAGCACCCTATACACCCCAGTTGCACACCAAAACACGGCCCGAAGAAGTACGCGGGTTGTCGTGGCGACAATTACGTACACATTGGTTAATTGACTGGAGGGATTGACGGGAGGGATGGGGAGTGATATTGTTGGTGATTTATCTTACTATATACTGCTATTGGCATTGTCAGTATTCCTCTGATCATTAGCGTCATAACGGTAGTTCGATATAGCCACGCCGATTTCTTCGCAGTATTCTGGCTTGGTGGGAAGGCTGTGCTAGCTTTTCATTGTTCTCAGTATCAGGCACAAAAGAAGTAGATATAAATTTGTCTACTTCGGCTATCCGTTTGCAGCCTCGTTGTTGTTTGTACACATTGACATAACACGAGCAGCACGTAGCAACCATATGAGCAGCTGTCCTTGCAACTGCAACTGTAACTGGTTCACTTTAAGAAAATGTATAAAGGTGGGCAAATGCCAGCTGGCTTCGGACATTAGTATTAATCGTGAACTGCCCATCTGACCGAGCTGACCGCTGTTCAATCCAGTCAGAATCGTGACTGAGGTTTGCACCACATGACTAAAGCGGGACCATCATTTATAGATGGAAAATGCTATAGCAGATCCCCAGCTAGTTTGCTAGTGTAATGGTCTTGAGGTGTCCTGGAACAAGAATTATGGATTTACAGTGCTACCTTGAGGTATCGTGCTTTAATAGTTAAAGTTCCTGCTCATATAGTTTGACCTCTCGATCGGTGCGGGATTATATATATATATATATATATAAGCCTATCTGTCCAACAAAGCTCAGAAGCATCACCGACCATCGGGTGACCATCGGATCTGGGTGCAAAATAACCAAATTGGGGTTGATGCACCCTAAAACCCTAATAATCAATCATACTGGTGGATCGTGCCTCGATAAACACGCTAAATTCAGCCTGTCAGCATTCGATATCTTCTACCATTTTGCAATACCTGCATATATTCTGCACAACCCATCCTATATATTTCGTGTTCGGGAACACTGGCATGTTGAAGAAACCCCCCAGGCATTCAAATTTGGTTCAAAACTGAAAAGAAAAGCCAGGCTGTTCTCTTACCTCGGTATATTCTTCAACAGGTTCTCCACATCGAAGTACAAAAGATCAAGTATGGATGTGAAATCTTCAGAGCATTTAGGGATGATGGGCAAATGTTCACGATAAATTCGGCCTTGAATTCTACGCCATGTTGAACTGGGTAGGGTGGTGACGAGGGACATCAGTCAGTGCTGTCCAATCTGAATCTGTCCGGCAGCGCACACGTGCATATCGCGATAGGACCATCCTCTCCATATAAGTCCCATTCACCGGGGAAAACAGGAGGATCACGGCTTCAAGGCAACACTTCTCAACATTTCCGCCACACAAACCCGCTGCCGGAATGCTCAAGACGTAGCCGTGCAGCCGGGGCAATGCGTCCTCCCCACCGTCGGAATACCCACACAGACTCGCAGTCGAGATATGGTGTAATGCGGCCTCCCCCATCGGTGAAATGCCCACACACAGACGCGCAGCGCAATGTGTCCTCCCCACCGTCGGAATACTCACACAGACTCGCAGCCGAGGTAGGGTGCAATGCGTCATATTCGTCACGCTTAATACAAATTCATGGCGAAATATTGCAACTGTTCACATGGAGGACAAGTGAATCAGCGCGCTTCGCATGAAATTTCGGCATTCTCAAAAGTTCACTGACCCACATGAATACCCCACCGACCCCACATAATATTTTTACAAGCCCCACCCACGCCCGCCCCGAAGAAAACTTAGTTTCCGCGCCTACCTACACAGACAGGACGTTGGTGCTTTCCGATACCGGGGTCATGACACCTGCACGAATTCACGATTCAAGAATCTTGCGGATTCTCAGAATCGGTCCTAACAGGGTGGTTGATGTTGAAGAATGCGCCGAATAAGGACGTATGGAACCGACAATACTTGGACGCACTCAACGTCAGCTGGTTAAGCCAAGCATTAATATAGCGGGGTATATCGGAAGTAACATTGTGCTTTATGACTTTCGAAGTCAGCATACTTGGAACCAAATTTGCCCCTTCCCAGGTGGAAAGAAACCGAATGCCCACTGGTCGCTACCAACCCTAACAGCACTAAAACATCAACACTATTTCCGTTATATTGCCTTACAAAAAGACACGAGGAGCGGAGAACAATTTTGCAAGACTGCACTGATAAACAATGTCATGAACAGGATAACACTGGACAAATGGCGAATGATGTCACTGAAGTGGAACAGCAAAATCCGGCGCTGACGTCCCACGACGCCCACGGACGGATTGGTCGATCAGGTAAGAATCGCCCAGCCGTCCCGGCCGAGATGGCTGATACTAATGACGCTTGCGGCCGACTCACAGCCCCATCGGATCCTCGCCAGTCACAACGATATCACACATCACCGCTCTGGCTACACACATGGTGTCTTGTTCCGCTGTTCAGCTCGTTTTGCGCCGCAGCTCCGGCGTCAGGTGAGCCATGCTGGACGTCCTGCTGTAGCCGTCCACGTTTTTCTAAGCCAACCGAGAGCCGGGGACTGCTCGGCACCGAGTGTCCGTCTTCACCTGGAGCGCGTGTCGACGCCGTGCACCCGCTTCAGGTGCACCTTGAGGTTGCCCTTCTCGGCGAACACGCAGGCGCAGATGTGGCAGGTGGTCTCGCCGCGATGCAGGGCGCGGTGGTTGCGATAGGTGGACGCGGCGCGGAAGACCTTGCCGCAGATGTCGCACGCGGTGCCCGGCTGCCAGTAGACACCTGTCGGATACGGCCGCGTCAGGGTCGAGTGTCACATCGGCCGGCCTCCGGGCTGTAGTGAGGCCCAAATGTTCAGTGGCAGTCAGGCTGGCGAGCCCCACCATGGATGGGTTCAAGCCTGATGGCGCTCCTCAAAACACCCATACAAATTCCAGCACTTGCGAGACTCCGGTTAGACAGGTGGAGATATCCTCAGCGTATTAGAACACACGCACGTGCGGTGTGTTGTAGTTTTGTAATATATCGGATTTGCATCACCACTGAAGTAATGCATAATTAAATGCACTTCGGTGGTCTTTATACAAATTTAGGTGGGCCATCAAACATCACTTGTTAGCACGTAAGTTTCACTAACACAAGCTAAGTGTTCTTGTTGCACAAGCTATGTCTGTTCTCTACAATGTGCATATGTGCAAAATAACATAATCAGGATCGATAACAATATGGTTTGAGCAATGCCATAGAGAAGAGCATAAGCGAACAACGTGATTTATGACATTCAATTAACTTAATACCAAGGCTGACACAAACACATAAATGCTGCGGGAATAATGCAGAAAGCAGCTTCTTCTCCCTTTTAAAGAGTTCAGCTCATGAGCGCAGCTTACGATCATTGCATTCATCAGATACGAACTGCTTAGCTTCCTTTAATATATGAATGACTCTAAGTTAGGGCGTAGCTCGAACGAGTTCTATTGCCATAAATGCACGCAAAACTGTGAGCGATCTGACCCGACCGAGAGCGACCTGGCCTGACGCAAGACTGATGTGCGAGCAACCGGGCGCAGCGGACCGCCGTGCATTCGACACAAGTACCGTGTTGTCACGTTTGAAGCCCTACCTTCTTCACTCGCAACTACCTAGCTCACGTAGTGAGACCGATTCATTCAAAGTTTTGATATTGCCATCTTCCATGACGATATTTTTCCATCGAGTGGATACTTGCGTTTATTTCCAACGAGCACTTCAGTGGTGACACCGCCCGCGCCCGTGTGGCACACCGCGGCGCCTGGCGACTCGACATGCAAGTCTGCACGGAAGTCGAGGTTTGATGATATGCCACACAAGAGGGCAGTTGCGGGCAGTCTACACAGCCTCGTCAAAGAATGGTATGATACCAGATATTGTGACTAGACGGACACGCTATGGCCCGCCTCTTGTCACTCGCCCAGCTCATTTGAGGTGTCTATGAGTCCAAGTTGCATCGCATGCTGACATTGGGGGAAGAACCCTGTGTGATGGTCGCAACACTAGTCAGGATCATGGACTGAATGTGGTACCGATCACCCTTTCCGCCTAATGTTGGGTGTGACAAGACAAATGAAGGACCAAAGTACAACACAACCGCCACGCATTCTTTGACACCCATAGGTGTTGTGAGATAATTGTTAATGCTATTTAATTAATGGTCATTGCTATTTTCCACACGGCATTACCATGGGCTTAAAGAGGAATGTAAGTGCTTCTTTCAACAACTCAGCACTAAAATGGTATTCACTGGAAGTGAAGAAAACATGGCAGATGGGATGGACAAGTTTGCATAACTTGTCCATACAGAGCCCCTCGCAAACCGTAATTCACGACTTGATTGCGGGCGTAAACACAACACTAAATCATGTCACTTGAATACATCTTTGGGGCTGTATAACCACTGCAGTTGATGCGCCCTAAAACCCAAATAACTAACGAATACATCTTTGTCCACTATTGGTCACCGGTTTGGCTTCTGTTTGATGACGGCGTGAAAAATTACACCAAAAACGTAAAATAATGCTGCGCTGATATCTGACGGCGACACTTATGCAGTGCCTCGAAAACACACGCCTCGGACTGAGTTCATTGGCACAGACTTAACCTCGTCTCCTCCGTCAGATCCTCACACCCTGTTCCGGGGGTGGGGGTCAATTGACCACCCTCTAGTCCCCAAACTATTTTGATTATTTGGGTTTAAGGGTGTGCCGACTACTAGGTCATTTAGCGCCCAAATCCTCAAACTAAGCGTCGCACGGAAACGAAATAGGTAGCATCGGAAAGCGCTCAACGAGTAGGACCAGACACAATCCCGAAACATTTTCCCCACAAAAAGTGACGTCACTAGGGGCCCTAGAGCTTCACGACTTACATGTTTGTGGTTCTGGGGGGTTCATTTTGAAGGAAATTCGAAGAAAAATATTGGAATCAGAAAAGGAAAGCGAAATCGACGAGAACATCCAATTTTTTGCCACCCCAAACAAGAATCTTTGAAATTTCAAACTTGAGTTTTAAGTTTTCTTTAATATTCCTTTTATAATGGGTAGAGCGGACCGAAAACGGTGTTGGAAGTTTGCTGAAAGTTTGCTGAAATGTTGAACGTTTCATTCAAATATATTTATCCGTTAAAGCGTGACGACTGGTTGAACATTTTTTTCGAGGTGACCTCACTTGACCTTGACTAACACGTTGACCCTAGATGACCAGACTTCAAAATTTTGACACCACATGCCAAAATGATGTGCGAGAAGGTATGCCAAATTTCGGCGCGATGCCGCGCGCCGTTCTTTCCGTCCGCGACAAACCTTGGGGGGGACTCGTCAACGACCCCCCCCCCCCACACCAGTATGGCGCGGGTTAGGGACCATAGGCATTCGAGTCGCTAGCACTGGCGATGGTGGGCGACGTGATCCATACCAGGTTTGTTATACAGGTGGAACAGTGACATAGTTCGTCTACGGAATTCTGATCGGAGGTAATTAAACAATACAATATCTTTTGTCACTTGAGTTGAGCCGACTGGCAATTGGCTGCACGGCCGATGAACTCGATCTTGGTGTTGATATTCGTCATCAAGACAGGCATCGGCGGGAGAATTTAAAATTTTTTAAAAAAAAATCCGGGAACAGAGTAAAGGGCATTTCTCACCGTAGACAGTGAACGTGTGTCAAAGTTGGGAACTGTTTCCAAAAGCTCAAAAGCCAGAATACGTGCGGCAGTAGATGCACTATATAGGTGACGCAACACTGTTTGTTCCATATAACTGGAGATGTCACGGGTGAGTATGACAGTTGACGTGAGAGCTGAAGAAGTGGGGTGAAGAAGACTGAGCCCAATAAAAATCATTCCTTCTGTTTTGTGGCCATAACGCCTGCAGTACAGATTAGTCATCATGAAGTACAGGTTACACATTTCCGGTAACACGACCAGACAGATAACCAGTGTATGATGCATCCGGCCGTGGAATGACTTCCAAATAAACGAAAACTTCCGTTGAAGAGAAATGTATTCCACTTCTTTGACATTAGTACGTGGGCATACAAGTCGCATCTACCACATCCCTCTCGCACGCAAAAAAATGGCAGCCAATTGCAGCATAATCCAACACGTCGGCCACTTAGCACCGCGCCAGCAACCTTACCGTCATGTTCATCCTTCGCCAGGATGTAGAACTCTCAAATGGCATTTCATGTGGCCCTTAGTGCTGAATACTTTAAAGCACACCGGACAGAGTGTCTCGCCTCGATGCATGGCCCTGTGAGCCCGCAAGGTGGACGCCGAGTTGAAGATCCTGCCGCAGGTTTCACACCGCTGCTCCGGCAGCGGCCACGAGCCTGCAACAGGAGAGTCATCAGCGTACGCAGCTCACTCGACTGCACAAAACCCAGATAAGCCAGTGCAGTGCGCCACTCAGTACCAGGCATAGCGTTGGACATACGAAAGGTGTGGTGACCAAGTGGAAAACGTAGTCTTCTGATGTTGCCACTGCTTATGCGATGTGTCACGTCATGCTCGGATGTCACAAGAACTACATCATTACGACAACACGCATGAAGATGGCAAGTTACGCTCCGGAACGAGATGCATACGGTATGCTTCCCCAACTAAAATAGTTATCTCTGCAGCTGCAATATGACATGCACAACTTAAAAGGCGTGGACGTTTACGTTGAACAAAACAATTATGTTGTGGCTTATATTACTGTTATGCTTACCAAGTATCTCAGAAATGGCGGCCCACCTCGGACAGAATTCGAGCCGATCCCTGATCACGCTTCCGATCACAAATAATCTATCTCAAATGTGTATTCCTCTCAAACACAACCTAAACGAAGTGAGCATGGGTGTCCATGTCATCGACACCTTGAAAGGACACAAGACGCAATGCAATCACAAATCAGCGAAAAACCGCCAGCGAAAACAATGTCGAATACGCAACGCTTCGGCCGGTCACGGAACTGACCTCCATTTCGCCACCATCCCGGTGTGTAATAAGAAACGCCCTCGCGAGCTTTCGACCTACTTCTTCAGCTGTACCAGCGCGAAACCGCGCGTGGTTTTCGGTTTTCGGTAGCCAACCGGCTGTTGGTCCTCTTGGTATCCCATCTCCCGCCGAATCCAACAATCTGCGTGCGGTGGTCGCAGTCACAGTGGCCCAACGCCCGCAAACACGGAGCCGTCGCACACTCCTCGCCAAAACGCACGCCAAACCGTCACCCGAACCGACACGTCTGCGAGCATCACTGAAAGTGGTGTACGAAGCGCTGGTGCGCTTGCAGGTTGAACTTGTTGCTGAACACCTTCTGGCAGAGGTCGCACTGAGTCTCGCCGCGGTGGAAGGCCCTGTGTCCGCGCACGGCGGACGCCGACTTGAACACTCGCCCGCACTCGGGACACGTGTTGCCTGCAAAACAGGGGACGGATCAGTGCCCGGTGAAGTCCTCGTTTCGTGGCGCAATGCAGTCAGGCAAACAGCATGAGTTCTTCTGCATACATAGAGAACAAACAAAAATATATCGGTACTCTTGGATCCAATTTCGAAGCATACTGCATTGCATGCGTGACATTGATCCCTTTGTTTCCATTTTTGCACGCGATTGAATTGTCATTCCAGTTGATATCCAATGTCTGACCATGAAGATTCTAAAATTGGACAACCGAACATTATCCAGACATATTTGTCTTAGCGTCTATATTGAATTATACATTAGTCGATTTTTGTCTAGGGGAAGGAACATAACCATTTAGTCCGTAAATTATAATAAACCTTCATAAGCTAAGACAACTTGAATACCTACCAAAACTCGTACCCAAAGTGGTAGGCGAGCAGCATGTCAGTGAAGGGAAAACATAGTCAGTGACGGAAAAACAGAGTGGTAGTGACGGACAAACGGCGTGGTGGTGACGGGCAAGCATCGTTTCAGTGACGGGCAAACAGCGCGTCAGTGACAGGTAAGCAACGTGGCAGTGAAGGACAAGCAGCGTGTCAGTGACAAACAAACAGTGCATTGGTGACTGCTAAGGCCGACTGGGGCGTCAAAGGACACGAAGGAAGCTGGAAAGAAGCAATTGGATGGGAATCATATGGGACGTCTTGTCCTCTATAGTGGACGTGTTCACTACATCCAATATTATGCGCAGCACGCAATTGCAACGGAATGGGATGCACATAGCGTGACCTCATCTAACCAAAGTGTGATCGAGCTGTTCGCCAACTGGACAATTTCCTCCATTATCTCTTATCAAACAACAGTCAGCTACGTAGATAATGATGATTGCCTGATTAATTGAATGAATATTTGGGCTCAGGGGCGCATCACCTGCTACTGGTTATGTAGCGCCTATAATGATGATTACCATTTCTTAAATGCTTCTTCAGGCATTTCATGCGTTGAAATAGTGCTTTAATGTGTCTCTTGCCATACAATTGCTACGCAGAAACATGTTGGTCATCGCTTACCAATGTATTTGTGCATAACCTGATGTACTCATCAACAATACAGCGAACACATAGTGCGACCAGCACAGCATCAAAAGCAAACCAGTGTTTTGCTCTAATGATCTTCGTACCGCAACTGTAAATCTACGCAGCGCCTAACTAGCCATGATGAGTTCGGATGAGTAGCCAAATCAGCCACAGCCGCAGTCATAACAACCGGATTTCGATTCCGACAGCCAAGCGTTTCCGGCTCGGCAGCGCGACGAGTTTCATAGCCACGAGGTATGATGATTGCCCAGAAGCCGCGAGGGATCGACGCGGATGAGACGATGACGCGACGCGCTGTCGACCCCCAAGCGCCACGGCACACACGACACACCCCGCTCTCCGCTGTCTACCCCCGAGCATCACCGGGCACACACGACGCACCCCGCTCTTCGCGCGCAGCTGTCCACCTCCGAGCACCACCGGGCACACACGACGCACCCCGCTCTCCGCGCTCCGCTACGCGCCGATGTTGTGCACGAACCGCTCGTGCGCCTGCAAGTTAAACTTGGTGCTGAATGTCTTGCTGCAGATGGCGCACCACGTCTCGCCGCGGTGGACAGCCTGGTGGCGGATCAGCGACTTCCGGAGGGAGAACGACTTGCCGCACGCGTTGCAGGGCCACGGCTGCGGCTCTGGAACGTGACGACAGGTTAGTGGGGAGCACGAAGTGAACTACGGCGGAGGGCGCGTGACCGTCAACCATCCTGACATACTCGGTGTCAGCCAGCTGAAACGCCAACCAAACTAGGCGACTCCCCCGAATGTTGTGGCAGCCATGCCTTGAGCTACAGTATTAAAACAATAGTGATTTTTTTTCGTTGGGTGTGATATGTCGAAACGAGTACAGTAGGATATCGAAATTTGTCATGGGAACGTGCTTCCAATATTGTCCATGCTTTTCAAGCTCAATTCTGACCAAATAGCGTAATCATCAGGATACGTGTTTTCTTATTTTGGGAGAGCTCTAATGTGGGGATACCTATATTACCGATAACGTTACCATGGTATCAACGAATGCATTGCAGAATAGAGCATGTTGTAGGTAAACTATGTGTCTGGAAACGTGCTACGATATGCTTGTGTATACCAATCCGTAATGAGTATAAGCATGATATTTATATACAAAACACTGTTTGAAACAAAGCATGGAAACTTCATACGCACCGACCAAGAAGCACGATGTGGATACTTCTTTGCAAAACATGTCTTTTCAGTGTTCAACAAGTGGTATATTTACCGTATTTCACGAATAATTTATCAGCATTGAGCCCCTCGTTAGCTGTGACATATAAACGACGACAAGGGCCGCATGGACTCGCTGTTGTGTTTGAAAACCAACAGCGTGTACGTTCATCCGTGATACTAATAGTGTTATTATGGCGAATCTTTGGTTTGCAAACATTGACCACATTCTATCTGGACTTGTTACTGACAAGTGAATCAGAACAAGTAGATCATTCGGAAATAAAAGCAATAATATTTCCTGGTTACGAGAAAACTATTATAGGAAGTAACTGTGTAATTCACCTGTGTAATTTAAGTAACTTATGTGCAACAGCAACCGTTGTTGCGGCAACACCGCTTCGTGTTTCGATGCAAAAACTGTTGGATGCGCACCGAGGCTACCAGAACATAAATGTGTGTGGGCGCGCATGGACATAATGATGAATGTATCGCATACACACACACGTCGCCCGATGACTTTTCAAGTGGTGTAAAATACGCAGCTAGGCAGTGGTCCGCACACTGTCCAGCTGCCTCCAAGATATTTAATAAATGCGGAATTACGTATGTTCGCTTCGGGAAGTGGCGAATGGTGGCCGGATAGTTCATTTACCCTGGTAAGTTTGCTCCATGGGCGTCGCCAGATATTTTTTTAAGGGAGGGGCGAAAACGTTTTTTTCTTCGGTCAATTGTCCATGCAACGCCATAGGCGTGATGTTAATGTAACTAAGTGGGGGGGGGCGCTTTCCCGTCCTCCGCCGTCGCGACACATGTTTGACCTCAGCATGCATTATGATCAGTGCATGACCTAACAAATTACTCGTAGCGCTGGGACGTTGATTGGTAGCGCTCCAGCACCTGCCTTGATGCATAAAACAGCATTGACGCAATCAATTCAGCTTGATTAATCGACGTCAGCTCACTTATAGCCATATAGTCTTATAGCCAGCTCACTTATGAACTATCTACAAGGCTCATGCAGCCAAACAGCGTCCTAGCATCACACCGGGGCATCATCATGGTCATCAAGCTAAACGTAGTTTGTGACTGATTAATTCGTAAGACTAGCATTAGCACCAAATGCATAGCTTGAAAATATCTCCCCGGAAACCCTTGTACCTGTCTCACGCTACACTGAGAGGTCCAAATCTTATCTTATCTTATTTCGTCACCATCTAATCGAATTTCGCATCTATCAAAATGTAGGTGACATGTGATCGCTGCAGGATTTGACTTGAACCAGACCCCTCTCATGCTCGAAACACTGTACCGGTCCGTTGAAGTGCCTCGGACTATTGGACACCACCATGAGCCGGGGGTTCGAGTTTGTTTCCAGCGGAATAGCATGAAGGCATCGTCGAGGACTACTTCAACCTCCGACGAGCACAATCTCGAGCACACCTGCACCAGTAACGGACTAGCGCTGACGCATTACACCAGGACGGGCTCAGCATATCACCAACAGCCCAGCGCGTGAGGTCTCCGAAGCTCCAGATGAAATAGAGCTGGGACAATCTAGGCACCAGGTCACCAATGGTGGAAACGATTCAGCAGCAGACTACTTGCCCGCTGGTATCGAATTTATCTACCTGCTGGCGCCGACTGTGAAGCCCGCGTATCTATCGATTGGCAGGGATTCCTCAGCCTACTTTATCAGCTGGTGCCTACTCTGTAACCTACCGTATCCATTCGTTGATACCCACTCTGTAGCCAACTGTATCTATCCACTGGTGTCCACTCTGCAGTCCACTGTATCTGTGTCTTGTTGTCCACTCTGTAACCCACCGTACCTGTCCACTGGTGTCCACTCTGTAACTCGCTGTATATATGAGCTTGCGCCCGGCTCCACAGCCCACTGTATCCATCCATTGGTGTCCGCTCTGTAGCACACTGCATCAATCAGCTGGTACCCGGCTCCACAGCCTACTGCATCTATCCGCTGGTGCCCGGCTCCACAGTCCACTCAATCTTGCTCGCAGACAATGTCTTTGGTTTCTGCAAAGTCAAATGAGGTGCCTGGCATTGGGGGGGGTTAGAGCGCTTCGAGCGCTTCGACCAGTTTTGATCATTCGCATACCTGGCATTGCCTGGCGACAGACGACCTCTCCAACTGAAACATATTCAAGGACTTATTGAGGCTCAATTCCAATTTTATGTTCACGAACTCACCAGTTGCACGTTTTAAGCTGACGGCAGGTGGCGAAGCTTGGTGTAAATTGAGCATTTGGCCTAATTTATGCACGTCTCGGGGTAAAATGTGATGTCGGTGGTTTCGTACCAACCTAAACTAACTTGTGGTTAGTGTGGCTCTGCCTCGAGGACATTCCGTGCACAGCCTGGCTGAATTTGTCTATAAGGTACCAGACCTCTCAGCAATGATTAAATACCTATGTATATTCATATAGAATCCTGTACTCATACAACCCACTAATGCATTCACACCTTTTATTTCCCCGATTTGCGATCTCAAAAAGCGAATTCTTAAATCACGTCAGTATTATTCCGTAACGTGTGATGTGACATCTTCGGTACATCAGACTGCAATGCGAGCGCCGAATGAAACAAACAAGAGGATATATTCAACACCACGGTCAACATGGCAACACTAAAACAGCTTAGAAGATTGGTTGGTTATTGGTTTTACGACACATCGACCGTTGAGTCATGCGGAGTCGCCAATCTCTCACGCCGATTGGTCGCGAGCGAAGAGTAGCGACAGGTGAGACTCGAACCCAAAACCTTTCGATTGTGAGACGAGCAACTTACCCCTAGACTACCCGTCCCACAGCTTAGAAGAAGCATAGCTCATTTTCACGCATCTAATATCACGCATCCACTCAATAGCGCCGGGCACTTCCTACATGGCTCACAGCCACTCGCGATCGATTAATGGTAATTAGGGACTTCCCAACCGTGTCCAATCTATATCACTTGCTCTACACGCGCCCGCTGCAATGTTCCAGTTAGATATTTGGGCTTTAGGGCGCATCGACAATGTTGACCGCTGCACGCACGCTAGACGGTGGGCGGCCGTAAGTCTGCCGCAGTGTGCGTGGTCTGCAGGTGGCGCTTCATGTGGCCCTTGGTTCCGAACACCTTCCAGCACACCGGGCACGTGGTCTCGCTGCGGTGGAGCGCCCTGTGGCCGCGCAGCGTCGAGTGCGACCGGAACACGCGTCCGCAGGTGTTGCACTGGATCTCGGGCGGCGCGAAGCGGGCACCTGTGGAGAGTACACATCAGTGGCAGGTGCTGCCGGCCGCCGCCGCCGCTCCCGGCGCAACGGCTGCACGAGACTGTCGAGACGTCAGACGCACGCTTGCGTGGTGGTCGAAGGCGTGGAGGGGTTGCATGCGGCAGAGACCTAGGATGACAGGCAGCTATAACAGCAGGCAGCTGGAACAGCAGCCGGTCAACGGTTTCAATATGCAGAAGCGAGGGAACTATTCACGTCATACTCGCGAGCTATGGACAGTTTATTAGTTATTGGGGTCTTAGGGCACTTCTACAAGAACCGATCATTCGCGACACGGTTTATGAGACGGCTTAATAGAATTTCGCCGCTCTATCCAGTTGCCAGACACGACTTTCAAGAAAAATGTTTCCCATGGACCCATACCTGAATGAGATGCTTGCACTTTAACTGAACGCGGGATCTCTATAAGCGAGGGCCTCCTTTTAACTGTGGGGCCTCGACTACGCTTGCGCTAACTACGCGGGGGCTTCCTGTTAACCTCATTTTAACTACGGGGGCCATGTCACCCCACCTCAGTCAAGTCCCACTTCCCGTTGCTCAAACATTTTCGTGGGGGTGGGGGCTCGAAAGGCTGGAATTTGGACTCATTGGAGTCAATTGTAACGCCCACCTCAGTCAGTCTGTCCGATAGGGCCCTAAATATTGAAGATGGCAGCTGGTATGCGAGAGGAAAACTATTCCTGACGACTGTTGCAGCCGTAACCTGATATTACAGTCGCTGTCCTTCCGATTAGTACCGTACTGACAGCGAGCTTGGAGGGCCAGTACTGTACTACACGGATAACATGGCCCATTTTCCTGTACAGCCATGTCAACTGGAAGATGCCTCCAGTCAGCAGATCATCTCCACAGACCCTGACGGGTCTGCTCCACAGGTATGGGAATAGATCACCTCGTGCACCAGGTCAAAAGTGGGTGGTGGTGATAAATTTGTGCTCAGGGCGCGTCGACTACGTTCGTCACTTTGCACCGGTACGTCAAAAGCAGGGGAGACTGGTGTTACATGTCACAGGGGCAAGTGGATGCAACAGCCTTCTCCGCCAAGCTCAAGCTCGCTTTGTCAGAAACCTCAAACATATTGCTTTCTTGTTTGATGCACAGTTGGTCGACTATTACGTAGTGGCGTGGAGTGGACAGGCATTCTGAGGTAAGGGAAACTTTCATTATTTGTGCATTCCTCTGAACTACATCTTAATCGTTGACTTTCCAAAGCTTTTGATGTCATTCACGGCTACCTCAGCCATTTCTCTTTTTAATACCGAATTATTTCCATTTTGGTAGCATAGAATAAACTTCATGCCGCGTAGCATGGTTAAACAGGCAGTTGAAATTGTATGAGTAGGCTTATTCATCTAGGCCCAACTGCGAAAACAATTGGAGCCTCTATCCCAAAGTCTAACATTGTTGCCGGTTGGACAAATATGCGACGAATAATGCACAATACTGAACTTTTGGTTGAAATATCTTCAAAAGCATACGAACATATCCACAAATTAAGAACCTTGACGAACTTCTTGATCAACAAAGGGTCGATTTAGAGTTCTTCTCGATGGACAATGCAGACATCACGGATATTTTTGCAGAGGTACCTGGTCATATTTCCAGCATCAAAAGGAAAATCTTGTTCGCACTGTAACATTGGATGTTGGTTGCATTGCTATTGCATGGTGTCATATAATTGCTATAACATGGATGTGCTTTTACTTTACTTTGTCTGTTTCATTTCCCTACCACGACAATTATGCTTCTTGGAGCCATTGCACCAACCTAACCCTACATATGTAACAACCTACCAGTACTAAAGGGTAATAAGGCAACTACAAAAAAAAACGTAGTAATAGCCTGCCCGCACTACGGGGTAATATGACAACTACAATGGGGCAACAACCTACCTGTACTTTGGGGTAATATGATAATTACAACGGGGTAACGACCTGTCCGTACTACGGAGTAATAGGATACAAGTGGCATTGCCACATTTCGAGACATTAGCCACAGTGAGTGGTGTGCCGCGCAGCTTCTCGTTCAGGATGGGCGCTGTATAACCACTGCAGTTGATGCGCCCTAAACCCTGATAACTAACTAACTAACTTCTCGTTCACGACAAATTCAGAAGTCAAATTAACTATGTTATGATTCCGTCCGCCCAAGCCAGCACGTGGGATGATCGTCGCCCAGATACGCTCGCGAATGATCTGGTTAAAAAAAACTAGTCAGAGGCAGGGAGGAGAGCGCATTCATTGGCGTGGACGCATCGAAGTGTCGAGACAGGAACCAGCTCTCTAAACTCGCTGTATGCATTTGAAATCTGGAAAATATGGACGTGTGGGTAGAGATCGACATGCGGGAAACGAAACCCATGCAGCCAACATAACTACGCCCATGCACGGCAGTTGTCAGTATGCAAATGCTATGGCACACCAGATGGAAGTGTATAATATAGTCCCAGTCATCAGCACGCTGACAAGTTTCTGCAGCGTGGCACGTGGTACTCAAGCGTCAACCACAAAATGGTTGCGAGTAGTTTTTTTGCACGTATAATCGCTACGCGAAACATGAATACGCTTAACGTATAATTTGTAAAACATTTTAGACCAAATTCCTTGTGCTTATTATTATCGACACCATGTGGTTGACCGGGTGTCGTTGGTGGCTCCGTGTCGTTATCAAAACAACTCCCGACACTTCGAATAAATTCAGCTTCGATCAAGCAAGCTCCTGATATCCGAATCGAGGTGGGCTAGCTTCGGCGAGGACGTGTTGGGTATCCACCACATTAAATTTGCATCCAACTTGAACACCGCGTAAGTGTAGTTCACATCCAATGTTTGCAACGAAACAGGTAGCAATGCCGAGTGTAATTTAGTGCAATACTTCCTTTGTATTATGTGAGACGATGGTCAAACCATCCCTCTGGGACCATCAAGCTTTACCTTGCCGCCCATTTGGCCTGTCGCACCATCGCCCTCCAAAAATGAAACACGAACGCCGCTAGTACAGGCTAGTACCGTCGGAGTCAGCAACCCCTCAGGAAGATCTTAACCCCCCTCCCCACAGTTCCTATTTCACGACCAACAGACGCAATCGCACCTCGGATGCAGACTATCTTGACCGGTGAGTGAACTGAAGGTGTTCTTTCATGTGTCCCTTGGTAGTGAACACTTTGAAACACAGTGGACACGTGGTTTCGCCGCGATGGAACGCGCGGTGTCCACGCAGGGTCGAGTGCGAGTTGAAGAGACGGCCGCAGATGTGACACCGGATTTCCGGCACCGCCATCCCGCCTGCAATACCGAGTCACAGTGGTAATGCGCAGCCACGCATTCTTGCGGTTTGTGCGAGCCTAAACTATTACCTTGGTAGAGCAACCTGTGCAACGTATATCTTAATGCGCAACGCAAATCATCGTGCGGAATGAGAGGTAAGCTGGAGAGAAATTCATAAGTAGGGCATTGATAGACACTGTGATTGCTGTGAAACAGCAAATGACTAAGGTACGCTCCTGGAAATTCAAAGCAAGATGGATCGAGTAAGTTCAGTGAGTAGCATAACGATCATTTTCGCATCCTGAATGTTCGCAACTTGACTAGCTACTGGCTGGCAGCTGCAAGTAACACGGGAAACCAGCACCTGTGCACCTCGATAGCATAGCAAGTTCGTTGCATTCGAAAAGACGTCAATAACCTGGAATTTCCCAGGCATGAAATACCGCTAAATTCACATGACATTATGTATCCATCTTCAATGGTGGAAATTCAGTGAATAAACGGGTTGCGGGAAGGCCATGTTACCTACAAACTTTCGACAGCCGAGTCCAAGATACGCCAGTTGCTCCTATTAAATTTGAGAGGAGCACGACGGCCACGAACAACACCACTTTCTGCGCCTTAGGTCCAAGGAATGAATCAACAGATTGTTCGTTCGATTGCTCGCAATAACTTCCTCGCCTTGCCTTGTCAATTTATAATTTCGCTAGCTAGTCTGTAGGTTGTTCGCTTGATAGCCAGCAGAAGTGACCGACCATACACTGCCTTGCCAATTTGAACTTATCACTCTCGAAATTTTCGATGCCTTGGCATCGGGCGAGGTGGACGAAACGTGTACACAGAAGCATCACAAGTTCTATTTTCCATGTATTTGCATGGTATTCCACCAGGCACACCGCAAAGCATGGGTGCGTTCACAATAGTATTTCCTCCGTTTGAATGCAGTTCTGCAGTGACAAAGCGTAGTATAATAAGACACCATATCAAGACCAATGCGCATATCATTACACACAGCACACAGATAGGGACTACTTGAACATGAAGTACATTGCAAACAGCAGATAACGGCATGAAACGGTACATTTCGGCAATGAGCGAAGGACGCCGGGGCAGCGTTACCCCGGAACGAGTCAACATGGATGGGAGCATCTAAAAGTAAATCTAGTCGAGAAATGGAGCCATCACTTCTGAGGTAAATTCTGTGCACGTAGCAGCCTGCAGGATTACTGGTGGCGGCTTCCGACAGCGGAATTAGCTTTCACACCCCTGCCTCATATCAATTCCCACGTACATAATCGTCGCAGCCGTCGTTCGCTTCCGCTACAACACCTTTGTCCAAGCATATTCTCACACGTCGGGCTAAAAATACACGATTTCATTTATTACTTGGGCTTAAAGGCGCGCCGATTATTAGGTTATGTGGCGGCAATAACGATAAGAGAAAAACTCGAGAAAATACACCGTATAATACAGAAAAATACAGATGTCCTCGCCGAACTTAAATCACTAAGAACATCCTGACCAAGCACCGCCTCCTTCAAGGTAACGACTTCTCTCCACCGATCATGGCTTTGGATAGCCTTTGGATAGCCTCAATACAGGAGCAGCAGTTGGGCCGTCGCCGGCATCAGTGGTGACTCCTGTTGTCTGGTATTGTCTGCTGGCCGGGATGACCGCGGTGAACCGACTGTAGGTGGACCTTCAAGCAGCCCTTCGCGGTGAACACCTTGTGACACAGGGGGCACGTCGTTTCGCCCCGGTGCACTGCCCAGTGACCGCGCAGTGTCGAGTGCGAATTGAAGACCCGCGCGCAAATGCTACAGCGCGCCTCCGCGGCGACAGGACGTCCTGAAAGTCCACACCGAGACGGTCAGTGGAAGACGAATTGAGAAAAGGGCTTCGTGCAGCACAGCCTGTCACATCTGCTCAGCATGTGAGCGTAGAGGTTTGGTGCTTACAGTCATCCATTTCCCCCTGACTATTGTGGTGCTAAATTGGCAGGATACCACATGTGAAGCAAGCGAAAAGGCTGGCTTGATGTTTAACCGGTTATCAATAACGCAAAACTGATTATGCCCCTGTTTTCTTCTACCGCAACTGCATCTTTGTCACTATTTAACCATTTCTACGTTTCCAAATACCCTCTGCAATGTTTCGCTAAGTTTTGAAAATGCCTAGCGATCACCGTGCTCAATTTTCAAACGCAAGTGCTAACGAGGAATTGAAGCACAGTATCTGCCAAATGGAACCGTGGACAGACCCATGCACCTATGTATATGCAAAGAAGCGAGCATGACCATCACGTCTGCAGTAGACTTAATTTCATTATCGCCAGGCAAAGGATGAATTTCAGTGCATAGTCAGCCAAGTTCTCCTGGCGATAATTCAACTGTTCTCTTTCCAGCTAGTACACGTGTAGAAGGAAAGTCACCATAGAGTACCGTTTCAAATGAAATAATAATATGCAAGCCTTAGCTGTATACAAATCTACACACACTATACCACCAAAGCAAATTGGAAATATAATCCAGGTGCCAGGCATAAACATGAATTCCGTATGGAAAAGTCGAATACCGGAGACCTCTCATCTACAAGCACACCACAGCCGCGGTTGTATACGCAATGTTCAATACAACCTGATTCTAAAACCTTCCCATTAAACATAGGAACAAAGGGACCTGGTATCACGCCGTCAGCACTCTGGGCGTTGGTGGAAGGAAATGAATGACACGTGGCGCTAGTGGGCGTTGGTGGAGGGAGTAGATTGGCAAAGTGGCTCGACGCTTTGCCGTGTACTTTTTGAGTGTTCCTACATATTTGCTTTCGCGGTTCTAAATAGTGTTACAACTGGAAAAATGGTTCAACCTTGGGCGTACGGAAGCATTAGCAACGCAAGTTGTTAGGCTTGTATACTTTGAGTACGGGTCGCCATCACAAAGCCTAACATTTCGGGGGAATGTGCATTAAATGAATGGAACCGGTAACTGCTAGGCAAGCATCGTTTGTACATTCGATTATAAGACCAGCCTTGCGTTTTTAGGTAGATACTTATACGCTGGCTAACGAAACTCGCGGCAACTAATATATTATATTTCAAGGGGAGCGAATTCAAAGTATCGTAAATGTTCTCACCCAACTCGCTGGAAAGACTACATACAATGCACTAATTACATTATCGGGCTGCATGGCGCGCAAACCCAATTGGATCATATTGTACTGATGGGAGCCTTACTTACGAATACATTATATCAGGTATTGAAGACATGTATATTCGGAAATAAACGATAAGCGGGCCTGATGTGTCATTCGTGATCTTACCCATGCAAGGGAAAAACAGCTCTATTATAGAAATAGACGATAAGCATTACAACACAATCAAACCAATTTTTAAGCGTCAGGAGCGCACATAGTACCGGTGGCGCCGCTCTGGTGGTGTGTTTGTGAAGGAACACCACCAGAGTGCACTTGCTTTGATTAATGCTGTATTCTAGTTTCTAGAGAAGGTGCAAGGAATTTACAATGGTCACATCTGAATAACACTGAAACAAGCCCACTTATTATATGATGTAGTTCGTTCTATCATAAAATCATTTCACCCTGTCACTATGCCCTTAAAGTGAAATTGGGGCAATTGGCCTCAACATCATCTTGTAATACGAACGCGTCATATATCTTGTCAGATGTGCTCACAATTTACAATGTTCTTTTTTTAAAAAAAAAAATGAGCATGTTACATTAAAATATAATCTTGAATGACTTACACGAAATTTTCGTCCTGTCACTATTGCACCTATAGTGCAAAAAGTTGCAGGCTTTGTGTCCCAAATTATCAGTGTATTCCTTCAAATTAAATATCAGATATTCTACATTACCGAATATATTTTCAATGGTCTGAAATAAGCAGGCATAAAATCAGCTGCCTTCTGATGCCATACCTGAACACTTTTATGGATGTTTACCCTCCCATTTTTGCACAAATTCCAAGATTTGTCTCGAATTCTCACACTGCACTCCCTTAAATTGTATATCAGGTGTTCTACATTAGCGAATACAATTTCAATGGTCTGAAATAAACGAACATAAAATCAGCTGCCTTCTGATGTCATAATCCGCCACTTTTATATATACCTAACCCTGTCAATTTTGCATTAAATTACAGGATTTGTCTCGAATTATCACATTGCATTCCTTTCAAGTGTAACCAGACGTTCTGTATTAGCGAATTTATTTCCAATGGTCTAAAATAAAGAGACATAAAATTAGCTGCCTTGTGATGCCACACTCGACTACTTTTATACATGCTAACCCTGTCATTTTTCACTGTTTCACATGAATCCTTCACGCATTATTGAGGTTTTGGCATGCTTCGATGCACGTCGAGCGCCGACAGTTGCTGCCCAGAATATCCGAAGGGCCGCCGGATGGCAACACGACATAAATAAAGTTCCAGCATGGATCAATATCAAGTATCATCGGCTCTATCACAATAAAATTATACATGATAAATTAACGGTTGTAGATGCATTCTTTTCATCCAACGCCAACAAGCGTAATGTTCTTAAACAATATTGAGGAGACCTGTCGGCCTCGACTCCAATGGTGGCGGGAATCATGTCATGCACATTACTTATGGTCTCAAAGATGAAAACCTGCCAGTAACTTTGGCATTAGGGTCTATTCACGTTCCGAGAATGGTTCAGCGCCCCGCCATACCATGAATGACGGGGCGGTCAGCGGCGGGCCGCAGGCCGCGGCTGGCGCCGACGGCAGTTCACCGACTATGGTGTATGAAGATCAAGAAAATAGTTCAATAATATAATGCGCAAAGTAATAGTATGGGCAATATATCCCTAAGTGGCAATGAAATTCACGTCTGAAGGCAAGCTGACGTTAATGAATGCAATTCGCATCATATTTTGTTGAGACAGAGTTTCATAAATGGTAACTATATCTTTCGCGCACACCCTAGTGAGCATCGGGTGAGCTCGTCGCGAGCGCATCTCTCAAGTTCTTGAATGGCATCAGGAACCTGCTTGTTTTATTTCTTTATTGGAGATCCCCTCGATGTCCGCATTAGCATTGCGTCTGACGCCTAACGTGTAGAGGAGCCCATGTAGCATTGTGAAGAGACAAAGGTCAATGTACGCTTCCAGCAGCACAGTCAATGAGCTCCCAATGATATATGTTGCGCTGTGCTTCGGACCAATGAAATATGAGGACTTCTGAAATGAAACAAAGATCTGGAGTGCCAAAATTCATTACGACATCGACAAAAAGAAGCATATTCTCGAACTCCAAAATACTAGACAATCCAGTGAAGAAAAAAATTATGGCTGTGGTGCAGCATTCCACCATGAACTTCGGCTAAGGAAGCTCCTGCAAACTGACTGGATCCAAAAACGGCTATATAAAAGAAACAGTAGCGTCCTAATATCTTGAAAACCGGCGGTGCTTTTCAAAAGTTGCAACGTTTTCCAATCTTGACGGTCTACCTTTGTGCCCAGACAGTTCTAATATGCTGCGGCACTTGCGATTTCGGATTATCCAGAAAAGCCCTCAAGTGCACATGCTATGCAGTCAGCTGCACATACTCATACCGCCCTCTACGACCGGCCACAAAAAGACCATATTCTGCGCAACTAGTGGACACGGGCGCCACTTCGTATGCGCTAACGGTAACAACTACCCCTACCACCATCAATGACTCCTCGAATCAGACCGAAGCTTAACAATTGAACCTATGGAAGTGCCTCTTTTAGAACACTCAAGTGCACTTCCCTCGTTTAACAATTTTGTTTTCGGTCGATTGTGCCACTCAGGAGAAAAATGCCATAAAAAACACAACTCATCAAATCAATTTCACACAGGGGCACCCATGCTAGAGGGTTTTAAAAATTGCTTTAGAGATAATTGTAGCGCCGACTATTCGAGCTCAGTTTGTGAATGACAGACGGTACTTCATGCTACAGCTGCCGATTCTACGTGAAACGAAACCCCAGAATATTAACCTGATGGGCATCGTTGATCATTTTTTCTCTCTGTTATTCAGAGCTGACAACAAAAACCGAGACGCCATGCACTCGAGAATTCCCGTACAAATGTATTCAATACAGATGGCCTAATCTGAACAATTGGCATGCTCACACCACTGAATTGTATCAGCTCCGAATGAATCAAGGCAGATCCCACACGGTCACATCATACAACTGCCGTGCATATGTAGAAACCACTAAATGTATTGTGAAGCAAGTCGCGTTCTTGAACGTGTATCGAAGTCACTGTACTTGGCGGTGGGAAATGCAGTACCGTGTTGAGCACGGCACCTGGGCACAAACACGAGCTGAAAACTTCATACCGCACCTAGGACATACGGAAAGATCAAGTGCTCTGCATATTACGCCACATTTTCCAGTTGCGCCGTGCAACCACCCGCGCACCGAACCACACACCAATGGAACCCGAACAGCAGAAACCCGATCCAATACTCGCGCCAATCGCCGCCCTTTCACTTGGGCAGCGGGTTGCTGTGCACACACCGCACGTGCATGTGCAGGTTGAACTTGGTGCTGAACACCTTGTGGCAGATGAGGCAGCGCGTCTCTCCTCGGTGTACAGCCCGGTGACGGGTGAGCGACTCGCGCAGCGTGAACGACTTGTCGCACTCGTCGCACGGCCACACCAGCTGCCCGTCCCGCAGCGTCGCCACTGAAATCACCAGCACATGCAGGATGACCGCGGCTTCACGTGCCTGCCCGTGGTGGCGCTACAGGTTACCTTAAAAAAAACACTGGGTACGGATATAGTTGCCGCTAGCCGCGACCCTAACGCTGAGCGCGTCATCACTTGTAGGTTTACGGAGCGCTGGACCCCAGATCCATTAAACAAAATTCAACGGTTTCCAGGAAGCGAAAATTTGCAATTGGGAGGGGGCAAAATAAAAATAAAATATATCCTCGTTCATGAGTGAACCTACTGGATGTACAGTACACCTGCACCTAAAGGGACGCGTGCAGTGAAAACAATCACAAGTTATTCACTGATCATTTCGACTGACGCATCTGTATGAGGCATTAATACGAGTGGAAGGCATCCTGTTCAGAACTAGACGTCGTGGCGCTGAGTATGTCTAGCGGGTGGTCCAATGACATGGTGGCATGCCTAGCGAGTGATTCAGTGACATGGTGACATGCCTAGCGAGTGGCGCCGTGACATGGTGAGATCTCTGGTGGGTGGCGACGTGTCATGGTGATATGGCCACGCAGAGTATTTTATTCAGCGGACTGCAGCCCAGACATATACATGACTGGTAACCTGCCGAGCATGAAACTCTGAAAGGGTACAATAGGGACAGCTACGGCTCTTTAACAAACGCCCTGGAGGGACAGGGGCTGAATCCTCCCACCCCTCCGATTTTTCGTACATAACTCAAGATTTTACCGGCCTATATACGCCAGTGGTTGCATACCTGCTTAGAAATTACCGGCGCGTTGCTTAAAGCAAGATAAACGAAAATCGGCCGAAAATGTTATACAGCTGGGGGCGGTTAAAGTAAAACAAATTCAAAGCGCCAGACGACAAAAACCGGCGTTGCTGCGCTTCCCGTGTATCGGCAAAAGGGAAGTGTTCTTCACAACACCAGCGATTTGTTTCATGTATATTGTTATGCTATATAGTTTCAAAGTTGCGTTACGTCATCGAGGTCAAGTCAGGTCAAGATGATGACAGGTTAATGGTCTTGGTCAACTGGAATGTTGTCATTTGCACTTTGCATGCTGCATGCTCCTCCCTACACATCCTGAAAACCACTGTTTGTCATTGTGTACACAAGCGTTTCCCTACTTTATTCATGTATTTTACTCCTTTCTTTGCGAAGCCGATTGCGCCGAGCCGCCCAACGGAGCAGTCAGGCGGGCGGCCCGGTTCCGGTAACTAGGAGCAGGTAATTATTTGATAGTGCTGCTATATAGGTGACCTGAGGTCACATTTCGGGTCTAGCATGTGTGTTGCATCATCAGTAATGTCCGAAACATCACTGATGCCCATTTTGGAGTATTTAAACACAACCACAGCGATCCATGACGATGACAAGCCAAGCCATGCAAAAACAACATCTTTACATTTCTGATCTCAATTGACCTTGAAGACTTTGACCTGTCATGAAATTTCCACACAATAGAAGTCATTAGCGCACCCAATCCACACTACGAATTTCCTTTGCCCCGACTTTAATAGGAGCAGAGATCTTAGGGGGCGCAATCCCCCTGCAGTGCGCGCCATTTTCAGAGGCCCTCCAGAGCGCGTGTTAAATCCGGATATAGTAAAATCAGCTGGCTAACTTTTCAGTGCAAGGTTTTTTTTCCAATAGGGCAATCTTTCACTTTTCCAATACTGGAATATAGACTGGCTGTCTTCCGATGTAGACTGGACACGTGTGAGCAAATTTTTGTACCCGAGGGGCAGATCAGAAGGATGCAGAATACGAACGAGCTTGCACAAGCTCCTGTTTAGGTCTCACCACGCCAACCCCAGCCAACGTATGTGTTCTATTCGTGGTTCTTCAGGAAATCCTCACGAAAATGGCATTATCCACGAGGTAGTTGTATATGGCCTAAACTACCCGTACGGGTTTCAACGGAGGTATTATTACATATTCCGATCAATACCCTACTACGCTAATTGCTTCACTTATCTCTAAGGGAAACAGAATACTAGGGCCAGGTACAGTAATCGGTACATAAGGATGTAACATGACGAGGGTGAAGGGAAAAAGGAACATCTCCCCATGCGCTTTCTTCTTCCCACAAATGGCATGACTCATCACACGATGATCGCAAACCCCTGAAAGAACAATTGACCTAAGACGCTGCTCACCTGTCCTCGACCGGTGGCATTTGGTACAACTGTGGACTGCTCTCCGTTGTTCCAAGGCAACCTTCGTTTCACCAGGTGTTGTGTACAGATAGCGACAGACTCAGATTGTATTGATACGCACTTGTACGGCGTACACTGGCAGGCTACCGCAGCATACAGTGGCCGACAAAGCCAACAAAGGAAGAGAGGCTATCTGGCACGCACGATCAAGGGGGCGCATTTCATCATTATATCAACTTAGCTACTTGCTTCTATTGACGGGCCACTAGGAACACCTTGTGAGAAAGGAAAACTTGTCTGGCTGGGTGACACCCGAAATATTCAGTTACCTTAAGGTCATCTAATCTGGGGTGATGCAATGGTCAGGCGGTCGGCTGTCAAATTTGTTCCAGCGTATAGGATAGGCAACACATTAGTTTCCTCCATAAAGTAATCGCCATGGTTAACGTAAAGCTATGCGTAATTTCATCGTGTTAAAACGTATGGAGTGGAACTGATGAGACGAGTATGAAAAAAATAAGACCACGTAATGTTACCATGGAAACACCTAACATCTTGATTACATTATAACCTTTTCCAAAATCAAGGAAACTTTGGGAAAATACGACCTCCAGAAGTGGAATTTCTCCGAAGAACACCTTCACCCACCGGTATCCGTTCAAATGAATCACGTGGATAACCGAACTTACAAAATGCTGACATATCACTGTTCCAACGTGAACCAATCCTCTTTCGCAACATGTAAAACAGACAAGCCAATTCTGCTCGTGTCTACGGTAACATTATCGGCACACGGGCAATTATTTTTTTTAAACAAGCCAAAACAATCACCACGATCACTTCTTTCAAAAATTGCAGTGACAAGAAGTTAAGAGGTTCACCATCCGGCACAATGTCAATCCTATCAGTCAAATAGACCAGTTCATCTATTTCATTCCGTTCAAACGGAAGGCATCCCAAAGCAACACAAGCACATGCAAATGCCTGATTGTTTCTGAATATAGCACGTTAATGTTTCATACTAAACACGGACGACGTCTGGGTTCGGCGATTATTACACGGATCACTTCCACGCTACTATTCAGGGGCGTTACGCCCGGCACTCGTATCCGGATCCAGTCCGTGGAAGTTCACCATATGCCTCTTCAGGGCCTGCTTCTGACTGTAGACTTTGTTACAGTATTGACAAATTGTTTCGCCGCGATGAACCGCTCGATGATTCAGGTAAGTCGACAGGCCGAAGAAAGAGCGCTGACACACGTCGCATCGCTTGCCTGGGTACCAGCTCTTCCATCCTGGTCCTGGGAAAAGATGAGCCAGTTCACTAGACTGACTTACGCAGGACCAATGGAAATTAATGCTGAGTTTGGGGTGTTCATTTTGTTTTTTCCATGCACATAGCTGGTGCTAATAGCCTTATTGACAAATGACAGATCTGCGCAGGATCTGTCATTTGGCACTACTGGTGATTAAGTTATGTTGTTAAGTTAACTATCCACGTTGTTAAGCTTCTTTCTTTCATTCTCTCTCTCTCTCTCTCTCTCTCTCTCTCTCTCTCTCTCTCTCTCTCTCTCTCTCTCTCCCTCACACACACCAAAAGTTCTTTCGCATTTCTAGCGGCCTTTGTCAGATGCTGAACCAAGGTTGGATGCGCTCCACTGCATAAGGAGAGAAGGCGTGGATACTTCAGCAATTTCAATCAGATGAGTGAACCAGGCAACGGTAGGCATGCCTGCAACATTTGGACGATCCAGCAGTATATTTCCACGCCGACAACACACAATGTACTGCAACTCCATAGTATCTAACACTACTGAAAGACCAAAGGAAACATAGTGTATCACCAGAATGGCCATTCCTTAAACACACTATCCAATGAAGGCATGAACGATTATAAAAGCAAGATGTCTGGGATAATATGCTACTGATGCACTGACCCCTGGACCATTAATAACTTCTTTTCTAGTCCTGACATGACCTGAATAGACTACCGCTACTGTATTCAGGTAACTAAGTGCATGACAGGAGAAAATCTTACCCAATGACAGTTCAGATCGGTAAAACGCTAGGGTGCACTGATTTCATGTGCCTTCGCATCCCGAGCTTCTGTCCAAATACTTTTCTGCACACTGGGCATGTTGTTTCACCACGGTGCAGTGCCTGGTGTTGGTGAAAAGTCGACAACGCGAAGAAAGGCCTCAGGCAAATCGAGCACCTCTTCCCCGGATACCATTTCGAACCTGGAAAACAACACTGGTTGGTTGAATAGGGCCACTTAGGCACGTGGGACACTGGGAGTACGGGAAAATTTACAACTGACCGCACTTCACTTCAATTTCAAACATACACAGCGACGCCTTCTGTTGTTAAAATGATGTTGTAAATCAAATTCTAACGGCACGATTATCTGTGACTTGGTACTCACTATCAACTGATCTGAGGACCACACCAGGACAAAAGAATACCTTTGACGCCCGTGTAGGTGCTTAGATAACTCGCGGTTGTAAATGGCCCTCGCGAATTTTCTGACGTGTCAAGTACCCGAAGGGCTAGACCAGTCTCCTGACATGGGTACCAAAAAAAATATATAACAGCAGATTTCCCGGAAATCACGGCACAAGGGAATCTTCCAACAATGTTTGAATTACGAACAAGGCGATTACTTTTTGCTCTCTTCAATATTGAGCCTTCCAGCCAAACAACGAAGCGCATTAATGACCAACAATTTTGCAACCAGATAACCCAGCACAGAGCAGTGTGCACCGCGATACAAATTGTCATTAGTGTTCAACTGAACTGCGTTTCCAATGATCGGGACTTGGGTGGCATCTTCCAGCACTTATGCGCAAACGTCTTCTCGACTGTGGCACAATTGATTTTACGCGGCATGGCGCTACATAGAGAATACGCCAAGTCATTTACGATGAGCCCAAAGTGACATCAACATGAAATCGAATCTGGATAGCTTAATGCAGGCTTTAGATCCCATATAAGGTGGGAGCCAGTGGTCCAAACGATATCGCTTCTGCATAATATGGCATAGCATGACATATCACACAGAACATGGCGGAAGCCGAGGAAGAACAAAGGGTCGATATCATAACATAGCGGCAGCCAAATAATGGGGTGTCCTTGTCTTCTATTTAGGATTGTGATCCGAACACAACACGAGTTATTGACATGCGACACCTGCATTTGCTCATGACAATGTTCCAACTACGATTCATTCAACCAGCATACAGCTATGACGTGCGGGTGCTTCTGCGGTCAGGCTTAAAAATACCGGCTTTGTTATTTGACGACACTTCAGAATTATAAGCAACTTCCGCACAATCGCAGCATCGCAAATGCTCCATCTTTTGAATCTATAAGAATTTACCGTAATACTTTACGGTCCAAAGAGATGTCTGCCACTTAAGATTAAATAAATACCTTCGGCGTCGCATAAAGCATGGCGGAGCTTGATGCTTGATGGTTTCCGACCTGATTTTCCAACGCCACATCAATTATACTTGTGCCCAATGCCGATCCCTTTCACATGGGTAATTCATGTCTAAATATTTTATCCTAATCGTATGTGGTAATTGTTTTACGATTGTATTTGGTAATTGCACTACCTGTAACACGTGCGAACAAGTCGCTACCAGACACACTACTATATGGCCATTCGCCAACCATGCGCGGGCTAGCTTCGAAGTTCCTTGCACGGTGCAATGGACTTTACTGAAGGATTGCCAGCATTTATTTTTGGTCATGACCCACTGGACAACATTGGAAGGGTGACAACTCCCACCTGACGTGCATTAATGTTGTCAATTTTCGTCCATGTTAGCATTCCGAACAAAACCTTCAGACAATTTTAACTCGGTTGTCAACATGAAGTAAATCGAATTTGTGAGACATTCATAACGTCATACTTTAACTCATATCAGCCTCCTAACAAAATTTATGAGGCATCAAAATACCAAAATACCGTGTGCCGAAGAGGAGGCACTTGTCAGTTCTGGATACGAAATGGAATGTTTCTCGTTTTGGATCC
The DNA here is from genome assembly GCA_034440575.1 of Imbricaverruca yamaguchii. NCBI lineage: Eukaryota > Metazoa > Arthropoda > Thecostraca > Neoverrucidae > Imbricaverruca > Imbricaverruca yamaguchii. Next base: position 517,427 of record JAOTOL010001391.1, on the reverse strand, counting down.
CCGATGTATGTCATAAGGCATGAGAGTTGGTGGCCGAAATCTCGAGATGCAGCACTAAAATCTGCAAGTTGACCGCCTCTCCTCGTTTGACCGAACTTTAGATAGCTAAGTCATCATCAGTATGGAAGATATCGGTTTATGTATATTAGCGTACTTTGTGCGGAGCAGCCTAGCACGCTGTACTTGCAACAACTGACTTCATTTGAATCTGATTGACTCGACGAAGGCTACCCTCGTTATGAGGAACGCATGTTCTGCGCAATGCTTCGTTCCCGACCCCACAAAGAATAAAGGAGGGGGATTTAAAGACTAGATCGAAAGAGGAAAATGGCATCGACGCATTGGATAGTATTGGAACGGTTGGGCAAAAATTCCGTGTCACATAGATAATCGCCATATCAGGGCCGACGCATTTTCCAGCCGGGGCGATCAACGGTCTGCTGCGTGCTAGGGAAATTCGTCCTTCTTCTCAGGATAGAACCGGAAAGGCCCTTGTTTGAGTCACGCATACCACAATATTCCTTATTTTGCGATATCTTCTTCCCCTTCTGTTCGGGAACTATGTTTCGTGAATATCCACGCTGGCGAAACTCAGAAGGAATGTGCATCATGGCCAACGAGATGAACAAACCCCGATGTTTATTTTTTGTAGAAGACGAGGTGGTACGCAACTTTTTTTCTGAGTTTGCCTCACACACACTGGCTGAGGGAATTGCTCCCCTGATATTACCATCTTTCTATTTGATATTTGCAAGTTACAACATGATGCTCAGGAGTCTAGTAAAGAAGCACATGCAATATACGAAGCCCCTACACAATATGAACGCAGCATAGCATGTTTTTTTTTCGCATTTTAACGCCACCCCCACCCCACCCAATGCAGTAGATTGCATAGCGTTAGCTTACTAAGCATACTTACACTCCGTAATAATATTTAAACAAATATGTGAATAACATATCACTACTACACATGGTACAATATACGTAGCATATGATGCATAACTACCAAATTAATGTATTAGATACCATGTAATTTGAATTCCACTGTTTCAACCTTGTGTTCCTCACTCTGCTAAATAATTAATGAAGCTAAATATAAATTATAACTTGAATATGCAGAGATTCACATGTATTTGACAACTTCAGGTACAACAAATATGTCCACATAACAAAGTTCAGTCATCGCAGTACAATGATGCACATGGCCTCGCTAAGCACGTTGCCGATTCAAGAAACTGAACAGATGTCGAAACATGACAGCATTACCAACAAAATATGCCCAATCCGCACACACAACAACCGGTACAAGACCCAGCTTATGAAAATGGACGAGCGAGCGCATCACACTGTTATCCGGAGAACTGGTGGAGCGACGATGATTTGCCTTCTTGTGGCAATTAGGAACATGAAAGCTGTGTGGCACGAGGCGCGTTCAGCAGATGCGATAAATTCAAACAACTTAACAGCACGCTTTATTCCGAAGGAACAAACGCCGGACTCGAGCTTTCGAAAGCGTGAAGGTCGGGTGAGTTCAGGCCGTCCGCATGAAATGTTTTCAATAATACACACCAGATCCATTCGGACTTGGCAACTGTTCACTAGTGCATGGAGGAGTCCATCGGAGTGCACCAAATTCGAACAGCATCGCGTGCAAGAATTCGGGCCTTGCACACGTGAAGAGTCCGGCAGATCTGCCCATCAACTGATTGGACTAAGCAGCCCCATGCTGCGTGGACCGACCAAGAATCACCCCACCTGGTGAACGTTGGACAAGTGCCGCTTGAGGTCACCCTTTTGACTAAATATTTTAAAGCAGATACGACACGTTGTTTCGCCGCGGTGCAAAGCCTGATGGTTCCTGTAAGTAGACGAGGCGAAAAATTGTCGACCACAAACGTCGCAAGCCTTCCCCGGAAACCACGTCCGATTTGAACCTGAAAATAGCCACCTGTCAATAATCCGAATATTCTGGGTCATGCTAATGGATACATATGCTACCTTTTAGCCCAAATAGGGAAACTCCAGTAATGAATGATGCGTTCCGTCTGTGGTAGCATTAATTAGGTAGCTAATTATATGATAAACCGACTTCACCTCTTAACGCATGTCGGCATTCTACTCAAGTCATCAGCAAGCACGATGATGGCTTTCAAGCTGATATTGTAGAAGTGAGTAGGCCTAACCTTCTGGAAAGTTCTGGAAACTGTTACAATCAGTAGCACCTAATTTCCCTGAAGGATACGAGATGATGAATGGCTTCATGAGGCCTATACAACCGCAAAGGTTCGGATACACGGAATCAATAAGGACAAAACATCTGCAACCGCATACAAATATAAAAAGAATAAATATGGAACGAAGTATGCACAGGCACAAATGAAGAAGTGGGAAAACTTCCTATTGGAATGTCATTGGTGATTTAATTACATGTAAAAGGAATGAACACGAGCTGAGTACGGCAAAACTCTGTTCTCTCCAAGTTGAAATGAAATATGTTGGAAAATTCTAGCTCGCGTACTCAAAGAACCTCTTTTAAAAAAAATGCGAATGAGTTGATACAGTGACGTTGGGGGCAAAATCTGGATAAATTGTCCGAAAAATATCCCGTATACTGACGAAACCGTTGATGCATTCCTCGAACATGGGTAACACTGGCGGTTCAGATCTACGAATATAATTCTCAGTAATCTTTGTAGTGCTCCAGTACGATATTAACAGCTGTCTTGGGCAATACAAGTAATGTCAAAGACCCTATCAAACAATCTAAATATTGCAAATCCCTAAAACGTCTAAACGACAGTAGACAAGGGTTTTTTTAAATACAAATTTTGTCAAGAAATATGGAGAAGCCATCACACTGGGATCAAACAAAGCATTGATCATGGCACATTTACCTGTCTGGGCACGGCATAAAGTATTTTGATAAAATGAACTTCCGCTCAAAATGCATCCTAAATCGAGCATCGACATCAGTATTTGGGATTCACCAGTCTGATGTTTGTTGTTTTCTGTTCAACCCAGTCTGCTGTTCCATGATTTTTCACGGGCGGTCGGTCTGTCTCGCCAAATTCATAATGGAAGCTGGCTGAAGAATTACCATGCGAAAGACGCTGGCAGAAGTATGTGATGTTCAGGCGTCACGAATAAAAATATTCACTATTGAAGTCCTCCAGCATTATGTATTGGCATTACACAAGAAACAAAACATTCGACTAAAAGCCAATGACGTTATGTGGTAGTGGACGACACGATACCTACAAACCTCCGTTTTCCCGCGAACTATTTACATCAGGACTTGGTCTGTTGAGGCGGAGGACTGAATTTACCTAGATCTCACGTCACCTCACCATTCATCCCCCTCTTACACTGAGGCCGGAGCAAAAACATATACATATCTTGCTTTAAAACATTCTGCGAACACAGACATCCGAAGCTGATGCGTGCAGCTGCTTCGGATGCAACTCCTTTCAACAGCACAACCGGCGGTCGAACAGCACTGGCGGTCGCACTCTGGCAGCGATGATTTACGGGGAGGTTACTGCGGCCGGTACACCGGCGCGCTAGACACCGCCCTGGCCGTGCACTCCCAACATGTGTCGGCGCAGCGTGTTTTTGGTAGCCAGCACACATTTGCAGACGGGACAGGTGGTGAGGTCGCGATGCAGCTCCATGTGGTTGATCAGGCCGGCCCGCCACTTGAACACTTTACCGCACACGACACAGCCGGTGCCGAGGCGCGCCGACGCTCTCAAACGCTCCTCCGAGCGCCAAGCACCTGCAACGGCGGTCCGGTACGGTGAAACACCCGGCCCGCGCAACACACCTGACTGCTGCGGTGATGGCAGGGATGAACTCGGGTGTAAACCCGACCATCCAAACTTCGGGAGTCCCTGAAGGGTGGTCTGATAGCGCAGCAGGGGAGGTTAGCTGGTTAGTTACCTTTATTTCAAGACGCATCGGGCAGCGTTGATAGCCTTGGGTGGTTATTTGTTTTACGACACATCGACCGTTGAGTCATGTAGCGTAGCCAATCTCCCACGCCGATTGAAGAGTAGCGACAGGTGATACTTGAACCCACAACCTAACGATTGTGAGAAGGGCAACTTACTCCTAGACCACTCGTCCCCGCGTTGATAGCCAACGCTCTGCACACTAAGGAATGAGCGATAATTAGTTATTTGGGCTTTAGGGCTTAATGGACTCCTTCAAACTGCGATCAAACTTAGCATCCACGCCGAATGAGCGATAAGCAACATGGGGAAGGCAAAGAACAACTGAAAGGGTAACTGGTCACGTCTAATTGGTGCTGCATGCAGTGAGTTACGGGAGACGAAGAAGTGAACTTTTTCACGGGCGAAAATGTGGGGGTCGATAAGCCGAAAAATGTTCAGCCGCTGGTCTGCGGGCTTCTGGTGGATACCAGTTGGTTGGGTACTTGGGCTTAGAGGTGCATCGACTGCGTCGGCCATACAGCGCCCATTCGGTGGATACCAGTAGCATAACCAACCACACCGTAACGCATGCAAGGAACGCAGTGTGGTCCACTTATTGAGTTGTGCACTTGCCAAGCCGTGCTTATGTCAGACAGGGAGATCAGGGAATGTCCGACTGTTCGAACAGCCCCACAGATCCTGATGCTGCTGACCCCGCGGCCATTTACCCTGATGCCGCTGAGCCCGCGTCGAATAACCCTGATCCTGCTGGCCCCCGAGGCCATTCATCCTGATGCCGAAAAGCCGTTTCAACAAACCGGATTACTTAAGGCGTCACGTTCGCAGCTTTCATTCCGCGGGCCTCCATCGTAGTAGCTTTCTGGGACAGTTGGTCAGGTTTTTGAGCGGTGGGTAGGATATACTCAGAAACAAGCATACATTCCTCATCTTCTCGCACCCGTCATCATATTGTCCAAAGTCAACTCCTACCAGAGACCACTAAAGGCCAGCACACCCATTTTTCAGCGGAGACTTGATCACGGTCGGCTTGAGGTTTCCCAAAACAAGCAACCCATCGCCACTGAAGACGTCGCACTGTCGGATGTGCTGATGCCCTGGTGGCCACATGCTGGTGCAGCGTCTCGGACACACTCGCACTGGAACGGTGCGCCTCCGGCCTCCGGTGCCGTGCCGTAGACTGGTTGCGAAGCAATGGAGCGTTCCACCTCCACCTGACCTCGGCGACGAGAGGGCTGCATTCCGTCGCGACGGTTTCACCGCCCCTGTCACGTCTAGGGTGGCTGGTGATGTCGGACAGCCGGACGGCGGGGCGTCGCGCCACTGTTGCACCGGCTCCGCGGCGCAGCTGAAGAAAGACGCCGATAAATCCTCTCATCTTCGAAACCTCACTAACGCCCATGGATGTTTCATGGCAAGAATTGCGTAATAAATCGCTACATCCACCGATGGTATTTAACGGCATTGTCCTTGCTGGTCGGCGGCTGTTTACCGTTCGCAGACATTTGGCACGCTCGCGTTCGACGTCGCATCCGTTCTCGCTGACCGCCGAGGACATCCGGACAGCGGCATGTCAATCCTGGTGGCGGCGTGCTTCTTGCACTAATGGCTAGCGACGGAACAAAAATGCACCATGCATTGTGGCAACTCGAGGCTCGGTGTCGAACCCCGCTCCTGCACTGATGGAAGGCGCCACAATTCGCGAACCTGTCACATAGCCCATGCATCCACAGAAGTGTGGACACGTAGTTTGGTGATGATGGCCATTGGGTGTATCGGTCAGCGTCGTGTGGTCGCGCGCCGACAGCACGACAGTTTTGCGTCCATTATGGATCGGTTGTGTGAAGTAGTGTGCGTGATCAATGGTTTGACTGAAAGAATACTGTTCATTGGTGTTTAGGCTTTGGAGCTCGGCGAAGTAGAGCATGGCTTGCAACGTCATCATTAAGACGTTATAAATGCCATATTACGCTACACCATAATATATCACGGGGCTGGCAAGATGCTAGCATAAACTGGCCAATACCTTGGGCCTGTCAAAACATCTACAAGATACATAAACCATGTGCAGGAAACCGTGACAACTTTCTGATTTTGGACCGAAAGGTTCTCCGGACGGCACATATAAACCTATCGTGGTTAGAGATATAATAGTGTGCCCATCGTGACCCACGAAGTCCGCAGTTATAAGAAAATGTGCTTTACGAGTGAATACCTCTGACATAGCGAACACTAGTATCTGCCAATCTTTTACCAACCTTGATATATAACAGCCCATGATGCCATATAGTATCTGACATCATCTTAAACATCTCAGGTAAAATTGTTCAGAAAGCTTCAAGGGGATATGGGACTACTATGAATTTGAACATTGTATGTAGACGTTTCCTGTTTATTGGACAGCGCCGTACTGATACACACAACCCAACTGTACACTAGGCACGGAATTATCGAATAAATTTGGAACTGAGAGCATCACATAACCGAACTTGACCTCACCTGATGTCTGCACTTCAAATCCACAGGAGCACTCGGCATCTGTAATAACGGCGGCAGTTGCTCCTCATTTCAAGCTCGCGTGAAATGGATGCGTGAGCGATGGAGATAACTGCAATGGATGCAGTTAGCTGATACTATGGTGGAATTTGGCGACACCCCGATCGACCCTAGTCCACCTCGAATGCGCGAAGGGTGACGATGCAAGCAATGGCGCGCTGCTCACACAGGCCTCGCCGCCAATGGGACTATGATACAGCTCAGTGTTTTGGTCTGGAACCTGAGCCGGAACACCAATGCTCCATATTGGTGACGCCACCACGTATGCGCGTTGATTTGTGGACGGTAATGAGCATTAAAAAGGGGATGTAGCTCATCTGGTTTTTTGCTAATCACAAAAATACACCGGTGGGATTTGGTGGTGTGGGGTGTGGGTGATTAGTGGAGTCTAGCTATTGGAGTCAGGGACCCCACCAAGTTAATGGGTTGCATTGGGTCATGCCGTTTGAACGTGCGACCCAGAGTTGTGCTGTACCTGAAACTGATGTGCCGCTGTGGTGTGCATCACATGGGTATTACTGTATATGTGCTGGCTGGAGAAGGATGAGTACCATTACATATTGTAGGATTCATCAGTCACAAACACCCACGCCTTGTCTAAATTACAGTGACGTCACGTGGTTCTTGCATTTAGAATCGAATATCTGGGCAAATATGCAAACGAGTTGCTATTGTTTTCAAGTCCCTTGTTGCATAGATTTAAGGAGGTGCGAGGGAAATCATATCTCTATAAATGCAGTCTATCGTACGCATTAGCCACACATGACAAATTTCAGGGTATGCGAAAGTGGGCATCGAGAAAATCATGCTGGAACTGTCTGCCTTTCTCGCAAAAGTAAGGTACTCCATGCAATAATGATTACAATGAGATGTGGAAAAGTTCCAGCGCTTCCTGGACTGCCTAACTTCCCAGGTTGCAACGTCAGAATGTCCGTAACTCGTTATTTGCACGCCAATCATCCTTAGCAAGTGCGACCAAATAAGCACCTATCGCGGCGGACGTGGTTTGAAACCAATAATGAGCGTGCATTCCAACCTAAACGGTCTGTATTCCATCACGGAATAAATCGGTATGCAAACACCCGGAGGTTCCCGGTTCATCTGGCCACATGTTGCACATTGTGCGACTATTATAGGGTTCGTCGTTTCGTCACAGTAAATGTAGATATTCGCGTCAGTATTTAGCATAAATATATTTCTTTGTCACACAATTACATGATTTAGAGCAATGTCACGACTATTTTTATTTCTATACAACGCAAGTATGAACGTAATACAACTATTGATAATTGATGAGCACGCAATGTTCGCCCTAGCCATCACAACACGCACACGCACAAACGTGTCAGCACACCACTGAAAACATGCGGGAAGACACTATTGTCTGTGCAGTGTTAACAGATGAACCTTCAGGTTGGTTTTATTCGAGAAAACTTTGGAGCAGAGATGGCACGTAGTCTCGCCTGTGTGCATTTTCTTGTGAGCGTTCAGGTCGTATTTCCGAACATATCTCTTCTCACAACGGTCGCAATGATACCACGCCACTGGACAGTCTGGTCCGGTCGGAATGTCTGCAATGGAACAGAGGACGCCGTCAGCGCCACGCACCAAGTGTTCCAAGAGCTCTAGCTTCCTCCGACATAAATGCAGACGAACCACAACATGCACGTGAGGCACGTTAAGTATCAACACATGCCACCAACCACACAGACAGAAAGGTCAGGCTCCCAGGGAGATGCTGTCGAATGACACTGAAATGCACGGTGTAGTTACGCTCACATTCTCCCCTGCCAGCACAGGTGTAAGTGGAAAGTATAGCCCTAGTGTCCGTACGATACAAGCTTTCTGACAAGCTTCCAGATTTTAGGGCTGAGGCTTGCCACAACACCACGGTTATAACTTGCATAAATATTAAGAGCCTAGTATCCCAACTAATCCGTAAGCGCGAATGGAGGGATGCATGTTGGTTCACGATGTCGTCTGTAACATCAGACAAAACATGTCTAATTATGTCTCTTACCGATACTTAATCATCTTACGATAAAGGAAAAGGTGCAAAGTCGTCAAACGTGTACCACAGCAAATGACTTCGAAAGACAATATTACAACATTACACTTACAAATTACATGAGCAAAACAGCAGCTGTGAGCAAAGCGTTGTTATGATAAGGTCAAACCGGGGTGTTGCAAAAATGTGATTGACTAACGTCGATGAATGAAGTCACGTTGCATGTATGTCAATTGAAGAAGGCAGAACTCTCTTGGGGAAGGTGAAGAGGCTCCTATTAGGTGCTGCTTTCCACGTATATTGTCTTGGGAACTCCAAGAGACTGTAGCTAGTACTATACGAAAAGTGTCAATCAAGCTTATAAATAAGCTTGTTATTTGATTCCGGCATCTTCGGAGGAACGGCGGTTGATTTAGTTGCAGGTATCAGCTTTAAAAATGATCCACGAATGTGACATCTCCCCGTTGGATTTATATAACCAACCACCGGACGCTTTCAAACCAAACGTGCATTACGCTAGGATAGTGCATTTGACTGGGAATCCGTGTGACGGATTGGCTGAAGATTACGGAACTCAATGACAGACGGCTTGTGCGCGTCTAAACCCACCATCAATCTAACGTGTTGGTGCAACATGTAAGGCATTTTCACAAAAGGTGAACTTAAGTTTTATATGATGTTCGTTTTATATGACATTCCTTTCAAGAATAAGCGTATAAGGAATGTTTGTATTATAGGCTATTTCGGGCACCGCTGATGATCACAAAAACCATGTAACCATATTTATATATGATCATGAGTCGTGCCACGACCATCATAAAATGCAATAATTCTTAAACGCTTGACCTTTTCAAGAAGGTCACTGAATACTAGACTGGTTCACCTATTCTTAACCTAGTCCTAATACTTGGTGGTCTCTTCATTGCGGTTACTGTTCATAAGCTCCAATAGCCTGGTTGTTCTATTTTGTCTGCTTTCTTCTGTAGCATTTGCAGTACAGGAAACTGAAGCTGGTGTAGCATCGTCGCATGTCTTGGAGCAAAATATCACAAGTGGCCATGGCCAATGATTATCTAAATTATGTATTTCATGACGCGTCACTGTTTGGACCGTTTTCGGTCGAGTTATTTCACCCCCGAACAGGTTAGTTATTTCGAGACATAATTTATCAACACGCTGTTGGATACAAAGAGGCATACATTTTTATACTGTCCGAAGAAATCGAGGACGTTCTAGGCGAGTACTGGAAAATAGCATAAACGACTACTCAGAAATGTTGCAATTATAGTGTACAGCTGTTCGACGGTGATTATTATGGATGTTCGAAGCAATGCACTGCTACCAGGTAACAAAATAACTACTATGCCATGCATGGCTGGGTCGTCACTCGTGATGCGAACCACAGTTCAACCGAGTTTTGCAAACATTCAATCGCAGGACGAATAGCAAAAACAGGACAATCCGCGTCGTAACGTAAAACTTGATACCTCGCAGTACTTCCTTAGGTTTGCGCTGGCTCCAGTAAAATACATCTCATATGAAAGTATTCTTCCAGGAGCTAAAAGAAAACTACAATTCTTGCTGATACCCTGGTCTACGAAATGTTTCAAAGAAAATAAAAAAGCACAACGAAAATATTACCCACTTTCTCGCGCGGCATCACCGATATACAACTGCTGAATCGCTCCAGTGTTACATCTGGGCACATGAGCAGCAAAAGAAAGGGAGGGGAATCCCACAACACAGCAACATCGGCTCTACAGATTGTAGGGAGCGTAAAGATTTTCATTGTCCCCTGACCCGGCAATATGTCGTCGCAATCTAACAAGTACTTCGCCATCGGTTGTTAGAATGCATATTCACTACCTTCAGACATCCATTCTATATTTACCATGGACAGGACACTGCGCGGGTTCGTTCATTCTGTGATGGCTCGTTCACATTCTTGTATAACGTATGACAAAAGCGTACTGTTACGCAGACACAATTACGCGCAAAACATGACTCGCTTCAATTACGACTGACCTCCGACGAAACGAGGTGCCTGTCTAAATGTAACACCATAATTTAACCATCAGCTTTTCGTCCATAGCGACCAACGCATAATAATATTCAGCTGCAATGCAACACCAAACCACAGCGCACACGTAGCATGCCATGATGGTAGCACGGCGAACCAGCCCACGTGAAGTAGCACGAGTGGAGTAGCATACGATAGTAGCAGGCTATGAATGTTCATAGAAATGAAGGGTCAGCGGTAGATTAATCCCTCTCAACCGCTGGTTACACACGCCTCTGACGCTAGACAGACCATGATCCCACGGAAAAAGGACAACAGCAACCACCCGAGCACGCTCACACGTGAATTTGTGGCGACACTCACGTTCTGCTTCACGGTCTGCGGAACCCCAGCACAGCGTCTTGCTGGTCCTTGGGTATTTGGTGAAGCGTCTCCAGGTGACGGCGCAAATTCGACAATCGGCTGAGGAACTTGCCGCACACCGGGCAGTTGGTCAGGCCCTCGTGAGTCATACGGTGTTCATAGAGTGACGAAGCGGACCCAAACGTCTTGAAGCACGTCGGGCATTCCTTTCTATATTTGAAGCCTAGAACAGAGCAAAAAAAAATCATGCCTGGCGTATTGGACTGGTAGCGGAACATTCCTTCGCAGGTGAATTCCTTCCGTTATTCATCGACTCTTCAACCATCATGAGCATCATTGTAGGTCCCGTTATTATCATCATCACTGGAAATTAAGGCTCGTTGCGAGATATTTCATTTCAGCTTACCCCTCACATGGATTGCTAAGCCGTAGGCGAACTCGAAAAAGTTCAACTTACTGTACCTTAATTCACCTTTGTGTGGCTGTGCCAGCATCGTTGGGTTGATGACTTCTGGCAGTCCCCAGCTGTTATAATGTATGCTATACTATAAATACAATGGCAATAACATCATAATCCTTCAACTCAGCAACCTAATTAATCAACGGTAGACAACTGCAAAAAAACGTAATCGTCTGGCTTTTCGATAGCGCATGGACGGGACGAGTGGTCTAGGTGTAAGTTGCTTGTCTAACAACCGAAAGGTTGTGAGTTCGAGTCTCACCTCTCGCTACTCTTCGCCCGCGACCAATCGGCCTGAGAGATTGGCGACGCTACACGGCTCAACGCTCGATATGTCGTAAAGCCAATAACCGATAGCGCATGAACGAGTCATTGAGATATCCACGGTTTGGTCAATGGAGGAATTGAGAACTAGGCTGTGCATCATCGTTTTCCCAAGCCAGTTGGACCCATTCATCATAGTGGGTGTCGATTTGACAGCATTATGCATGGTTAATCAGTTCTGGGATTGTCAGCAAGGTTCCAAAATTATTCAAAAGAATTGCAAGATTATGTAAGAGTACTGTAAGATTGTTGTTTCCAGCAGGATGTCCCAAGGTAGCCATGGCCACTAGCCCACAAAATTGAACCCCGCATTCAGAGTGAAGGTCGCCTGCTTTTTGGTAGCAAATTTTGATTGAAGTCTTTTGGATCATGTATGTCACGATATGGTTAGTGGAAGGAACGAATATGTTGGTAGATTATATCATAGATAATTCGAGCCCATTTTTTCAAGCATATTGTTTACAAGTGATGTTGCGTTTGTTTTCCAATATCAAACTCGATCCATTTCAGACTGTCAAGCTATTAGCCGCTGGGTTTCACGTTCAACCCTCTTCGGGAAATTTTGAATGACTTCTGAAATGTCCGCATTTTCCACAAAACTAAACGCAATATGGACGTCACGAGGGGCTGCCAAGGTAGCTCAGCTGTCGCAAGCCCGTACGATTCCCGTCTGCTCTACCAGATCCTGTGCCGGTCGCTCTGGGATATGTACAGTACCGCCTCTAGCGCCCACTCGTAGGTTGGTTGGTTGTGTTCGAAAACACTTCACCGGTCATGCAGCGCCCACCCATAGCTCATTCAACAGCTGTAATGGCGCTCTAATGGTGTTGCATTGTTGGTTGGAGCTTAATGACGCAAGCATCAGCCAAGGTCGTGTGGCGTCACCCTGGCTGGAAGGGCGGGCGCGGCGGGGAGTCGAACCCTGTACCTCTCGCATGATGGACACTCAGCTTAACCACCGATCTACTATTGGAGGTTGTGATTAATGGTTTTACGACACGTCGACCGTTGAGTCATGTAGCGTCGCCAATATCCTACGCCGATTGGTCGCGGGCGAAGAGAAGTGATAGGTGAGACTCGAACCCACGATTTTTTTATGAGACGGGTAACTTATCCTACTAGTATAGTCTACTTGGCGAGAGTACTCGTCTCCGACCTATCTACTTGGCGCCCTCTCTATGGGTTAAATACATAGTTACTTACGTTATGTTGTTATCAACTGAGCAGTCCTCATGTGTCCAACAGTTACTTTCCGTTTTCTAACAGCTGCATCCAACTCGTATGAAACTTGCAGGATTCGTGGATAGGCTTCCTCACGGAAAACACCCGGCACGACCTATCCAAGCCCAACTCAAACTCTGTTCATACTGAAACAGCATGGCTCTCTCGGGGCAGGACGCATACTGGCCTCTCGCATCGTAAGTAAACAAATGCTGATAACAAAGTGCAGTATCACTACGAGGTTCCAGCAAAGCGTTTGAAGACTGCGCTGCGTTGATCCATGACCACAGCAGCACGGCTTCCCGTGAATCAATTTTGAGTGGGACTAAAATAGAAAACAATTAAACATGACATCCTTCCTGTTTTGTTGTTGTTGGTGGTGGTGGTGGTGGTGGTGGTAGTGGTAGTGGTAGCGGTAGCGGTAGCGGTGGCGATGGCTGTGGGGGTGGCGGTTGTGGTTGTGATTGTGGATGTGGTGGTGGTGGTGGGTTGATGTTGAAGTGCTCGCCGCCTGCTCGAGTCATTTTGCGCACATGACAGCTTTCTTAGTTATTGTAGCTTCGGGGCGCATCACTTGCAACGGTTACATGGCGTCTTTTCTGCACACCTTGGTGGGACCGTTGATTGCAATTGGAACGATATGCCACGAGTGTTCGTATGACAGAACTGCGTCACTTGTGACGTTTATTTTCTGCTCATATCGATGCGCATAATTGGAACGATATGCCACGAGTGTTCATATGACAGAACTGAGTCACTTGCGACGTTTATTTTCTGCTCATATCGATGCGCATAACGAGTGTTAAAAACAACACTTGCGCCCAGACGTAGAACCTCCTGCATTGGTATTCACAATGGTATCCCGCAATCGTAGTTCCGAGGCGGCCATCATGACACTGATTGGTGCGGATAACCGGAGACCAGGGGTTGATTCGTCTTGAATGTGAAACGCCGGGTGAATCTACAATGCGTTCAAGCCCCTCTTCCCAACTTGAACTAGAAAAAAAACAAAAAACCGGTGGTCGCGCGTACACAAACATCGACATAGGAGGAACAGAGCGTACCCAACGGTCCATGAAAGAAGACCGAGTATTCCGTGCAAAAGTCCGACTTCACGTACACGGTACAGCATAGCACGCCTCCAGGTGCACCACTATAGTCTGCAGCAGCACGGTACAGCGCAGCCACACGTCACGTTTCGTCTCATCCCTTTCAGCCGTAGCTTGGCGGACCGTGGCTCGGGAACAGACGCTTCACCTCTTCCAGAGGTATGTTGTGAACCCTGCTGATGTGCACCTTCAAATAGAAAGGTCTGCTGAGAGCTTGGCCGCATATTGGACAAGTTGTTCTGCCTTCGTGCGCCGACAAGTGCTGTCTACGAGACCGGTCGTTTTTGAAGCGAGCGTTGCAAAGTGAGCAAGAAAAAAGTCCGTCTGCAAGAAGAGGAACAAACCATCAGATATTGTTCGGAATACGAAGGTAGCATCAATTGATATCGCAGAACCCAAGGTAAGAAAATCCACCAGCAAAGGAAAGAACAACATAAATCTCATCAGGATAAAACGCGATCTCCAATTGCATCAAATCAGAGCAATGCCGTTGATCCGCATCAAAACCGAATGTCAGTGTCATTGAATCATAGCAATACTATTAATATACGGTGTGATTGACTACTCGAGTTGTATTGTATTGTAAGCGTGTTGTATGCCCTGCTTTGACAAAAAAAAACTAACCATTACTAGAAAATAGCGCAATGGGATACGGTCATCACATGATGTCATCCATCCAAACATAAGTGAATGATTCTCTCAGCGCAAAGGATAATACTGACAGCAAGGTCATATAACACCGACGTCCAAATACAAACATGACCCATATGGGTAAGTTTTATATCGTAATATATGAACTATATGTGGTGGTGGTGTGTGGCATTAGGACGCTATGGACTGCATTCCGTAATCCACTCCTAGCTCATTTCAAACGTGTCCATGGTTGAATGGTGCATGAAACTGCTTGTTATAAGATGTTGGGCGGCAAGCGTTGTTATGCATAGCATGCATACAAAGAGTCCGACGCCCTCCAACTGAGCTATCGCGGCCCCAAATCCCTTCACAACATCCCAGGTGTTTTACAACACCTTGGGTGCGCACCTCAGCTCACGTTTTATTACACGCAATGACTGCAACGGGTCGGATGGTAATAGCCGTTTCTGAATATCACGCTAGCGAAAACAGGATAGCTGGAAATGCACAATCGGAAGTACCCTCGGCGACAAAAAAAGAGCGCTCTATACGTGAAGGCCGGCGGTAGGATCGGATCCCGACGTAAAATACTAAAACTTTACAAATTATTTCAGTTTCAGATGCACGGGACGGTGTTACCCAGGTTCATATTGCGCACCAATGTGGGCTTTATAATCAGCTAAGCTGACGGGTCAGCTTTCCACCGCAACGAAGTGGTCGCACGCTACCAAAATGACGATGCTACAGTTAGTTCATATGAGGTTCAGTGACGTGGCATGGCCTCTGTTGGAAGGTGCACCACACCGAACATATTGTTCTGTGGAGCATCACCAAGAAATCATTCCGGTGCGGTCCGTCGGTACCGGGCGCTAGTTATTTTAGTTTATGAGCGCATCAACTGCATCCTTTATATAACGCCCCAACCTAGTCAGTTCTACGAAAATATCCGAGCCCATGCTGGATGCAAGACTAGAAGCGAGTACAGTAGGATGGCGAAATTCGATATGGAGATGATGTTGCATACAATATCGTGGAGTGCCTTATGCTTAATTTTTGGACAATGATGTGTCATTAGTGTACGTTTTTCGTTTACCTTGGGAGGCACCTAATATACGAATACCTATGTGAGCACTAAGTCAATTATGAAGGCACAGGTTGTGATAGTTAGAAATTTCGGTGATGAATGTATTCGAGATTATTTACATGTGCCTCAAAGAAAGTGCAGCAGCTGGATAAATGATACCCAATTTTACATTCAGGTTAAGGTTAGCATTTCATGCATGCTACTTAGAAAATGCAAGTTCTTGGAAACCTCCGTTTTTTTTCTCGGAAATGCAATGATCATATCATCACCATTGGCTAGAGGTGGCCTTGGTCAATTTGAGTTGTTCGCACCCAGGTGAACTGTTGCCTGAAGCTCCGCAAAATCCATATTCTCTAAGTGCTTGGCGGGAGGTGGATTAATTACTTGGTTGAGCATTACGGTGCATCAGCGCTATTCGTCAT
Organism: Imbricaverruca yamaguchii; assembly: GCA_034440575.1. Taxonomy (NCBI): domain Eukaryota; kingdom Metazoa; phylum Arthropoda; class Thecostraca; family Neoverrucidae; genus Imbricaverruca; species Imbricaverruca yamaguchii. The sequence goes on along the minus strand of JAOTOL010001391.1, from coordinate 501,277 downwards.
ATATTACCCATGGGGTGAGTGAAGGTGTGGGGGGGGGTGAAGGATGTGTGATTAGATGCTTCGCACTATGCTCCAAGTATTGTATTGCTATGCATTATTGAGAATATGCACCATCCTCACCAAGTATTGTAATACAAAGCTTCGGTGCATATGACATGCTATAAAGCGTAAGCTGGTTCAGTTGGAACAAATATATCCGCAGCATTTAGCATAAACTAAAGCCAAAATATCCCACTAACGAGCTGATCGAGTTATGAACTGCAGAGGTGCTCTTTGTGTTTCGCCGGTTGGCCCACAATTTGTCGATTATGTGCACCATCTAAATACATGAGTCTGATTCAAGTAAGTTAGCAGTATGGGCACACTCCAAAACTGCTCCCAGTGCTATCACGGATGCATTGGCTATAATGCCCGATGTCAGTATATGCCAAATACCCCAATACAATAATCGCTCAATGGGTGTCCCTACAATATATGCGAAAGGTGACCCCACCCTGTGAGCGCGTTCAAGGGTGAGGACATGGCCATAGGATATGAGTGGACTGCAGTTCGATGGGTGTTCCACGTTGTTCCGCAATTTCAGCAGTCGGCTTCAGGAAAAGCGGACAAAGTTCACCTGCACCATTATGGTGCAGGCGAAGATTTGGAGTCTAACCAGCCCACTGTTGCTCGCGGCGCGTCACACACCACTCGCTGACCACTTCATACCAACATCCCCCGAGATGATAGTCCCGGCACCATTGTCCAATAAATCGGATGCTACTTTTGATTATTTGGGCTTAAGGGGTCCGCCTACTTCACTTAGCGCCGATGTAGTCCGTTGTCTGAATCCAGTAGCATGAGTGAGTAGCATGAGGCTCTGGAGCTGAAGAAATACAAACTGATGAACACCGAGACCGCTGATCCGTGTGGCAACGAAAACGCCAACTATTCGAGCCTTTGTGACTTGACACCAAAACTGCTTGAGGGACAGTCCCAATAGTTTGTGTATTCGGGCTTTAGGGCGCCTCGACCTGAATTGATCATTCGCGCCTATACAGTCCCAATAACATTCTACTATAATTCAAGGGCACACGAAGCTACATGTTGTATGGTATCTACTTGATCATTAGCAGTGCCAGTCTATACTTCCTGAATCGAATCCAAATGGCACATGAGAGTAACGACTATATATTGGCAGGTGACTAAGAAGCTGACTAAAACTGACCACACTAAGCATAAGGGCTTGAAAGATCTGTAGATCAGAAAAAGCTAAAGAAGTCGGCCGAGATTGTTGAGCGCAAATTTCTGGGAAGCGCATAATATGCATGCAAAGTAACTCATCCCATTTCTTTTGCCAGAAGAAAACGATTTCATGCTAGTACGTTTTCAGAAGTCCATCGAATCTTGCCATTGTAGAAGAAAGAGCTGGTAGTAATCACATCTGCTTGAATTGCATGGTCGTTGCAATGCCACGAGACTTCGAAAGGGCAGATTGGAATCATGCGAGTAATCCCAATGTTGCACCTTACCAAAAGAAATGCAATATTGTTTCAACACTTTATTGGTTTGCACGCGACAACACATATATTCAATTAGGCCATTTCAACGACGCCTGGCTAGAGATCCCAGCATTCGCTACATGCAACGACAGTATTCAGTGTGTACGGCAGGCTGCACAATTGTGAACGAAGAGCTAACCATGTGCGTACATGTTCCACTTAAGCTGTCTTCTCCAGTAGCAATGCGGCAAACGCCAGCTACAGCCATCGTCCACGATTTAAACATCATTGCCGCTGCATTAGCATGCCAGGAATCTGATCCCTTGGGATCTGATGCTGCGAGTGCATATGGCGCCGAACATCAGATAGGCGACTGAGCCGCTTCCCGCAAATCGGACACACTGTGAGCCCTTCATGGACCAAGCGATGTTCGTATAGGGATGATGACGACCCAAATGTCCGCAAGCATACGGGGCAAAGATGTCTCCCGAGGTTTGTGCCTAAAAAACAAGATGCTGTGAGAATGCGAACACCGGCGCAGTTATTGACAACCAACAGAAGCGTCACGAGGGCAAGACCCAAATGGGATGCCACGAGCTTTCAATTCAGAATTATGCATTAACAAAGGACATCCAATGTATATTTGCATAGCGTACTGCAAGCTTTAATTGGAGTTCAATCAAATGATCAAAGGACAATCAAAGGACTCTGGGTTCTTTTAGGACGCACCCTCTGCAGAATGTATACCACCGTCAACCTCACGAGTGGAACCTCACGAATCACCTTGGACGCGAGTGGATGCGGAAATTCCGCGGGTTATTGAACTCCAAACCATGATCTTACCAGCACGAATCGAGCGCACCACCGACTGAGCTACTGCGACCCCTGGGAGTTACGAAGTACCGATGGCTGACCGGAATTCACCGAGATGGCTATTGTAGGACCTGGAATTTTCCGTATCTGTACCGAACTTCCGAAAACAGTATTTCGTTCCTCCACGAAATTTGCTACGTATGCGTAACTACGTGGATGTTTTCCTGCACAGCAAAAAAAACAGAGAACGCCTCACAATCAGCCTGATTACACGCGTGAGTACAAGCGTGATTGAAATCGACGGCCTCGCGATGGCTAACAATTACCGGATTTTCACCAAATGTCCAGGCACGATTTATGCGCCGCAGGGTAAACCTACGCACGCCCACTGACCACACAACACCGTGTGATAGACAATCCGCCTATTGCTCGCGTGTTGCATAGAGGTTGTTGTGGATCCCTATGAGTGGCAAGTGTTGCGCGTATTAAGACCCGTCGTGCCCTCAGGTTTGGAGACAAGTCATGCAAGTAAATTTAAAGGTGGTCGGCTTTAGGTACACTCAGTTTACGTCAGAATATGTCTCTACTCTTCGCTACCAATATATTTGCACGCAACAGGATATATGTGGAATCGCCTTTCGCACGGCGTTTCTTGAACCTGGTGCACTCTAGACTGAAGTCATGAGCCACATCTGTTCATACAAGTCAAAACCCCAGGTATACCAGCACTTGCAACCTGCTTGTATTGGCAAACATAACAGGCGTAATCAATTCAAATATGGTTACGATGTTTCGTCCGCGTCGCGACCTTAGCACGTAAGGCTATTGGAAGATAGAGTTCATTGTGGATACAAATTGTCCGTTTCATTGATTAGGGAAAAACAAACCAGAAAGGTTGTTATATCGCTGAGCCAAGGCACCCAGAGCCTGCCAAAACGTGAAAATGGCATGACATGTAAAAAGGGAGAACTACACACAGCGCCATTATCGTCCCCACATTAGGTTAAAGCCATGCTGAAATGTGCGTCACGTATTAAAGCCCGGATGTTTTCGTTTCATATGTCGGTTTTTCGCGCTTACGCTGGCGAAAGAAAGGTTGCAAAAAACGCATTTTGTCAAGCCACGATGCAGCGCCATGTGATTACGGAGACTGTCCGCACCCCTGTAGGTCTTGGAGCATAGCGTACAGGACACTACAGACAGCTGCTGAGCGGTCCACGGGCCTTTCCAGCCTGCACCCCATTGTCCAACTGGATGGGAAGACGGAACGGTGTTAATTTGACAAGAACACAAACACAGTACAGCACTTCAAACGTTTCGACGAATACGCTAACGGCAAACGCTTCATACAATAGGTGGTAGGTCTGGTTCTCGGGGGTATCGGCAGCTTCTTTTTTTATCCGTAGTATATGGCTATCGAACATGTTATATGACGTTGAACGAGGATGGAACTAATATATCATTCGACCCCAACCGTGCAATGAAGGATCATTTTCCTCTCAGTGATGTATTGGTGCTTTCGGGTGCGCAAACTACTTGCATTTCCTCCGATAAAAGCCTGCTACAAAACGAAGGATCCTTCTGCGGTTTCCAGGCTCTTCGATCAGTTCTCATAGAAATGCGAGGTTGGTGAAAACGAGCACAAATGTATTACATCATCTTTAGAGACTTATAGAAGTGCAGACACTAAGAAACGATATTCAATGCATGGAAAAAGTACGAGATATTACATGCTCACATGGCATAGTCAGGATTCGACGTTATCACTCCCGATAACCATTTCCTTCCCAGTGTCCACACCAAACCACAAAATACAATATTGCGATAACTCGATAGTGTGTATAGTGTGACCAGTTTTAGAATGACCACCGCCACCTGGATGTCATTCGTGGGCCTCCGATGGCGTTTCGTTCCCAGCAGCCGCACCGCCGCAAAACCTACACATAGCCAGTCAGCCGCCCTACGCCCGACCGCGGGTCACTTCCCGGCACAGTGCATCAGTCGGATGTGCTGGCCGCGAGAGCTGAGAGTGCCGAAGCGTTTTCCGCAAAGGTGACAGGTGGTGCGCCCCTCATGCATCGCCATGTGGTGGCGCAGGCCGTCCCGGCTGCTGTACTCCTTGAAGCACACGTGGCAGGCGAGTGGACGAACGCCGTCGACGGGGTCGAAGAGGACATCCCGAACTGCTGAGATGGGGAGACGCATTAGAGCACACCAAAAGTCTTCACAGGATGTCGGCAAAACCGGAATGTTTTCCTGTGTTGGTCAAAATCAGTTGTGGTGCCTTTTGTGCACGGGAAACGGAGATGCTTAACGCTCGACTGTGCGGCATTTTACCACCTTCGCCAGTAGATTCGGGGAGGGGCGTTGCGACCCCTGGCGCTTCCAATCCAAATTGGTCAGACGAAACAAACGTGAACGTGTGTGATTGTCAAAGACCTCGCGACTGACACTCTAATTTGTGTGCCTGGAGGCGATAAGTGATACTGCAGGTCAGTAAAAGGTCTATTTTGCGCAAAAATCGAGATATTTCACGATTCGATTGTAAACACTTCTTGGACTGCAACCAATATACACTTCTAGTTATTGTCAGTGTCCGTCGGTGCATTACGGATGTAATGACATCTGTGGCTTAATTTAACATGCACGCCAAATGGCCTCTCACATAACACAACTCGGAGGGGGAGCAGATTCGGCAACATAAGATCTCGTAAACTACTGAAGGTACAAGCAAAAAGTCTGGAGGGTAGATACGGGCGTAGCGAACTCGCTGAAGTATCAATTTTTTAACCAAGGGCAATATTTTCGAGGTTAGGATGTCGAGATAGGTCGGCACACCGCGCCACCACACCGACGAAACCTCCGTGACCTTCAACCCCGCAGCCCTTGGCATATTGTCGCTGGGGAGCCCCCCCCCCCCGGAGCTTTGCAACTGAGCCGATTACGCCTATTCAAACGACATTTGATAGGCCTATAACCTTCATCGATACTTTTCGTGTACCATATCACTGGTTAGGTCAAGTCCTGTGACGTAAAACGACTTCGCTGTTATCGAGCCTCACGTTTGCAACGCAAACCAGGGAATTAAGGTACTATAACTGTATAGCAGAATATATCAGTCGTGGTTGAATACATGCAGCGTAAATATCAAATTGTTCATGTAAGGACTTTCTAACCACGGATCAAATAATGTCACTTGAGGGAGTCAAGTTGCCGTTTTGATTCAGCAAACAATGCTTTTGGTTGGTTGTGGCTCTACGACGCACCCAGCAGCTGAGGTCATCTGGCTTTGCCCGCCTCTCACCCCGGCGGGAAGGGCGGGCATCGCGGGGAATCGAACCTCGTATCTCTGGTGTTCCAGACGCTATGCTTGACTACTGTGCCACCGACGCTCCATTATACAACGCAATTCATTTTCTAGGACACATCTTAGCAGGGGTCTTGAAAAAAAAACTTTAACTTTGCAATTTAATTGGTTGGTTAATTGGGCTTACGGGCACATCGACTGCGTTAGTCATACAGCAACTTTGCAATTTAAAGAGTTGTTAATGTCAGTATCATCTGCCATTACGCCTATGGGATCACATGTCGAAGTGGAAATATTTGACTGATTCTAAAAGTACATGTATTTTTACTGGAAGCAGACAAGAGTAATATAACTTAGGGGTCGGTTGGTACATGTATTAGGTGCCAATAATTATATAACCTGGACCTGCTGTCCTCGGCTCAAGTCAGCTCATCTGGGGACAACGTATCAAATTGCAATTTTTTGGTTCGATATGCAATGCATTATATGCTTTGCACATTGACTAAATTTACACGAGCAACTAGAAAAACGGGCCTACGCTGTCAACATGCTCTCTACCGTGTTCTGTCGAACCCAGTGTGTCATTGATGAGGTCACGCGGTAGACACTGGCCTTTAAAATAACTACAGTTGGACCGACATACCGTTAAAATTTGGTTACCTTGCATCAGAGGACAACAGGCAACGGATTCAGGCGGTAAAATGAGCATTAACGAGCCTGGTCGTAATGCTATTATAACATGACCTGGCATTTTATCTTAAAACAGACCTATGTATGCTTTCCCTATGATAACCTCACACGTAACAATATTTTCGGTACCCCGATAACCATTTTCATAACGCGTGGAATATCTTTTTCAGTCCGAAACCGTCACTAAATTTGACGAAAATGATATCAGGATGACCCAGCATGACCTGGCATTCAAGTCTGCCAGGTTCGCTTTAGATCAGTTCGCGCATTCGCCGCTCGGTGGCCCGACGGTCCCTAAACCCCCGGTCCAAATTAGACACTTGACATACTTGGACCTGCTCAGACCTGGTCCAGCATGGCTCCGTATACCACCTTCAAAAATATACTTCCTTCTTTGAATTTCTGCAGATAACCTGACAGAAGAGTTGTTCCATTGCGCCCATATAGTTACCTGGAGCTGCTTCATGAACTCGGGTAAGTATTTATCGTTGTTAATGTGATGCAGGAACACGAAAGCAAGTGATATGTAACAGAATCCACAAAACCGCAGCGTTATGATCATCTCTGAAGAAGAATATTCGCAAAGTTGCCGTGGCATCCGCCACACATGGCCCTCTGCGTCGACCATTAACAAACTTTTGGATGTGGTGTTGGTGGATTGGTTCTGGATAGCACCAATCCACCAATCCACATAGACTACTTCTGTCAATTTGCGCCCATTGACTTTATTTGCTTCTTAGTGTAGTCTTCGTACTGCGAAAGGATTTGGTTGATCATCGGGGTTTTGTGGTGCGTCAACCCAATTTGGCCATATTACATCCAACATATGGTCCGGGAGAGGTTAACCTAGCTCCATTGTTTACTTAAAAGAAAACTCCCAAACGACGACATCGAATTAAAGCTTGACATACTCACAATGAATGAAATCACATTGAGTAAAAAGTAACGGCCCAGTCTGGTAGATTAATTAGTTGGGCTCAAGGGCGCGCCGTCTGCAGGGCTATATAGCGCCAACAGTCCAGTATGGTAAGATCCAGGAGCTAGGGAGTTCACAACCGGCTAGCAATCTCGTTTAAATGTGGCACGTATATGTGAATAGAAGTGGCACGCACAAACTGAGCCGTTTCGTTTCACATTAGAGCATATGAAGGGGGTGCTGATTTAAATTATCATATTATTTATATTATTTAGATGATCAAATTCTAGCAACTTGGATCCGAAATTTGAGTTATCAAATTCACAAAACATTCAAGGGGATCTGGCCTAGCATTGGTGCATTGCCGGCATCCATTACCTTTTCATGTACACAACCTGCTTTGAAAATCCGGATGATTATTTGTATCTAAGGGCGCGCCGCCTACGAGGTCATTCGGCGGCTGTCGCTCTGAAAATCCACAACTTTAACAGCTACCATACTGTCAATGTACTGTCTTCAGTTCGCACATTATCGATGTTAAAGTACGAAATTCGCTCGTTACAGAACCTTAATTTGAAAGCTACGGCGAAGACAGGGTAACTGACTGCACCACGACACTGACCTGCTTCATCTGACCTGAAATAACAGCCAAAAGAAGTACGGAAATGTTCCGGGTACCTATGAAAATTTGAAGATGAAATTACATCATGCCATTAACCGTATATCAATTATCTTCGAACACACGTGCAGACCAAATTGACGTTGGACTGCGAAGAGTACGAAATGGTGCCGCACTACTAGAGTCGAACATTGGAAGGAGTAGTATAGGGAAATAGTGCAGAAGCCGGGGAAGGACTCTTTTCTGGGACTTCCACACTTGAGATATTAGGAAAAACAGAACATTTTCACCAAGTCAATATGGTGGCTCGAAGGCGTAGTTGTGGCAAGTAATCACTGTTTCATTCGGTGGCAGACGGAGTTGTGGCGTCGTGGAGGGATACGTAAGTCTCAGCTCACGTAGTTCAGTGTCGCAGTACATCATCGCAATGCCGCGGTTGTTTGCTGTGGAGCGGAGTTCCCGCTTCTGCTCCGGGCTCAGCAGGTGTCAGCGGGATTGCATCGCACGGAAACACTAGTTGTTTTGTTCAATTTTCCGGTGAAACATGTAGCCTCTGCTGATAGAAAAGCAGACGGTAAGAGTATATGTGTCACGTATATTTGTATCGTCCAGGCGAGTTAAACGTACACGAGAGGCGGATCGGGTACCTTACAGCATTCACGCCCATGCTCATCTCAGTTGTGTCGCTCCACCGGCGAGATGTTTCAATGGCAGAAACAGCGCTGGCAGCAGTTTTCCATGAAGCTGAAACCATTATTTCCTACATGTGGTGTTGTGTGCCAATCCTCGTCAATTCGGCGATCGGAGAATGCCACAACCATAGGATCTCCACGCAACAATGCTTGTGAAATTGCATCACCCTAGCTTCGCATACAATACGCAATTTAATTACTTAGTGCAAGTGTAGGCGTCAGTTGTTCAGTCAAGAAATCGCCTCGAACCGCTCTGAATGGGCAATATTTTCACCGCCAGCACGACGCAAACAGTCTAGACGAAAAATACCACCCATATAGAGCTTCGTGGCCCCAGGCTCCAGGCTACTCCACGATAAATGTAGCCAGAAGTGATGAGGAAGGTAATTCGATTATCTTCCAAACACACCGGCGGACACGCTGCTTCAAAACGTTACATTGCTGATATAATACTTCTTGTCTTTATTTGAGAAGCAGCTCGTTGAAAAGAGACAATGGGCACGAAATAGCATCCTGTCAAGGCTATGACCTTCACAAGCAGCGAGATTCCCAGATTAAGAATTCCGCCTCAACATCCTTCATCATATCCGTGCGGAAAAGAACGGTTCGCGCTGTATAAATAAATCGGCCTGGTGTCTGTACACCGAATCTAAGCACAAAAGGTCACCCTAGACGTCCACGCTTCGTCACTGGAGTGACTTCCGAGTCTCGGCCGGTTGCCAATTGTGGACATTGCGCATGTGTTTGTTCCTGGCGCTCAGCGTGCCGAATCTCTTGCCGCAGATCCGGCAGAGGGTGAGCCCCTTGTGAAGGTCCATATGGTGCACCAGCGAGTGGCGACAGGTGTACTCCTTCCCGCAGAGATGACAGTGGAAGCGCACTGATGAGTCCGGTATTCGGAGTCCGCAGCTAAGAACTGTACGACAAGCACCATGTCGTTAGCGGTGAGCCCAGGCAAGACACGATAGACAAGCATGGATATAAATGGGAATTTAGCACAAATGACTCCAATGTGATTAAAGAAGCAAAGACATGACACGAATATGAATGAATTGGTAGCAGAGCAAAGCTAGATGCTCAAGAAGTGGGCTATCGTATTTGTTTAGGGATTCATTAATTCCATTAGTAATGCGACCAAAACGAATGAACGATTTGTTCCACTAAATTTTGCCAGGAAAAGACTATCGGGAAAAATATAACCAAGAAAATGTTTTTTTTCTTCTAATGAACTATATTCACAAGTAACGCGGAAGGATGCCTTTCACACTTTTCTTTTTGCTACTTCTGATTAGTGTGCTCCTTCGCCCAACCTCTGCCCGCTTCGTGTGTACACCTGTGATTGCTTCGGAACTTTTAGAACTATACGCAAATATCGTCCGTATATGTTGCAAAGTATGTCTTCGTGAGCTTAGAATTGCGGAGGTACAACTGCTATATCACAAGTAATACTCAGATCAAAGGTGAGCGCAGCAACGATGTAATTGAGAGAACATAGACCAAGAAATTAACACGGGGCAGTCAACTGCATTGCCACATGGTGGACACCTGAGTTTGTGGGCATCTTGAAGCCGATATTTACTATTTTTCAGCTCAATATTTATGATTTCGCGACTGGTGTGATTCCATGTAGTGTTGGAAACACATTGTATGTCTTCAATGTATGGGGTTCATCGGCCTCAAATTGACATAATAGTTCAGGACCGCCAGTTTTGACCATGCAATTAGACATGGAATAAATAGTGGTAGAACTGCCTCACATCTCAGGAACTCAATCGGTGAGTTGGAAGACGTTGGAGTGATGGGTCGAACGGCGAACAAAGGGTGACCCGGACGACGTAATGCTGCATGAAAATACGATAACACAGCACGGCAACGTTGGACTTTAAAAAAAAACTGATGCGGCTCGGGCCCAAAAATACCCCTGGAATGGGTTCGGCTACAGCAGTGTTCGAGCAGCATGGAAATAAGATTGACATGGGCATTACGTTTCCCCTGCAGGCGCCACCCATGGACAGGGAACCACAAGTTTGCTTTCTTTTCTGTTTAGTAGGGAAGCGTATTTCCTCTTAATATGTCTCTCAAAGGGCATGGAAGTCGGTTTCCCACACATCCTTCATGACATGATGCTCGCTTCCGAGGAAACAATTTGTCATACAAAATAGAGGCGTGCTCCCTGGGAGAATAGCAGCATACATAATTGCAAGTTAGCAATGGCTAGGTGAACCCGCACGTTAGCTGATGGCATTACAGAGATCTCTACTCCAAGCTTCAACTATGAACTTCCAGATGAGTGCACTCTAATAAATAATTACAAAAAGAAAGCAACATTGTTGTTGTTTGTTATTTGGGCTTTAGGACGCGTCGACTGCTATGGTCACGCAAGCACAATTGAGTCTCAGTAAAGTAAGACATCCAAAGTAGTGACAGGTACGAATCATACACCATTAGAAATGCAGACTAGTGTAGTTCAGACTAGTGTAGTTTGTGGGTTATTTGGGCTTTCGGCGGTTCAACTACATTGTTTATGCATCACCAATATTCCCTTGCAGGATTATTGACCAGCTAAGTCACTCGTCTGTAGCCATTACTGGCATATTGGCATTGGAGGGTCGCCGAAAATATTGCAAGCAGGCATCGAAAAATGAACGCTAAATTTTTCACGAGCATAAACAGCGAATACTAAATGCCTCCCTCGTGACTGCATTTTTATCAACGCACCTTACCTGCCCCTGAACCGCGGTGTTGGTTGGTTATTTGGGCTTAGGGGCGCATCGACTGCTTCGGTCATACAGCGCCCATGAACCGCGGTGTTGAACTACCTTTGATAATCATTTATTGTCCGTAAGATCGATAAGAGTAACATCATGAAGCATATGAAGCTTACCAGATTTAAAAAAAAAACTATGGGCATACAGCAAAATCATCCGGCATCCCTCCTTCAAATACGGTGCTGGAACGACAACACGCCTCCCGCCAGCCAGATAGTTTTGCTACACAATTAGAGCAGTTGAGCAAAACTTTTCGATAAGTACGGTTTACGGAATACGTGAAACCGAGCATGCCATATATCAAAACCATAGAAGCCGGCGACGGAGCACGTCTACTACGAGACCAGCCATCACCAAAGCCAACGTACGTTGTGGCCGCGGTCTGTGGCGGCTAATCACGAATGTCCATGTATAGTCTTCAAGTGGAGATTTTTCGCGCTCACGGTGCAGAAGGACTTGCCACAAACTGGGCACTGTGTGCGCCCCCTGTGTAGACTCATGTGGTTGCTCAGGGCGCCACTGCTCCGGTAGGTCTTGAAGCACAACTGACAGGTCAACCTCGCCGCCGCTAACGAGCCAGCTCCCATGTCGCTGGAACCAGCTGGACAAAACGGCAAACATTTCATTAGATGACCTCACTAGTGTTTGATCACGAAGCGATACGCAGAACTTTTTCATTTACACAAGAAGAAGCCCAAGTGTATTAAATTCTGAAACATTTCTTATATTCTGGTAGTAACGGAGGAGTACGGCATCACTTTCTTTGTTAGTTAGTTATTTGGGCTTTAGGGCGCATCGACCAGGGTTGATCATTCGCGCCCAACACTTTCTTTGTGGCGCTTGTTCATTAGAATGCATGTAATGAAATTGACCACGGAGGTCGACGCTCACTATCGGTCAAAACATGGGTAAAACCAATGGTCATGAACAAAACAAGAGTGTCTATAAGCAGTCATCAATCAAATATGGTCCGAGAAAATCTGCAAACTTTCGATAAATCATTAGCTCTGGCCACATGTTCTGTCACCTAGCCAAACACACTACGAGGGGTAATTGCGAGATAAGAGCATAGCCACCTCTGGACACTGCCGGACTGAAGACACTTGAAGACACTGGACTGATCTCACCAGAGTGGTGCCGTTCGTGAAATGGTGTCGATGTTGCTGGCCTCGACATGGTATACATCCGAACATATTCTGTTTGTCTCAAGTATCTGATAGATATGAGCGGTGGACGAGCCGAATCTGCCGAGTACTCGGCCAGCAGACGTAAGCTTGAGCACTGCCACACGGCTCGAACAATCAAGCTTTGTATTCCATCGTGTTCTATCAAACGCCAGCTCCAGAGCAGTCACGATCCCAGATAACGACGGTAAATGAAAAATCGCTTGGCTATCCCCGACTACTTGAGATGTTAGAAGCCAAATGCCTGATCCAAAACACCGCCAGTGCATCTTTGTTTGTTTGATCTTAAGGGAGCCTAAACTACTTCACCGGTAAAATAACGTGGGGCCTCACTGAGTTACGCTCCCGTTCAGCTGGAGGATACCTGGGCAAAACGTGTTCTTTTTCAATCCTTTTTAAAGGAAGATGGAGCGGAAAGTGGACGTTACTATATACTAACGTATGTGAGAAAAGTATCGGAAAATCCGGAGTGTTGATATGTTGAATTGAACTCTTAAGAAGTGTGAAATAATTTCTTTATAATTTATCACGTAAGAATAGAGGTTGTTCTGCTGGTTGGTTGGTTTGTGTGTTATTACGACACATCGACAGTTGAGTCATGTAGCGTCGCCGATCTCTCACGCCGATTGGTCTCGGGCGAACAGTAGCGACAGGTGAGGCCCGAACCCACAACCTTTCCATTGTGATACGAGCAACTTACCACTAGGCTACTCGTCCCCAGAGGTTGTTCTGCAGCAACTCTATTCCCTCAGTCCAGATCGAGTGGCCAAGCCACGTGCTCACGTTGCTTAGCAATAGCACTACTATCTCATTTGCATTTTCGGAGGGATTCATCTGCCACGACCAGGTAGCGACCCAGAGCGCGGGGAGAAGCCTCCTTCCTCTCAAACGCTCTTCGGTGTTTGGATCCGCTGGTACTCTTAGTCCCGCTACACCACTGTCCATGTTGTGCGAAAATTATGAAATTTTGGCGGAAATGGCACACGAAGGGGAACATATTTATACTCCTAGGTTAGATGCCTTGCTTCATTTAGGACCTGCCTGGTCAATAAAAACTATATCCAAGAGATTCGCGATATATCAGAGAACGAACATAAGTTCCTTGAGCTTCAGTGTATCCGCAACAATACCATCCTTCGCAATTGTGTACACACTTTGAATGTGCAAATTAAAATCTTGTTGCCATCTGACGCCCAGCCCACCACAATTTGTACGCCTAGAGTGGTTCTAGTTCTGGTCACGGTGAGTAGCCAGTGACCTGGTCCAGTCTGACCAGTGACTAACCGGAACGGCACTGTGCAGCACCACTACCATCGGTGATCTTTTTCGGCTCTCTTTTCCCTCACGACGTCATTGCAGTGTCCGAAGCACGCTGAGCGACTTCCCGAAATCAGTCGCCAAGCTGCCACTCCCCTCCATCTGACGATCGCACCAGACCGTACTCAAGGAGCCGATCGTCACAGTATTTGCTGTGTTCCGCGTGTACCCACCAGTTTGTCCGCCGCTTATTCCGTGGGGTGGGTGCATGCAGCATTTTTGCTGCGTGTTGCGGCGGACGAGGTGGAGTATCTTAACACGCGCCCTGGAGGGCCTCTGAAAATAACGCGCCCTGGAGGGGGGGGCGGATTCCGCCCCCCCCCCCCTAAGATCTCAGCTCCTATGAAGGCTAGAGCAACGAAATTCACAGGGTGGATGGGCACGATAGTGATCTCTATTGTGTGCAAAGTTCATGACCTTAGGTCAATATCTTCAAGGTCAAATGAGGTCAAAATAACAAAATTTTCTGGTTTTGCGTGGCTTGGCTTGTTATTGTTATGGATCGCTGTGGTTGTGTTTAAATGCTCCAAAATTGGCATTAATGATGTTTTGGACATTACTAATGATGCAATACAGATGTCAGATCCACCATTTGACCTCAGGTCACCTATATAGGAGCACTTTATTAGGTCATTACCTGCTCCAGTTACCGGAACCGGGCTCCCATCCCGACTGCTCCGTTGGGCGGCTCGGCACAATCCGATTCGCAAATAAAGGAGTGAAATACATGAATAAAGTATGGAAATGCTTAGGCTCACAATGACAAACAGTAGATTTCGGGATGTATAGGGAGTAACATGTAAAGTGACATCAATCGCATGACAGTCATTTTAATTTATGACACATTCCAGTTGACCAAGTTTGGCTCTATTAGCCTGTCATGAACTTGACCTGACTTGACCTCGGCGACCTAACATGACTTTTAAATTATATAGCATAACAATATGCATCAAACAAGTCGCTAGTGTTTTCAAGAACACTTCCCTATTGCCAATATACGGGAAGCGCGTCAGCGCCGATTTTTGTGGTCTGGCGCTGTGAATTGTTTTTACTTTAACGGCCTCTAACTTGAAAACTTCTCGGCCGATTTCCACTTTTCTTGCTTTAAACAATGCGCCGGTCATTTCTAAGCAGGTACACGATAAATTTGGCGTATATCGGCCGGAACAATATGGAGTTATGTACGAAAAATCGGAAGGATTGGCGGATTTCGTCATACCCCTCTAGGGCGTGTGTTAACCTGTTATGAACTTGACCTGACTTGACCTCGGTGACTTGACATGACTGGAACAATGTAGCATGACAATGTACATCAAACAAGTCGCTAGTTTTGCCAAGAACACTTCCGTTTTGCTAATATACCGGAAGCGCATCAGCGACGATATTTGTGATCTGGCGCTGGGAATTTTTTTTGACTTTAGCGACCCTTAACTGGAAAAATTTTCGGTCGATTTTCATTTTTCTTACTTCAAACAACGCGCCGGTCATTTATTGGCAGGTAGACAAATAATGGCGCATATCGGCCGGTAAAATCTGGAGTTATCTACGAAAAACCGGAGGGGTGGGCGGATTTCGCCCCGCCCCCTCCAGGGCGCGTGTTAATGCGTCGCCAAGCAGCCTTGACAGAATTAAAACATGTCGGCAGTTATTGCAAAAAGTTGCGCTTGCTTCCTGGTGAAGTGTGCCCACTTTTATTTTAACCGAAGCAATTGTGCTCGTGTGGCTGTTTACTATCATACCATACTAACGCGCGAACCAGCGGTTGCTGCCTCGCCTACAAGCTATACGAGAAAAGCATGTCGACATTGCTTACCTATCAAGCTTCAAATAGTCCAACAATAATGTAATGCTATGGGCTTTTGGAGTGGACGCACACCTCGAGCATTGTTACTCAGCATGCGCACTCCTCCAAAGCCCAGAATGCCCAACTTTACACATCGGGAACATAAAGCTGAGGGAAATACATGACGCACACCAGATGAAATTATTATTTCACACAACGCTGTCCAACAAAACGTTCGTGCTGCATGGGAAGCGAAGGACGAATGAGAAAAAAAGGCTATGCGCACTGTTTAATCTGTATTCGCAAAACACTACAAGTGGACACGTTTTAGTTTTCACATCCGACGAAAAATAGCGCGCGCACGGCACACGCCAATAGTTACGTTTTGGGAGAGGGTTACCTTCACCGTGCTCAGTCGTCCAAGAGACTGAAAATATATTAGAAAACAATAAGACGGAAGGGACAAGCGCACTGCAAATCACGCAAGGAGACATATGCAGGCACAGAGGAACGCTGACAAACTGTATGACCGATTCATAATTTGGGCTTAATGGCGCCTGAACTGCTAGTTGCTTGGCAAGCTTGGTTTCTTGGAAAGCGCGTAAGCGCAAATGTACGCAAACGCAAAGCTTGAGTGCGCACTCACAAACGACGGCACGAATAAAAGAGAACGCGTACGTAATGAAGGGACGAAATCACCTGACGGTGACAGGCTGGTACACTTCAATCTACCACTACTATTACTACGGAAGGGTACATCCACGTAAATGCATCTCCGCGGGACTAAATACGCTTGAGACTCGCACGCAACGTAAGTATGTAAGAAATTGTAGCAAATGTACGCACGAAATAGTACGAAATATTCAGAAGCAGAAACATATGTGAAAGCGAACGTACGTGAAGCCCATGTTCGTGAACGCAGACATACCTGTAACACACAGCGCCAGCAAATATGCATAAGCGAATGAGCTGGGCTGTATTCCCGTCGAGCCTGCCACAGCCAGCAACAGCCCAGTCGGCCACCGCCTGGAGCCCTTGCATCCGCTTCACGTACATGTATTTCAACACGCGTTGGCCATGTACATGTCATCAAGCATGCAAAACGAAAAATATTAGATGGATACAAATTTTTATTGCACCGAAGCAGATAATAAATGCAAGCAAAGGTAACAAAAGCATCGTTCGTATAGAGGGCATCGTATAGAGATTAAGGGACTTTCACCGTGGTACAATATATCACGTACAAGCACATACGGAACTATACAATACATGCATCTGTGCTTATGCACATTTGATATACGGCTATCTTCGCTTACGTGTATTTATGCATGCAGATTTCAATATTCTTCGGGAGAACATCTCACATACTCCAAACTCCTATTTACCTATATGGACACCATTATCATGAATTTGAGATGACAACACTACAACTACATGGCTTTTGCTTTGCTTTTGTTTCACCACCCTAGCATTGGGCACAGCTATTTTTTAGACATATATTGCCACGTGGCTTTGTGTTGGTGGCAGACTGAGCAATTAAATGTGTCGTCCTGCCGAGGGCCTGTGAGAATAAACCCATTGCCTGGGTAGAAATTCAATCGAACGACGTAGCAATGGCCCAGTTATTTCCAGTAGATCTAAGGTTTTGAATCGGATTATCTCGAACACCGACAACCACGGTTGGAAGAACAGTACTCCCCTGCATTGCCGCCATCCTAACAAAATAACCTAAGCAGTTGGGCAAACCAAAGCAACAAACTGAAAGCATTCGGCGCCAAAGCAAAAGGAAGATTGCTGTCCGACAGCCAAAAACAAATGTTCTCGAAATCCCGGATACCAACACACGACTTCAGCCACACCTACAACACTTTTAAATATGGTATACATGAAAAGTACTTCCCTACCATAATAATGCATCACGCAACATTGCATAACAATCCATTTGAACTAACAACACCTTCGGCATTGTCAATATTCGTAAAACTCACCGAGAAATCCATCCAGCAATCTCCGAAATCAAAGTCGAAAAGCAGCTGAAGAAAAACCCATACCGTTTTGAGCGGTGTCCGTTCTTTTCTGAGTGGCAACAGCTTCAAAACTAAACCAATCACTACAGTCTATTATTACCAACATGAAAGCTCGGGTTTACGAACCAAAACCTTCGGCATTCGCATTAAGGAGCATGATATTTTACCCATTCCAACACCGTTCAACGTAGTGTTGGTTGGTTACTGGTTTTACGACACATCGACCGTTGAGACATGTAGCGTCGCCAGTCTCTCACGCCGATTTGTCGCGGGCGAAGAGTAGCGACAGGTGAGACTCGAACCCACAATCTTTCGATTGTGAGGCAACCAACGTACCCCTAGACCACTTGTCCCCACATCCTAGGGTGAAGAGTAAAGACAATTGTCTGGACAGGACAATGGTCTGGATGATAAAGGCCCAGGACAAATTTATCTTTAGAATTGTGGATCTCATTACGCACTTATAAACCATGCATTTTTTTAAGAGCATTACCCAGCGAACTTCTCGAAGCTGAAAAAGCGGTTCAATCACTTCAGCTAAATATTGTATATTACACCCATCCATATCCTACTTCACCAAGTATTCACTGTCCTCATAGCTAGGATGAACAGTTGAATGAGCAGTGTTAATTTGACGGTGCCGATTACTGATACTGATTCACTGAACTATATGGTACTTGACATCACTTCAAACAACCATTTCAGAGGATGAATGAACGTCAAGAATGAATGCGACCAAATGGCAGTTGGCTATGTTCGTTCAATCCCACCACCTATGTCCTGTCTTGGCGCTGCCTAGGAGCTGTTTGCAAATTAAGTACTTGAAATACGTGGCATTCTTACAGGACAAGACGCTACGATTCTCTGCATTTCTCTTTTCTCTATACGTCCCGCTTGAACTTAAATTTCCCCAAATTGCTTGAACGAAAGTCGGCCTTTTTCTTCTGAAATTAAAGGCACAATTATCAGCTGGACCTATCCTACATAGACGCAATGTTTTATGGTGAACAACTGTGAAGTTTGCAGGATGATGTGTCCTGCCGTCGATGCAATTTGCACTGCATCCACAGCAGGCAAAATTGCATCGACAAATGACACGGAAATGGCCACGGCCTATCGGATCGCCTCCTCACCTGCCCGAGATTGCACGTACAGCACTCTACCACTGAATTGCCCGCACATGGCTCGAACGGAGACATCCGTCCACTGTTATGTTGTGGACTGAATAAGTCACACCGAAACAACACCCTAATTCATTCAACGGTACTCTATAACGGGGTCCTAATGCGGCAAGCCACATATTGTTAGCCCGCCCCGTCATTCCGATCAGATGCTCAAACCCCGTTTCGGGGGGGGGGGTCATTATAAGTCACCTCTAATCTTCAAACTAGGTGTCGCATGAAAACGAGGTGTCATAGGAAAGCGTTCGACGAGTAGGGCCAGAGACCATCCCAAAATTGCATCCTGCAGAAGGTGAAGTCACTAGAAGGTATGTGATCAAGATTGACACGGGCATATGTCATGTTTATGGCCCTGGGAAGTTCACTTTGGGGAAAGTTAAAAAACAATACATAATTATAATAAAGGAAGGCGATGTGGAAGACGACCCCAAAATGTTTGCCACCCATTTCTTTTTAATTTACATGATTGACGTTGTTTTATTAATTTTTATCTCTAATGCGCAGTGCACTGAGTAACGTTGTTTTAAGGAAACCTAACCTGGTACAGTGCTTACCATAGCCAGAGTTGTATATTTTAGCAATACTAGGCAAATATGCGAAACAAAGAAGTCATGAAAAATGAGAAGAAAAAAATCCCATGGTGGGCTTTGCTATCTCTAACGATAAGTGAAAACTGAAATGTTCAATCAAATATATCTACATGTTAAAGCATGACGACTGGTTGAACGCTATTTTTTCGGTGATCTCACGTGACCTTTGTAACGAAGTTAGTTTCCGGGGCATCTAAATCCTCTAAATTCCTCCCCCTACCAACTCCGTGCCGGTCCCAACAAGCTTGCGGCATGTAACCTGTGTCCCTCCGTCGCATACTTATTGGCCGACGCCCAGACGAGGTCGGCCAGTGGACATTGCCCGCCCTGGCTTCCGGCCACAGCCACCGACCGTCCCGGTCACAGCCAAGGTGACCCCCCAGCACCGCGGCGCGCACCGTCAGATGGCGAATGCCGTGTGAAGTGACGTGACGTCAGTGGGTGATGTAGGAGCCCTATGGACAGGCGTGTCAATGATGTCTATACCAGCTGTCAGTGGGCTGTGGAGAATTGCACGTCGTAAGTCGCTAGAACGTCAGGCGCTGTGTCGCGCCAGACAGAGGCTACAGTGCCGCCCCTCTGCCAGTCAGTTGTTGTTAAGCAACGTCCTATGAAATGCTGACAGCTCACTGTCCGACCCCGATACAGCAAGAGCCATTGTCCTCGACTCGGGGCTGATGCCCGGGCCCTGCGCGGTGCAGTAGTGACGTGATTCGACGTGGTCACATGATGACGTACTGTCTGCCATTTCGAACGCGCCGCGAGAGGCACTCGTTCATTTTCTCGTCGACGGGTGCTTGAGACGGGCGGTCGCCCCTAGGGCGGGCCCGGCCTGTCCTGCCCTGCCCTGCCCCACACGTCGGTACTAAGGTACGCCTGGACTCTGTCGGACTCGTTATGTCGGTAGAGATATAAAGTGAGGGTGAGATTGTTGACCTGTCAAAATGAAGACATTGTATTAATACCTATATCATGCTGCGCTATTAACGTCTCAAGCATCATGGCCGTTGTTTGACTAATAGCCCAATATAGAAGTCCTGGCTTTGGAGGAGCGTGTCAAGAGATGTGAGACCAGAGCTATGAAATTGGAAGCCGCGAGCTGGTGAATTAATTATCCTGGGGTTATCGCAACGCTGAGGTCCATAGTCTATACACGTGCCCAATGGAAGTAAGCTTGGAGGAGCAAAACTTCATTACATCTTTATTAACTCGGCGACCGTGGATGATCTGACCTCACACTTTTCACAATGTCAAATAGATTTCAGGAAAGGTATGTCAGATTACGGCGCGCCGCTTTTTCACTTCCCACGGAAAACTTACAGAGGGTGGGGCGTACAAAGACCCCGAGACGGCGTGAGTTAAAACGTATAGTTGTTGTTCCACACCAAAATCATCTAGCCATGAAACCATTTTTCCTATTTCCGTCCTATGTCCTGTCTCCGAAGAGCTAAATAAACACGCAGTTAGAATCTCAACTGTGGAAGATCCGTGGTTGAAAGTTAGTTAGTTATTAGGGCCTTAGGGCGCATCGACTACCGTGGTTGAAAAAGACGGGCGCAAACTTGTGTGGTAGTAATGAAGAAGTGTTGTCACAACAATGTAGCACATTACACTTTGATGTTCTTCGTGCACAATACCTGCCATAACTGTCTGCGTGCCAGCGTTGCAGCTCTTCGCAGGAGGCGCGAAAAAGCGCATATTCGCGTTATAAAGGCTTAGATCATAGGCGGAAACATATGAAGGCGCATATGTGGTACTGCATGCACGCCTTGCGAAGCCGAAGCAAAAACACTTTGCCCACAATCGCATGATTTTGTGGACTCAGGACACAGCGGCAGCGTGGGCCATTTTGTGCGGCATTAAGGCGCAGCGAAATGAGCGTCCACTGCACCATCCGTACCACTAAAACGGCTGGTTTGACTATTTCACTGAATCTGACTCACCGAAAAAGCTTTTAACTCGTAGTCGCAAACGCAAACTGCACAATTCCGTTTCATCTTTCCGTCCCATTCGTACGCAATATCCACCAATCGTCCCACAAGGGTCGCATGAAGTGACCAGAATGATGAAACATTTGTTTGGAATCGGAGCATCGACATGTTACCGTGTTTTCTAGACCGTTACGAGCCCTTCAGAAGTCGTGGAAACGACGTGAGCATTATATACTCCTGTATTAAGTCGCATTAACCCGTCCCGTCTCGGGGGAGGGGGGTCTTCAACCCCCCCTCGGGTTTTTCGCGGATAGCGGACGAACGGCGCGCGGTAGCGCGCCCAAATTTGGCATACCTTTTCCCCACATCAATTTCACATGCTTATTCAAAATTGTTAGGTCAGGTCATCTAGGGTCAACGAGTTAGTCGAGGTCAAGTGAGGTCACCTCCAAAAAAGTTCAACCAGTCGTCACGCTTTAACGGATACAGATATTTTAATGAAACTTTCAACGTTTGCTTATCTTTACGGATGCAACAAAACGTACGAGTTTAATTTTTCATTTATTTTCGTTTTTGACTACATATAAATTTTGCGTATTTGCCATATTGCAGTTCAAACACAGGATTCTGACTAAAGTAAGCATTTTTTATGAGTGCAAGTTGACTTCAAACATTTCTCGGTCTGCTCTACAGATTGGAAAAGGAAAATTAAAGAAAACTTGAAAATTCAAAATTTTGAAATTTTGAAAAATGAATTCTATATTTTTCGGGGGTCAACAAAATTATACCCCTGGTCGCTTTCGTTGTCCTTTTCTCATTCCAAATACTTTGTTTTCATATATCCCCAAAATGAAACCCCCAGAGTAAAAAAGATAATGTAAATCGTGAAAGTCTAGCTCCCTTGGTGACGTCACATTTGGGGGAATTTTTTTTTGGTGGTGGACCCGAACCCTACTCGTCGAGCGCTTTCCGATGACACCTCTTTCGTTTTCGTGCGATGCTTAGTTTGGATTTTAGAGGGGGGTCTTCAACCCCCCCCCCCCCCCGAGACGGGGTGGGAGGATCTGACCGGAATGACTGCGCGGGTTAATGGCTTCCAACAGAAAATTAGGGTATTGACAATAACTAAAGGTGGAATAATTTATCCGCAGTATATATATATATATATATATATATATATATATATATATATATATATATATATATATATATATACATATATGTGTGTATATATATGTGTGTGTGTATATATTGGTTGCAGCAACACATATATTAACTAAGCAAAACGGTGAAAGTTTGTTTACTGTGGAAATGAGCTACGACTAGAGCAGAAATTAGCAATATCAAGCATGATGAATACTATGTCTACCCAAGTTATACACCACAGCAGAAAAGAACGGACGTATGATTGAAAACCGCTCCGGCAGAAAAAAAAACACGAAATTCCCTCCGCGGTGAATTGCGCTATAGCGGTGCCGGCACAACGAATCCGCAAATCCGGTTCGTCGTCCAAATGCGGACCGACCAACGCATCACGCGCTAACAGTGCCAACACTGGTCACACATGCATCACACCATGGAATGAAGCCATACATTTGGAGATAGGATTCATCATCTGGGAATTTCGACGTTACACCAAATCAGCAATATCATCGGAATCATTTGTTGCTACGGGAGCAGGCGGTGATGACGGGCGGAGTAAATGTTGCCGGCATATCCCGATCACGATGAAACAGCTTACAGGCGCCGTACACCTTACGTTACGAAATCGTCGCCGTTTTCAGAAGCGTAATGTCGACGCGTCCACGCGTCAACCGTCGTGACGCGGTGAGGATCTTCGGCAGTATGGCTCGATTCTATGGTGCAACAAGTGCATACATGCGCCCTGCGGTTGATGGTATTCTCGCACAAAAATTATACACCTACCTGTCGTACTGGCGCCAGTCCGTCTTCAGCACCGGTTCAGCACAATCCAATGGCCGCTGCACAGCCACAACAGCTGGTGCACAAAAACAAACAGAAAAACAAGCTGCCAGCGAGTGACCTAACCGGCCGCGCCACCGTGAGCCCCCAAGAGGTCGCCAGCCTATCGCTAGCGGCTTCGGATCCGCCGCAGACACTCGGCGGCGATATCTGGTCCGGCTGGCCTACCCTGAGTGTGTGCGTGGGTGTGTGTGCTTGCGTTAGTTCCTACAAATTTTGAATTTTCACCAGCAACCCAGATTAACCACCTAGCAGTTACCGGCCTGCATCAGGATGAGGATAATTTAGTTAATTTGGAAATGAGGGGGCATGTTTAATTTGCATAGTTGTTTAATTTGAATACATTTGAAATCAGAAAACTAAAAACAGCACGACACAATTTACGACAACATGATCGCCAAGACAGGATGTTCAGTGTCAGCCAAGCTCGAATTTAGATAAAGATAAACCTCGACGAAGTTGCTCGAAGCGATATATCGGCAACGATATTGCAGCGGGCGGCCGTGGGTGGCCTGAAAAGGCAGTGCAACGTGTATGCTTTCAGATATGAGAGCGCAGCCAGCAAGAAGCGGCTTGGCCTTCATATGATCAAGAGCAGACTCAAGATGCAGATCAGTACTGCGAGATGAATTTCATGAAATACTGAAGTGGCATTTAGAAATGACACCACCCACAATTTCATCAATGGCCTTATTTTGGTGGCATAGGCTCCACTGAATGCACCATGAAGCCACATCACAATCACGCTCCGAGCAACAAATTTCATATACACAAGGATTTTTTATGAAGGAACAGACAAGTTAGCAAGATGGGGACCGTCGGCACCAACGATTAAACTACCGAAATACCATAGCGGACTGGCTGCGAAAGGGCGCGCGCTTTGCCGGCGGGCTGACACTGAACACGCTGCGGTGACACGACACGACACTGGCCCGAACGCTACCGTTACGTTACCATGTCCCGGCTACCGTTACGTTACACACTCCAGTTTCCGTTACGTTGTCAGCTGGCGGGCGTCGTGCGAACAGTGTACGAGAATACCGTCAACAACTAGCTACCGACACATGTACACAGGGGAACACCGTCTGTCTGTTGATAAAGGCCCAGTGGTGCGTTCATTACGCGATGCTTGCTTCGAATTCGGAGAAATCGGATAATGCTGTAAAAACTAGAAAACGTGGGCCTTCAAATCCCGTATACCAGGTTAACCGTCTAAATGTTTCCGAGAGCAATCCGTGGGGCCGCGATGTTTATGAGAGCAGGTATCGTTTTTTTTTCTTCAAACGAACATGTGGCATTCTTGAATGCTCCAATGTTCTTTTTTGTACAGCATAATAGGAAATAATCGCTTGCGTCCCAGTTCGTATTTAACGCTGCGATTCAGCTACTTTGTTCTGCATTCACAACCGAATAAGCAATTTTGGTTTGGGATTCGCTTTCCCCAAGGGAGGACATCATTTCACAAAATTATTGAAGCAAACCGGAAATGAATGCCTTTAAATGAACAATACCAGGCGTAGACGTCAAAACCGGCAGACGTTATACATGGCAAAGAAAACTGGGATAAAACGTCGTTGCTATGTATAAAATGGCACATAATTGCAGACTGCAGAAACGCCACAGATCGAGTATAGCACACTTACATTAAACTATTTTACACTTCAATTGAAGTTGAATTTCCATTTTCCAATTGGTGCTTTCCATTGGCACCAAGAGCAGTTACTGTAACATGATGAAGACAAAGTACATTGTTAGGGAGCGTCTGTACATTCTAGCATAGCAATATCATGCTCATAGATTTCATCGAATGGAATAGCCTCAGTGACAAATTATTCGTGGAATAGGGTGAAATATACCACTTTCTGAACACTGAATTCACATCCCTCCTAACGGAGAATCGACATCGTGCTTCGTGATTTGGCGCGAAGTCTTCATGTATAATTGTTAGCAGAATCTTGTCGATAAGTTTCATGCTGATCATTAACGTTGCGGACTGTGATGAACGAAAATCTGTTAGCACATTTTCATGTAAGAGGATTGCCTCCTATGCGGTCTTTTTTACAATATCAGTTCATACGGATATATATTTTGTATCGCAAAATATAAATATTTTTGTATATATTAGTTATTCCCAAATTAGTTCTCACAACAAAGGGAAAAGGTGAGCGATGATCACGCCGTTGGATACAAATTGTTTGAAGAACTTATAAGCTATGTAAAGGGACATCGTTCCCATGGCGAATTTCGCAATCCTACTGTACTGGTTTGGACATCTCATGCCTAACGAAAAACCATTATGTTAACGCTGAAGGCCTTTTAGTAAAGACATTGTTCCATGCAATGAACCAAATTATCACAAACAGGGAACCAGCAATCAGAAATAACTGCCTCGTTATTTACGTTTAAAGGGTGCAGCGACTGCACTGTTCATATAGCGCCCATGCAAATAACCGCTCAAGATTAGAGCCATGCCATGTGCGCCCTGAAATGCGTCTCAAAGAGCATGCAAAATGGACCAATATAATTGATAATTCCACTGCAAAGTAAAATAGTTCCTTTGGGGTTTAAATCTCATAAGACCTAACGGATATTTTTTCGACTAAGCTCTCGGAAACCACAATTTAAACGGTTGACCTAGAACAGGGAGAATATCATATCATAGCTTCGAGTTCGCCGACACAAAGGCCGAAGGAATTGAAATGTCACAATTGTGAGGCCTCTTGGGTCAAGCTTCATCAATCAAGGTTTCTCCGTATGGTAATACAATTGACGTTGAACGTAATATCCGATTATTACTTCAGTATCTGCAAGCCAAATGCATCCGGATGCAAGTGAGGTGTTGTAAATACAATCTTCAATTTAGCCTATGAGATTATACAATTTGCGTCACCCGAACGTCACCAGTACTCAAATGACATTCAGCACGCGTCCGGTGGCCTCAACGCGAGATAAATCCATCCGGGCACTGGAAATTTCGTTACACTTGTCAGCATGCGCCAATTAGTATACCAGCCGACACCACGAGAAGCACCGGTCTGGATGGCCGATGTCGCCGTGTGAGGCACGCGGGCGGGGTTTGGGTCGACGGTGTTCCCCTGCTCTTATCGCTAGTGGTGCCTACCTGCGCCAGCTCCTCCGTCCGATGTGCCGGGCTGGAATACACCTCCGCCGGCACCTGTACACAAACGGCGACGTCACACGTGCTGTCCATGCCACCGCCAGCTCAGTGGCACATATATCGTCTCTAACATGCATATTCGGCGGCTGGCTGTCGAACCTGATTCTGACCCAACATCTCCTAACCCGTATTTGTCCCCCCCCCCCTTTGCTATTGTGAACATAAATGCATTCAACTTCATTATTTAAAAACAATGCCGAAAACCATTTAAGCATTGGAACCAACTCTCGGGGTTTAAAGCGAGTCCGTATATTCACCTAATGCAATGATTGGTCGGTTATTGGTTTTACGACACATCGACCGTTAAGACATTTAGCGTCGCCAATCTCTCACGCCGATTGGTCCCGGGCGAAGAGTAGCGACAGGTGAGACTCGAACCCACAACCTTTCGATTGAGACGAGCAACTTACTCCCAGGGCTACCCGTCCCCCTCCTATTGCAATGAATAAAATGCAAATGTAAGATATGCTTCGGGCTCTCCAGTATCAAGGCTTTCCATCTGTGTTTTGTATTTCATCCTAGATTACGTTATATAGATCAAAAGACAGGAGGAAGATCTCTCAAAAAATATTCCTGCATTTCCTACATTTAGCCCGCCAGCATTGTGTATTTTCTGACCGGCCAGGCGAGAAGTAACTAATCATGAAATTTGGACGTTTCGCAGAACAGGTGCTGGAGGGGAAAGCTAACCAGAGACATTAGCCTCAACACTCGCAGAGCCGCAGTCAATTTTACCTTTTCATCAGGTTTTTCTGCGATAACGTGCAAATGGCCTAAAATATTGCTTAAGTTTGCATACCTTCCGACAATTGAACACACACACTGTGCACAACGTAGTTCAGGCATGTTGAGGTTCTGGAGTTAGGATCCATGAGTTAGTTATTGGGGTTTAGGGGCGCATCGACTACGTCGGTCATGCAGCGCCCACGGATCCATGAAAGGTCACGACCTCGTCTTAATGTGTTTTTCAATGTCCATTAAAACACTTTTCATGAATAACCCGTATAGGATAGTCAAGTGAAGAACGAGTGCATACGTGTTTTGTACTGCAATATAAAAATTAGGTACGGTCAGTAGGTCCAACGGGAGTCTAACTTTGACGAAAAAAGGTGTCTTGTGCGTAGCTTTTAAGACTAATGCCCTTTAGATGACTAGTTGCAATGGCAAAGCTTTTTGTTTGTGATTAGTGTCGTCAGAATGCATGTAAAAACTGTGTTTCTATATATTTATATATTTAGCTATGAAAATATCGAGTTCCTAACCGTAATTTTGTCATCAGAATTATCGTAGGATGCCGTTCAGTTCTGCTTTGACGATATCCATTATCTTTTCCCGAGCACATCACTCTCGAAGCTCGTCAGTATAGTCAAGTGTATACAGTCACGGACTTTTCTCAAGAAGCTGCTACGCATATATTGCAACATCTGTCACGAAAGAACCCTAGAAGGTAGTTAAAAAGCAGATTAAAATTGCTTTGTTAATTGCGGAACTACGAAACCCGCATCTTCGGCGACCTCATCTAAGGTAACCTCAGGTGAGAAAACTGGGCAAACCAAGCATACCGTGAAAGAATTGCATGCATAGTTTTGAATCGAGTTAACCTTTTGGAACCCAATACACAATAGTACTTTGCCAATGGCAGGTGAGGTCACAGTATGAAACATACCGAGCGTAGAATTGCTAGAAGCGTTGCAAGAAAACGGATAACTGTCAAAATGGCATTGTTAGCAAAGTTAGTGAAGCATTTTCACGCCGACATCGTTCCTGATGTGAAAGTTCCTACGTTTTATTCTTCACTATTTCTGTTCATTTTATCCCTCGGCATTTTTCGGTAATTTTGTAGACACATGAACATAAAGAAGAGACATTTGGCTTTGCACCGGTGTCATCAAATTCCGCTCCCATAGGGTGATCAGCTTTGAAAGGATATAGTCAGTTTGAGCAATTCACCACACACTTCCAAGGGGTTTCGCCTTGGCTTCATCGGTGACTTCGGCCTGGGTATGGTTCATGTTATCAGACCCAGTCTTCAGCTTGCGTATCGCTGACATTGAAGTACAAAATGCATTTGCTTTGCAGCCCGCACCTGAAACCTACGGGAACGACCAGGCGACAACTACACACCTACACACCTGACACTGATCTCTCCGACTTGACCATGAGGCTTAGTCAAAAGGGTAGACAAAACAGAGTTCCAAGCAAGTAAGTAATCAAGGGTGGAGCTACGTCATCCGTCTACGAAATAACAGCCCTTACTGAGTCGACCGGCCGAAGAAGACGGGTGGAACAATGGAAAAGGAAGGTTTTCATATTAGCATTCTTGCTGAATATGACGGATTTTCCTTAAATGTTCCATGCATTTCCGGCATCCCTAGCTCTGACAGATGTACGGCGTCACTTCGTTACAAGTGACCAAGACCATGGCATTAGCCAGTTGAAGAAAATCGCTTTACGATAAGGTGGTTTAGGGTGGATGGTAACTCCTCGTCCTCGAGTGTAAATTTGTATCCACTAAAACATTGTATATACACAATCATTATCTCCCATGCTTTCGGAGCGCGGATTGCATGTTAAGTCGCTTTATTAAGGAAGGGTTTCCTTCATTTTTTTATTGTCGGCAACCAACTGGTATAAGATGAAATAATCACCTACTTGAGCATGGCCGTCCAACACAAAGATGCCCAACAAAACCAAGCAACTTCGAAGTTCACGATTGCTTGGCCATTGTCCAACTTGTCCGAGATTAAACTAGATCAATGGAAATGTTCTCAGAAATGTACCTAGCATGACGTCGATATTCCAGAGGCTGAGCACATGAACTATATAGGAAGTTGCGCTCTTTCGAACGGCTTGTTTAGTTGTTAGACTCGGTTCAGTCGCCACATCATTCGTTTACCCAAGTTACCACGGATGCCAGCAAGATTCGCATCGGGCTATCCCGAGTTTCATCAATACTGCAATCGCTGGCCAGTACCGTGTCAACCGATAAGCCTGCGAATTGTTCACACAGAAAATGGAACACCCATGTGGTACACTAATGCAACATGCAAATAACGTGTCATCCTATCAATTACATCCTATTATTAAGACGCATCGGCAACGTTGATAACCTTGGTTGACTATTTGTTTTACGACACATCGACCGTTGAGTCATGTTGCGTCGCCAACCTCTCATGCCGATTGGTCGCGTGCGAAGAGTAACGACTGGTGAGACTCGAACACACCTTTCGATTGTGAGACGAGCAACTTACTCCTAGACAAAACATCCCCTTAGTTAAGCACACACAACACGTGAGTCGTGTGCAGTATAGGAGATTCCGTTCTGTCGAGACCCACCTTGACTGTGATCCGCCGCGAACATGCCGCCCATCGACTGGTCAGACTCGTAGCTGCCCTCATAGTTCACCACTTGGCCAAGCGCAGCCTCCAAGCTCACATCGTCGTCCGCAATGTCAATATCAACCTTCTCCACCTTCACGTGCTCTGGCGGGGGCGGCAGCGGCAGCGGCGGCGGAAGCGGCAGGGTGTCCGGCGAGGGCTCAGGCGCCGTCGGCGGCGCGGCGTCGCCGGCCGGCGAGGGCATCGCGTCCGCTGACGGCTCCGAGCCGAGCGGCGTGGTGGCGCCGCCGCCGCTGGAGCCGGAGCGCTGTCGCCTCCGGCCGGGCGAGCCGGGCGGCCGGTCGGCGGGCGCGGGCGCGGGCAGCGGCGGCGGCGGCGGCGGCGGTGGAGAGTCGGACAGCGTCACCGGCTCCACGTACGGGTCCAGCTCTACGTGATGCACAACTGGCGGCGGTAGCGGCGGTGGCGGCGGCGGCGGCGCGGCCGACATGTGCCGCTTGGCCGGCGTCACCGCCGGCGAGGTGGGCGGTGGCCGCTTGGTCGGCAGCTGTGGCAGCGAGCGTGGTGTGGACATCGGTGGAATGACAGAGCGGTTCTGCGGCGTGCGGTGCGGCATGGCTGGCTGTGGTGGCGGCCGGACGGGCGGCGCCGGTCGGTGTGGCGACATCGGCGGCACGGACGAGTCCTGCGGTGGAGACCGGACGGAACGTCAGCGAATGTCACCGGGCTCACTCTTACGACAAACCAAAACGTGTCCAAAATATCAACTCACTCAGTACACACATCACGCATGATAATTCGGCAGGATTCCATTCCAGGCAAAATTTATTCTGGTTTGATGCATGTATACCACTTGCTTAGTTGCCCAAAGTAAATGATTTTGTTGTCAGAATTATCCCCACTGCATGTCATTAGTGATGCGTCAACGACGCTTCAAGTCGGTCGGCAAACTCTGCATTCGCGGGAAGCTCAACGTGACAAACCGTGATATTTCGAAGAGATACATCACCCTGTTAAGCTTGAGACTGGTAATCGGCCGGAAAGCCAGGAGATTTGGAAAGAGAAGGGTTGAGTTTGTGTTCGCGTTAGGCACCGCAGCCTGTCACCTTACCAAATGGAGTGAAAGCAGCACCAGTTACAATGACTTGTCATTTAGTATCCAAGTGTCCCGAGGGAAGAGCAGCTGAGGTTGGCCCATTAGTCCCTGCCCGCCATGACATGCATGATCCTCTAGAATGACATCTAGCATCCTTTCATAGCGGTGAAACAATACAGCGGAACACGAAATTATGCACAAGATGTATTAACTCACGCGCCTTTTGCCTCTCACATAACAAGCACAGGAGGGGTGGTGGATGATTCCCTTCTCCCTAAGATCTCATAAGCTAATAAAGCTAAAGGCACACAATTTGTGGTATACTGCGGCTGTAGTGAACCGGCCGCTGTATGAATTGTATGGCCCAAGGTTGGTTGGTTATTGGTTTTACGACACATCGGTCATTTGGCCATGTGGCGCCGCCAATCTCTCACGCCGATTGGCCGCGGGCGAAGAGAAACGACAGGTGAAACTCGAATCCACAACCTTTCGATTGTGGGACATACAACTTGTATTTTTCTTAAATTACATAGGATGAACTTCTTAATTTGTACCGAAGTTCTAAGATTCATTGCAATATACCTGCCCGTATACGAGATATCGTCGAAAAGCAGTGCGGGTGGGCGGATTCCGCCCACTCCGTTCGGTGTTTATGTTAACGTAGTGCAAGCGTTGCGGTCATTAAACGTCCATCTGAGCTGTCACACTCGAGCGCCCCGGCCAGAATTGTGCCGAGTTTCGTCGTCACTGGGCAGGAGCGGCAGAGGACGAGGTATGTCATGGGACAGGAGCCGAGCGGCACAGGGGCCGTTGAAGGTAGCTGGCGGCGCCCGCCGACGTGCCAGACCGGTCCTGGATATTGACGAGGTTCAGGATCGAGTTGCGACGACTCGGTTGACTCGGGAATGCACAGATATTGCATATATTCGTCATGCATCTAATGCACCAAGTCAGTCATTCAAAGTCAAAGAAGAAGCATTCATTATTTCTGCAAATTCCAATTGAGCTATCTTAGCGTCCCAGCAGCTTAGTTGAACAGTTCACTTTCAGTATGAAGTGGCCGCAGGCGATCAATGCCTAAAGACAGCGATCCTAGTCTGAGATGGAACATGAAACTTCATATCAGCCGGGTATCATAAAATGCATGGTAAACATACCCTCGCAATAACGTGACGAAATACCCACCTTATCATCATCACCGGTAAGGCCACGAACTTGCAACATCTCAGCCGTCTTGAGAAAGCTGCTGAGCTGAGCTTGTGTAACATTCACCTCGCCATTGTACACGAACTGTATCACTGCTTTGAGATCGACGTACGTCGTGTCTTTGAGGAAAAACACTGGATGCTGACAAGGGTTCTCCTGAAAACGCAGTCAACCATCATTTTAACCATTCAGAGACTTGGTGCGAGATCACAGTATTATCAATCTGACAATGTATGGAAACAACACACTAGATTTCACTCAAAAGTTACAGGAAATCAACATCACCATCATGATTCTAAACAATATGCTGGATCAGAGTTCGGTGGTAACGTGGATGGACCAAACAAACCTGACGAATCTAGTCAGCCATAACGTCCGACTTGTCACACGTAGAATACAGGTTGTCAAACAAGACAGACGTTGTATGACCTGCAAGTAAGCAACCTGAAATGCTTCGTCTAAGTTAAATGATTTGGAAATAAGAAACTCACTGATTTGGCCTACACTGATGACTGGGTCTAGTTTCTGAGCATCTGACGAAGAATACGAGCCAATCAGTCACAAATAATCTGGCCTATATGATATTACCATCAACAGCAGGGCATAAAAAAGGAGTAATAGAGAACTAGCATGGTGGTGTCGCATGTCTGACAGACATCCCCAAGCTGAAAGGGCCTGAAATCCCATACATCCCAGCATGACTATCATTCCATGTCGTGTCAGAATTCTCGAAGTTGGTATCATGGGGTCAACAATTAAAATTGATCAATGAACCTCATCTGACCATGAAGATAATACAATACAGCCACTGATATTCACCAGAGAACACACGAATCTTACGGTGGTGGCGGATTTGTATTTTAGGGCGCGTAGATTGCGATGACCATTTTGCGCCGATATTATCTACCTTGCAATTTCCCTACCAAGTACTATAGCCTTCCAGAGGTAGATGGGAGAATTGTCAAAATCTACCAGGTCCCACATCAAGTGTTCCTTCCGCGCATGTGTTGAAGATGCGGAGGTCACCGGCCTGTGGCCTGTGGGGGCAATCACATCAGCACCGTACCTTGAGCAACTCCCTGAAGTATGGGCTACATGCAGAAAGCATCATTCTGTGAGCTTTCACTTTTTTTCCTTCACAGCACAATGTGATGTCAACAAGCTCCTCATCTTGCCGCAGGTCTTCAAATACTGATGTGACGCTGCTCCTGAAGTCATTCCACTTCAGGCAGAATCTCTGGCTGTCTGCTGCCATCATTATCTGCAATATGAGATAAATTGTCAAGGAAGAAATGTTGATGAATATACTGGTTATGTCGCCCATCCAACCCAGTAATGATTGGATGGTGCTAACGTAAGTTTTTTAGGGATTTCCGTGGTACGGAATGATTCGAAGCCGTGGGTACTGTTTCTATGAAGTTTTGGGATCCAGTGCCAGAACCTTCAGATGGCTCCTAGAACACGCAACACATTCCAAGTGGCATTGTATGAAAAACATGACTGACCTCTGAAACTGTACTGCATATACAAACAAAGATCCAACAGTGGCTTGGTCCTAGGAAAATTCACGACAATTTTCTGATGTGCACTATCTATTGGAACACAACTTGGAAAATAGTTCACTTCATTTATTGTCTGATAAGCTCCTAGATTACTGTTGGGAGGGGACAACCAATGGTGTACGATTGTAAGTGGTTCACGGACCATTGTTATCTCAAACGTAAGAATCGTTCTTGTTCACCTACATCATTCTTGTTGATATGTGCTCATTAAGTTTCCACGACTTGCTCCTACATTGTCCTAAAATTACTTCACCATTAACTGTGTGGATGAAGAAAGAAGTTGCTTGGGAATAGTGAAAAATTGGAAGAAAATAAAGGGTAGCCACTGAAGATTAAAAAAGCGGAATGCCTTTCACTTCAGTCACATGCATTTGACATTTTTTAGCAGTCATGAATATAATGACAGCCCACACATGTAGCAAAATGGAAAAAACCTAAGACAAGGATGAAATAGCACAATTCCATTAACTGTGAATGTCCAGAAAACAGGTCAATTATTTTACACTGTGCTCCTAAGAGCAAGTCCCATCTTAAGATTGCATTGCAATTTTTTTTTCTTAAAAGGGAAGCTAAACTGAGCTTGGTTAGGTTCCTTCATATATGTTTTTTCAATGCTTTCTGGCTGTGCTCAATGACCATACATGGGTGATGCATACTAGGTGTAGTGACCATATGTATGGTCACTACATGCTCAGTATAAAGATTAAATGTAGAAACTGAGACAATAGCCATGCATGCTTCCAATGAATGTTCACTGATGCTGCGCCCCCAAGAAAGATACTGATTGGTTGGTTTTGCATGACATCATTCACAATTAGTTTATATTATAAGATATATATTTTAAGATTACAGTAACTTGATCAGAAAACACTTGGTGAACATGAGGATACACCCTGCACACCATCATATATTACCATAAGTGTTACATTCAAACTGTGCAAAACACATCATTGGTGACTATTGGATCACATTTTTCTCAACTCAATTTTCCATTGTAAAAGAAAATTATCTAGACGTATTGGAGAAAAAATATGTTGGAAGGAAAGGTGTCACACTGTAAGGCTTCAGTGCACTCAAGTCATCACCAAGTGCCCAACAGGTAGGGCCTGAAACTACCCAAAACATTTATCCCCTCAGGGAGAAGGACATGCGAGAAGGGTTATGCACTCACAACCAAGATGTTTTTAGCTTTGTGGAGTTCATTTCTGTGTTGGGAAAACTGACATTTGTTGGTGTCATGCATACCAATACATTATGTACTCCAGGATTGTGACTAAATGAAATAGTTTATACTGCAGAATGGAAAAAGAACAACATTGGTCAAGTGCTACCACTCAAAGTCCATACCTGAAAACAACTAGCAGTTTCAGCAATCCCTGTATGCTGACCAGTACATCTTTGACCAGTAAGTGGCAATACATCTTTGAAATGCAGTACAAGCTGTACTGCACATGTTCGTCGGTGTTGTGCTAAAACCCGTAAACGGCCTTGCTAAAACCGGCTATGCACAACTTGCGGCGCTTCACATGTGAAAAGACGCTATACACAAGACGTGTGAATAAAGTCAATAATTAATTCAATATTTATTCAATATTGATTCAATAGTTATTCAATATTTCCCTAGT
Organism: Imbricaverruca yamaguchii; assembly: GCA_034440575.1. Taxonomy (NCBI): domain Eukaryota; kingdom Metazoa; phylum Arthropoda; class Thecostraca; family Neoverrucidae; genus Imbricaverruca; species Imbricaverruca yamaguchii. Next base: position 465,989 of record JAOTOL010001391.1, on the reverse strand, counting down.
TGGCAAATCTGGGGGTACTTGGTATCGCCGGAGTAAATATTTGATGCCTAGTTTCGCCAGTAAGTGCTTTGAATGCGCAATCGAAGGTCGTTTTGTTAAAGGGACAACTTTTTAGACACAATGAGCCTGTTCAATGCAAGAAAATCATTTCAAATTTCCTAAAATCCGCCCCGGAGCAAGCAAGTTCTCCGAGGCGATTACACCAGGAAACCAATGTTACTTGTGCACTTTTGCATGACTATCGCATATTTTTTTTGTAAATGTGTGCGAAGATAAACATGCGCCTTGAAATACAACCGCATTTTGGGTTCATCGATGTCAGTGAAGCACAGTGAAAAAAAAATCACCATTTTGCATGGAAAGTCACAGTTAATGGAAGTTTTAGGTTTTCATCCTTGGTGATGACTTCCATCTTTTTGTAAACATATTACAACACAGATGGTGGTTGTTGTGATGGAAATAAAGTGCATGTTTGCAATGTTTTCATCCTTGTCAAGTAATTGTCAGTTAATGCAGGCGAGATTTTGAGCAAAGGGATGGGGCATTACCAGCATAGATAGCCTGATTTCAACTAAAATTATCCTTTGCTCAAGCTCTTCAGAAAAACAGGGAACATTTTATTTGAAGAAAAAAATATTGTTTTCAATTAGAGCTTGCACATAAACCATACAAATCAGGTATTTTGCGTCAGCGATTTATTAAATCTTATACAACCCAATCTGAATGACAACCGGCTGGCTGCATCGACCCATGAGCTGAACCCTTAACAGCGTTGAATATCATGACTGAGTAGTATCTCAGCACTGATTACAGGCAAAGAATGCAAGCATACAAATCTACATTAATAAATACAGAAATACCCAAACCTCGATCCTATTCAGCGACTTACGAGGGCTCAGGTTTGTTTTTCGAAGTCTTGTGTGCGTCACAATTGTAGGCATGTATTTTTAAGAAAAATAGAATTGCTAAAATGTTCCGATATTAATATATGATTCTCTTCAGATCTAAACAGGGAAATAAAGTGAGAATTGTTTCTTCATTTATATTACATTTATATTTATATCACCTTACATGAATAAATTTCACAAATACTGCAAATATTATCACACATTGTTTATCAAGAACATGGGATTAATAATTTCATCCTAAAGCTGGCACATTCCAAGAGGATGAAAAACACATGAAAATACAGGTGAATTTGTGGATGAATACTGGCGAGTATGATGGATAAATCAAAGATCAAAGCAAATATTTGAACGTCTCATCATTTTCTGCACATTATAAAAGGACAAGAGCGCTCTGCCGCGCGCGGTACAATACATTTTTCATATGTTCATCTGTGGGATTTTTCGGCCAGTCTGAAGGATGAAAAATCAAGGTAAACGCGGGGCTTGATATACGGAAGTGCTACGAATAAATCGCACAACTGGGATTTCCCAACTCTCCGTTCATTTTAGTGCGTGAAAATTTGCACCAAACCACTTCCGAAGGATTTTCTTATGTGCCATATTTTTCACAACGCAAGAGCTTCTGACGTGTGGATGCTTGGAACGTATGCTGTAAATGGAGGCCAGTTCCTCGGTGATATGGCTCGGAAATACTATAAGTGAACAAAAATATAATTATTTAAAGTTCATTTTCTGATTTGAGCACACAAAATACCCAACACGTGCACATTTAAGTGAAAATTATGGTGTTTTTCAAGTGCCATTTGTCGATAGCTCACTGGCTTTTTCCTTCATCACAGGTAACAACCTGAATGCCATAATTCTCCCTTGTAATGAAAATATTTGAACCTAGTTTTTTCATGGCATTCTTTATATTGTTCCAGGTCCTTTCCAGTATAATAGCTCTCCCAGCTGTGCAGGTTAAATGTTAAAAAATTGCGAAGTGTGCATTGTGTCCTATGGCACTATAATTTGTCACGAAGGTGCAAAACATTGCTGTGCCGAATTTTGGTTACATTCAATTGTTTCCATTGCCTTGCATTTGGCATACACGTGCATATAGTGCAGCGTGAGTTCTATGTGTACTGCATTGAGCCGAGTTAACTACCTCAGCCTACGTTGCACAGGTGTGTGGTACAATGTAGATGAGGCATATCTCAATTTACATTGGTGATATATTAGTGGCAGATCTGCATGTGCTGTTCGAAGGAAAGCATATGATCAAGGTAGGGCGAGTTGATTCTAAGGTTGTTCTGCTTTGTTGGGAATGGGAAAATTCAGAGCTGAATGAGGCTGAGATAGATATTGTGGGGGAGAGACGGTATTAGGTCTAAGGAGGCCGAATGGGCTGCCCGCCATGCCCAAAGGGGAACGCCACCTCATCTGCTGGAATGCTACCCCTCTGGCCTCCTTCCATCCCTTACTGTTGAAGTGCCACCCATCCGGGAGGTCGGAGTGCACCCCTCCCCTTTGGTCCCCGCTTCCTAGGAAGGCAAGTTAGTGCCACCCCAGCACATCTTTAGCCTCCACCAGCCCCACAGCTCAGCCACACACACCCCGTAAATTCCTGTATCTGACCCTATTTGACACTGAATTATGTGATGCTGAATATCCCTACAGGGGAGGAGCCTTAGCATGTTGCAAGGTGTGGACAGGGCAGAAATTATGAATCCAGCACCCAATTATATTGGCATGAGGACAAGTTTAAAAGAAACTATGAATTTACCGAAGAAGTAGCTAAAATAAGTAGCCAAAGAAACATGAAAGATAATGCAACTATGAGCCACTGGGGCCAATGGCATAGGGACAGGGCAGTCGTCCCCCCCCCCCCCCACTTTGAAGCTGGTGGGCAATATCTGGCATCTTTTCATCTCCTCCCCCTCCCTCCCCCCCCCCCACCCCCAGTAAAAAAGTATTTCAGTCTCATGGTACATCCTGCTGCCTCCCCCGCCTCCACATAAAAAATGTTCCTTATGGCCCTGACAGGTGCCAGTTTGGTTCCACTTTGTGGACATTAGGAACTAGCTGTCCACAACATTTGTCAATTAGATATCCATGAAATAATGAAAGGAAATTATTTTCTCCCTTTAATACCAGTTTATGCTATTTTATAGACTGCTCTGCATACTGGCAATGCCAATTGTGAGTGATAGCTGGTTCCAATGTTAACTACCCTGCTAGTAAACAAACTGTCTTGTCTTTATCCTGATATGATTAACTTTTATAACTCTTCGGCAATGATTGAGTGGTAGCTGGTTCCAATGTTAACTACCCATAAACAAACTTTTTCTATATTGCATAACTTTTATTTAATTGGTGGTCTCTATTAACTAATTGCATAATTTATATTATCCTAAAGATGTATCTGTTGCTTGCTGACCATGTATAAATTTAAATACCTTGATGAGACCTCCACCTATTTTTCTGTATCTAAGTGTACACACATTCGTATCTTTTTTAATATCGTCTCATATGCTACGTTGCTCAAATTACTAATCCTCTTTTGCACTCTCTAAATATTACCAACTTTTTCCATAGCTATAAGGGATCAAGCTCCACTATTTAAAATGTGGCCAGAAATTTTGTTATTGCTTCTGTTGAATCCAAGCCGCATTGGGGATATGCGAAATAATTATCTCCGTGAGATAGTACAATTTTGGTTTAGCTGTTGACTGGTATTCGTAGAAACTATCCACATTTCCAGTCACACTCGCGCATATCGCTTCGAAGTTCAGCCATGCACAATTAAAAGTTGTTATTTGCCTGGTTGGTGCTTCCGTTGATGGCGTCGGTGCTGACTGTTCAGGTGCCTCATTTCACTCTTATATTAAATGTTGACGGTTGTGCTGTATTGTTTATTTACAAAGTCCAGCTGTTTGATCGAGTTGCGGCATGGCCTTCACCAGAGATTATGCTCCCTTGAGACCGAAGGACTAAGGACATAAACACATCACAAAAAGCAAAACAAAAGCAATGTCAGTATTAGTGACATTGCCGTAGTTACAGCTCCAGTTACAGCCGAAAAGCAGACGTAGAAATATGCGGGCAGATGCTTCGAAAGTGCTCTCAGACACAGACACTGTGATACGGTCGTTCTGCGGGCACTGGTTCAGTATTTGAGGACGTGACAGGTCACAGGTATGATGAGTTATCTGGATTGCATAGGTCAGCACTGCCACCCAGGGATGTAGGCTTCGTGATCAGGTCTGCATGGTGAGGACTGGTCAGCGAGGCAGTGGCAAGGTGGGTGGTACCTGTAACACAATGCCAACCAATCAAATACACCCACATGCAGCTCATGACATTTGGGTGAGGCCAACATCCGCATTGTACATGCAGGCTTAAGTGGCAGGTCCTAGATGCACGACATTTATCTTCTCCAAGGGACGGAACAGTCAATTACTTCGCATTTACCTTTGCACCTTTGCACGCATCACGGTCTGCCATCATACGCATTGAGGAAAACCACAGCCATCAAGCACCCTACATGCAGAGGTGAAACAAACACGTCCAAGTATAACATGAAATGTAGGTCTTTGATAGGACGGTGCACAGGTGTCCTTCCGACATGTGCGGCAAGATTAATGTGAAGAAGTACCAAAACAATGGAATTGTCTGTTCCATTTCAAGCGCCGTGGTACATTCATGAACTGAATAAAGAAAGGGAGAAGCAAAGTGAGAAGCATGTGAAGGTACTGATCTCAACAATGTGGTTCAGGAAGAGTGCACGCAACATACAATTTGTCCAAATTTGTATGATTATGTTTGATATTCTGGCCACGTGTTCATTTTATTAGTATGATGACGCAATCTGGGTTTTCATCATGATGCATCTATTCATCGTTTTTCATCTTTCACTTTCTCTTTTGTACTTTTGTTTTTCATCCGCACAGGTACTGAAAAAGTAATTTTAAGACACTGCAGTGAAGGGTCCGTAATACATGTTCCGAAATTTACTCCGACCCATTCCCTGTTCAACTGCCCCATGATGAGTTGTACTTCTAGGGCTGGGATAGCGAATCCGACCAGCTCTATCTAAGAGGAAAAATAAAACCGCCTGTGAGCGGTTTTACAGGGACAATTTGTACTCCTGTTTAGCAGCTCTAGATACTCCTAACTCGATCCTTGCTTCAAGTAAACATTCCAGTCATGAACTAAACAAGTACATAAAGGAACTTTTAATATTCATAAGAATCGTTTTCAGTATTTTTTTCAGCTTTTCCATGCAAAATAACTGCTTCTTGGTGGTGAGAATAAAACTATTTTAGACGGATTGTTTTAGTATAATTTGTATTAAACCATCATATATTCCAAAACAATAGTCCATCCATATCCAATAGTCACGTGGTGTTTGCTGTACCAGGTGTGCGTTAAGCCGCTTCATGGTGTCAGGTGTGCATTTGTGAACTTTGTTGACATCGATTAAGTATACCTTTGTTACCATTTTCTCTACCATTGCTCATGAAGTTGACTTATAACCTCATCCTTCGCTAATAATTTAACCACAGCCAATTTTGGGGTCTTAGGCAGAGCTGTGTATTATGGGTCGGTGGCGAATCGTACGCACAAACTCGGAATGGTTCAAAGGTTGATCGGGCCATGAAATGCATTTTGGGTGCTTGAGATTTTGAACAACAGAAGGTAGCAATAATTCAAATGAATCGCGGGTGAACTCGGCTCATTAATTGGATGACTAGTCCTTCGGAAAAGTGTTTGTTGAAGGATGATCCCGGTGGTGTGGTCCGCCCAAGATGAGTGAGTACAATTCATCCTGAGCTCTGCCAGGAGAAATGTTATTGGTGTATTCACATCACATCATGCCTATTTATCATAAATATTTGTTTGTGAACATTGGGAATACATCACCCACCTACACTCGGGCAATATCTATACACTTTGCAGATATCATGGGTATATTTTTTTGAGTACTTTTGCTACTGAGGGCATTTCCCACCAGGTTGCATTCCTTGTGGGAATGCAACCTAGTTCATGACTTAGCTGACTTAGCTTGCTAGTTCATGTTCAACTGCACCTATTCATGACTTAGCTTGCTGACATTGCTGACTTAGCAGTTAGCTATATGTACATATATATTTGTATGGTACATACAGCATGAAATGCTAACATTTATTTTTAATCCCATTGAAGCAATACTACCTGGTTATGGACAACTCATTTTTTTAGTGCAGCAAAGTTTTTTACATGGCTTAGTTTGTCAACATGTTTATGCATACAAAAATGCTAACATTGGTTTTCAGTCCCACTAAAACAAGGTTAATTGTCAGCAAGTGCATAGCTATTTTTTGGGAATCCAGCGAAAAAATATGTACTCCAGCAAAATAGTTTGTACTCCACTACCAAGAAAAAAATATGGAAATCCTACACTGCTTTTCACACATGAAGCGCCGCAAGTTGTGCGTAGCCAGTTTTAGTAGGGCCCTTTACGAATTTTAGCGCAACACCGGCAGCCCATGCTCTGTACGCTTTGTACTGCCTTTCAAGGATGTGTAGTGACGTTGGATGGTCGGGGCGCTGGGGTCACGGAAACTGCTAGTTGTTGTCAGGTATGGACTTTTAGTGGTAGCACTCGACCAAGCAATGTTGTTCTTCGTTTTCCCTTCTGGAGTACAAAATATTTCATTTAGTCTAGTCACAATCCTGGAGTACAAAATGTATTGGTATGCATGACACCAACAAACTCCAGTTTTTCCAACACTGATTCTCATCTTCATACATCAAATGAAAACCAGGATCATCCCTCGCAAAAGAAATATGAAATTACAACTATGAACAAAAATTGAATAGATGCAGACCACATAACATCCTTTTGTGGCCCTTGATCTATGCCATTCTGCCCAAGGGGAAGATGTTACTATGCAGTGTAGGATTTTTATATTTTTTTTCTTGGTAGTGGAGTACAATTTTTTTTTTAGGCTGGAGTACAAAAAAAAACAGGTATGCACTAACTGACAACTGACCTTGTTTTAGTGGAGCTGAAAACCAATGTCACCATTTTTGTATGCATGAACATCTTGCCAAACTAAGCCATGCCTAAAATTTTGCTGCACTAAAAAAATTAGTTGTCCATAACCAGGTGGCATTGCTTTAATGGAATTAAAAATAAATGTCAGCATTTCATGCTGTATGTACCATGTAAGCATTATATATGTACATATAGCTAACTTCTAAGTCAGCAATATGTCAGCAAGCTGAGTCGTGAATATGTGCAATTGTGTCGAGGAATGCATCTAGTGGGAAATGCCCTCAGTAGCCAAGTACTCCCCAAAATATATTATATACCCATGATATATGGAAATGGGATAGATGTTGCCTGAGTGTAGGTGCGTGAAGCAATTCCAGAGTTCACAAACAAATATTTATGATGAATGGGCTTGATGTGATGTGAACGCACAAATAACATATCTGTTGGCAGAGATCAGGATGACTAGCACTGACTCACATTGGGCAGACCACACAACCGGGATCATCCTTCAACAAACACTTCTCCGAGGGACTGGTCCCACGACTAATGGGCCGAGTTCACCCGCGATTCATTGGAATTATTGCTAACTTCAGTTGTCTTTAGACGGATTGGTGGCCAAGATTTTGAACGCTCCCCAAATGAGTTTCATGGCCCCAGTGGGTCCCGTCGCGATGAGCCGGTTTTACAGCGGAAGTTTCGTCATAGGTCACGTGGTCTCAGGAACAAGATAGAGGGAGAATACCCGGCATATTGATATGCACAAGTTAAAAGCGACCATAAAATAAAATTATCACATCGATTTTAATAACGAAATATGTTTTACTATTCCTGCTGTCAAAATAAGGAGAGTTAATCTTACATCAGAAAATTATAACATGTTTCTGATTTGCGTGGAGACTGCACACAGCTCTAGAGAATATGAGAGCCTACGAACGACTGACATATATATAATTTGTGCTGTTGTTAAATTAGCGAAGGATGAGGTTATAAACAAACTTCAGGCGCAATGGTAGAGAAAATAATAACAAAAGCATACTTAATCCATGTTGACCAAGTCTATAAATATGGGTTTCGGAATATATAATGGTTTAATGAAAATTATACTAAAACAGTCCGGCTAAAATAGTTTTGTTCTCATCACCAAGAAGGATATTTTGCATGAAAAAGCTGAGGGAAGGAATTCAAACCCATTCTCATTCTCATTATAAGTTCCTTCATGTACTTGTTTAGTTCATGTCTGGAATGTTTAGTTGAAGCAAGGATCGAGTTAGGAGTATCTAGAGCTGCCAGACGGGAGTATTTTTAAAACCTCCCACGGTCGGTTTTATTTTTCTTCTTAGATAGAGCTGGTCGGATTCGCTAACTCAGCCCGAGAAGTACAACTCATGGGGCAAGGAACAGGGAATGGGTCGGAGTAAATTTCGGAACATGTATTACGGACCCTTCACTGACACTGATGAACCCAAAATGTGGTTATATTTCAAGGCGCATGTTTATCTTCGCACACACTTACAAAAAAATATGCGACAGTCATGCAAAAGTGCACAACTGACATTGGTTTCTTGGTGTTTTCGCCTCGGAGAACTTGCTTGCTCCGGGGCGGATTTTAGGAAATTTGAAGTGATTTTCTTGCATTGAACGGGCTCATTGAGTCTAAAAAAGTTGTCCCTTTAACAAAACTACCTTCAATTGCGCATTTAAAGCATTTACTGGCGAAACCAGGCTTCAACTTTATACTCTGATTACACCAAGTACCCCTGGTTTTGCCAACTAGAGATTTCTGGTGCTTCTTGGCGAGTACTCCAGCGCAAGGCTATGGAACACCTCTAGGCTCCAGCGCAAGTTTCCCAAGAGTATTATGGAATAGATATTAATTAATCTAAGTATGTTATATATCAAATAAAATATTGATAAATATTGAACCAATATTGAATCAATATTGAATTAATTATTGACTTCATTGACACTAATATAGCGTTTTTCACATATAAAGCGCCGACGTTGTGCGTAGCCGGTTTTAGTAAGGTTCTTTACGAATTTTAGCGCAACACCGACGGCTCATGCTCCGTCATATGTTTTATACTGCCTTTCAAGGATGTGTAGTGACGTTGGATGGTCGGGGCGCTGGGGTCGCGGAAACTGCTAGTTGTTGTCAGGTATGGACTTTTAGTGGTAGCACTCTACCAAGCAATGTTGTTCTTCGTTTTCCCTTCTGGAGTACAAAATATTTCATTTAGTCTAGTCACAATCCTGGAGTACAAAATGTATTGGTATGCATGACACCAACAAACTCCAGTTTTTCCAACACTGTTACTATACCAGCAGGATCCGCCACAATTCCCATGCTGCAACTGCCACAATGCAGTGCCAACTAAAATTCCACTTGAGCCCGATTGACAAGGGCAAGAAAGTTGAGATGGGAAAAGCCAGCATCAGGTAGAAAAGCATCTCAGGCAGGGTGGGAATTAAGGCACTTTTTAAGAGATTTCATCTCTTAAAACATTTTTGCACTCAGGATTCATACTGGATAGAATGGGCTCCACATGTACTCCGACACAAACATACAGGACAAAAATACTACTAAAAAACTAATACAGGATTGAAGAAAATAGCCACCAAACATGTTATTCTACTTACGGTTACCAAATGACTATACACTTTTCGTACCATCAAGCACACAGACAGCAACCGAACACACACACAACACGAAACCACAAACGGGAAATACCGACAACGCGCCAAACTTTGTGCATGCGCACTGAATATAATGGCCTCCGGTCGCTACAAATTCGGCCGGTGCGTCTCCGGAAACCTGCTTTCGAGCCACCCTATAGTGGGAAAAACTGACTGCTTTAAGAGTTGCTTCCGGAGTGCAGTGGAGGCCGCCGATCGGAATTTGCTGCGTTAGCATTTTCTGTTACGAAAACTGTCCTTTAGCCAATCAATGCAAGGTATTTTTTAAATGACGTCATAACCATTAGCAACTTTGAACACGTGTTTTGAACACTTAACATTGTCATGCCGCAAACACAAGACCTTGAATGATCCTCTGTGCACCGCCCTCGATTCCAACTGCGTGTGAGGTAGTGTTGTGGGTCCGTATCGTGCATTGAATTGGCTGTGTATGTAGGTAGGTGTACGCTCTGAGCTGAGGGTGAACCGTTAATTATTTGTTTTTCATTTTGCCTAGCACTATGTTGAGACCAACAGAGAAAGAAGGCGCATTGCTCCTGTGAGTTATGAGAGACAAAGCTGAGCTGATCACAACTCACTGTCTTGTGGTGCCATCCATTGCTCACTTCTTTGTTTCTATGCTTTGATGTGACCAAAAATGATGTGTATTATGCCTATTACGTAGACACTGACTAGGTACATATGCTTTTCTCGTCGGTTACCTGCAAATAGATTCCATGCCTGAAAAATATTATGTGCATGAAAATGTACTCCGGGAGAAATCTGTTTGCACTCCGACTCCAAACCCGGAAAGCAAGTTTCCCACCCTGATCTCAGGCCCAGGTAGCCACACCAGATTATATGCTGTACATTAAGAAGGTAGGCTGTAACCAACTGCAAAACTGGGGACACTGCCTAGCACTCAACCAAGATGGAAGATTGCTTAGTTCTTCCCATAGGCAAAAAGAACATCTGTTCTCCAGCAGTCCTTGAGTGCACCTACATTGCTAGAAATAAAGACAATTTTTGGACTTTGTATTATAAGTCATACTACATAATTTGTGCAATCATCTGTACAAACATTTTATGAGAAATCTGACCAATAGTGCCAGATACAGCTCCACATTTCATTTTTGTCACGAAATTCAGACCACCGTTAGCTGATTTCTCCACAGGTTGTTCCCATGGGCTCAAATATCCACAACTAACCTCCACTGAGTTCCTTCTCGGGGAGCCACGGGAACAGACCCAAAGCCTGACAATTTGAATTGCACAGAAGTCCACAATGAGTGATGAATCACATTGCCATTGACTTCAGTTATTCCTTTCAAACTTCAACGTAAAAGCGAAAACGTGCCGTTGGACCTTCGTCCATGTTTAATTCACAAGATCTTTGTCCATGTATAATACCATAAGGAAGGCAATTCACAAGAGCACAAAGGAGACAGAAGGCACCGAGGGCTATTGTGGCGCACTACCGGCAACACCGACATGGCGCATATCGGCAAAACTACGTTAATAAACAGTTTTCAGACCAGAAATGCAGCTACGATAACATGGAACATAATCTCGTACATCAAGTAATTCACTTACCACATCAGAGGAAGCAAAACTTAAAAACAGGACAAATCGAGCGAGACCCCACACCGGGCACCGGCAGGTAACTTGAAATGCAAAATGGCGGCCAACGGCTATCCGCCTGAAGCTGCCGTTCACTTTTTTTGCTAATATTCCAAATATTCCAGACGGTTCTGCTGAATGGTACGAAAAGGTAATATCGGGTACGAAACAGGTACACAAAATATTTCCTGGGAATAACGTAGGTACTTTTTCATTCACACTGCGCCATCTGTTCACCACATGCAACCCTGGATGGTGTACGCCTGTATTGGAAACACCACGTCGGCGCTTTTCATCTGCGCATAACAGAATTGGCAAGCCAAAAGGAACGTGGGGTAACATTGCGTAGGCTCCCATGTTAGAAGTTGAAATTATTCTGGTGGGGGAAGCAAGCAGTGAAGGGGCCTCCAGGGCAAGCAGTGAAGGGGCCTGGAACCTCCAAGAGAGGTATCCTTCGGGTCATAAGGGGCGCCACTTTCGCTTTCTCCCCCCCCCCCTGGATCAACCCTTGCAACATACCCCAGCTAGTAACGCCACTACCTTTCGCCGATTCGCTACCACTTGCCAGTTGCTCGACTCAGGGTGTCGCTTTATATACCTTTGAGTGGTACTGCCACCTCAATGTTTTCTTACCACCCCCGCAATTACTTCAACTTCTAAGATTCGAGTCAGTGGAATATGGCCCCAAGTAATTTTGGTCTGTCCATTGCCTTCATGCACTTTGCCCCGTACAATCATTTCAAGACCAAGATAACGAGAGAGAAATAAGAGATAATGATTCAAGATAATGTTTATCAAGATACCAACATCGGTGGGCCGACCCTTGGGACGAGGTGGGCTCCCTCTCACAGATGTCTTCACTTCGCACCACGACAACCCGTGAACGGAGCGTAGTAAATCAATGATGAAAGAACGGTAAGGTTCCTTGATAAATTCTGTATCATGATAGGTTGATGCAATCCTCTTGGGATGGCTCAATCAAGTGGAAAAAATGACGATATGAAGTGCGTACCCAGAACTTCCATAGGCGCACTGCCTAAAACCGGCCGCGATTCCGTGTTTTTACTTACCCGCCGCTAGGTGGGCTCATGCGCAAACAGCTGTTGGTCTCCGATTCAGGCGTACATGATCCATGATGCAACAGCAGCACATCACTTACCCAGTACCACCACAACTGACACTCCTACCCAAGGGTGTCAATTAAGACAAAACAAAAACACTGGGAAGCCGAAGTGCCAACGCACGAAACAAATCGGATTTCGCCCACTATATTTTCAGATCTCAGAAATTATGAGTTTTTATTCGACCATGTGTATGCTTATGTTTATTCAGCATACACACCAACAGGGAAGAAAAGTCCAATAACTGGTGAAGTTACATACTTATAAGAGCAGTACACAGTACATGTCAACATAACTCTGAGTAATGGCATGCAACTGCAGTTTCATACCGTGGGCTCGGATCTATCGTCACCGTCAGAGTCACCGTCGCCCTCCTCCCCTCACTCCACACACCAACAAGCACAAATCGGCTTAAATATAAATGCGAGCTAAAACACACCGGCATCGATGGAGTATCGGAACACAACAGACCTGAACTGGGATGACGATGGGTTGGAGTATTTTCTTGGTGCTTAACATTAGGGAAGGACGAAGGTAAAGTTGTGGTTGGGCGAGTTCAGGGTCGGGAAAGACAAAACTTTCACAAAAGCGGGGACATCGAAAACAATGCCCTCTGATTAATCATGTGCATTGATGAAGTCATCGTGATCGCAGGGTCTAGTCAGTCACCGCACACGACACCACGCAATCTAAAATGGACAATGGATCACAGGCATCAATCATCGCAATCGTTCTACTAGTTGCTTTTTTTGCAACAGTCTGAAAATTCTGGCCGTACCCAATGGCGCATCCAAGATCAAGAATAGGACACACTAGGTACATACCTCTCCAGTTACGGCCAAGGAGTCCTAAAAGGGGACTAACAGAAGGGCCATCCGATGGTTTGGAAATGGATATGTCGGCTGAATAGTTTCTTTGCTGGAGTCGGAAGTAAATATGCACAAAACTTTGGAATGTGGGAATAATAGCAGAAATAAACAGTTTCAAATCAGCGGAATTGGTATGGTCCCCGCCCGGTGTGTCCCGGCGGGAGCATTTTTGCCGCGACCATGTTCTTGCAATCCGTGCCCTCACAGAAGAAAGGTCAAGTGCGGGTTTTTTTATACCTTTGGTGGTGCTTGGACCCCACCGTATTTGCCTTCCTGACCTTATTGGCCAATTCCATTTATACATTCTTTCCAAATTGGTTTGGGACGAATCAATGAGATTGGCTTGGGGCACCGAACTCAGAGCAAGCTTTTCTTTCATGATATCATTCAACTCTAATTTCCGGAAATTTTACTTTCGGTCAAGGTTCCTAAACTGAGGTCCGGTCAAATTATTTATTTTTATCGTAGCAAGGAGAGAACGTTTCATGGAGAACATGATATATGGATGATATAGACATTCTGCTTTCAAATATATGACAAGGTCAATAGAGTAAGGTCAGTTCAAGTATCGTGTATATTCTACACTGTCGCCTTGTGTGTGCAGTTGGGATTTGTGTGCTCGTCAGCTGCTTCGGTGATATTGCGCCTGCACTGCCGTCTTATGCCGAATGCTACTGCTCCTTGTGAAGTGAAATTTGAATTCGGTTTCAGAGCCACGTAAGTAGGACAACATGATATTAGGTGGATAACCAAAGACCAGAGATGATCAGACTTCGCGTGACCGGGCCATATTTGTTTCTGTTCCGGGAAAAATAGAAAGAGGTGCAAAATGTCTGACAGTAGGAATAAATGGCGGACGTAAGAGGAGTTTTCATATAGGTGCGAGGAACACGAATTAAGTCACAGGGTGCTGCACCCGGGAGCATTTCTGGCCGCGCCGCTATCAGCAACTGTAATCATTACCCTCGTGGAAGTAATGTCAGTCTCGCTGCTGGAAGAATACGCTATTCTGATGGCATCGGTATCCATCGATCGAAATGTGCAAGAGCAGTGGTGTCTCAAGCAGATTCAATAGCTGTGACAACTTGGTAAATATTAATGCATGGATGACATGGGTACCTACTGATGGTAAGGTGAGCGGTAGGATGCGAGGAAAGACAACTAATGCACAGAAAACTGTTCGGAAAGATGCTGCAAAGCCGTAACTTATGCAACACCGTTTACTGTAACAGATCAGGAACGTGGAGTACGCACCGTCCACCACGGTTAGATCTATACTTTGTAATCATGTACGAAGGTAGGACAATTTCTGAGTAATGGAATACCGAAAGGATATTTTCATTCACACCTGTGACACCAGAATATCACTGCAGTTTCTGGTGAATCTGGGACACTTTACCCAAGGCCAATTAATTTTCGAATATCACCATTAAACGCCCAAATGGAAAACATGGAGAGTAATTTTGTGAAGAGGATCATGCCAAGGACGGAAAGAAATTCCAGGAAAAACATGGCATGGAGTGTCAGTATTATCTGAGCTTGCCAATGCCCGCCAAAGCTCACTGACCACTCCGCCCTGCCAATTCTGGTGTGACTGGCTGCAGGTGATTGCAGTATATTTTTTCATTTTCGTGGGGTAACACCCGTCGCTCTTTTCTCATTTCTTTTCTGGTGGGGTGACACCCGTCAGTTATTTCAGTTCCCTGAGTTTCTTTGTATCCTTTATTTAGATTCAGTGAAGTAGGACTTTTCCCCGTCATGGGGAAAAGGCGTAAAAAGGACGGACCCATACTCGCCAACGGACTCGGACTCAGAATTCCCCCTCTGACCACACCTGACGACCATCGCGCGACACCTGACCAGGCGCATGATGCCCACCCTATCGACAAAACCATTCATAATCGGCGCCGAGCAATTCCACTCGATAACGCCATGGAAGCCTTTTGCGCCTCACCGAACCCTGCTCGCTCCCGGACCACGAATCCGTCTCGCACTCCTGACCAAACCATTACGTTCCACGCCGCTTACCCACGACCAAACCAGACCACACCCACCCAACCTGAACGTATCCAGCCCATTGAACCGCATCTCGACAGTGCTGGCTCGTTTGTAGTCGTGAAACCTGTCGAGAAATCCGTGTCCTTTCGCCGTATCAACGTTTTCTGGCCGACTAAGCAACTCCTTGTCATCTGCTCCCTAGCCAATCCCGACATCGAAGCACCTGCCAACGGAACCTTAGTGATCAAAACCCAATCCCTAGTCCAGACCAAAGCTCTCCTCCGCACGACCACATTTTGTGGAAAAATTCGTCACGATCACCCTCCATTCCAACCGCAACAATACCAAGGGCACCGTCTTTGCGCCGGAGCTCCGCTTCATGTCTGAGGAAGATATCTAGGCGGGGCTTGGGCCGGAGGAGGTGACCCACGTCCGACGCACCACTTCTTTCAAACACAGCCAGAAACGTGATTCGAGCCTCCTTGTTTCCTTCCTTCCATTACCTCCAATTATGCCGTTCTCCACAAGACTCTTCTCGCCGGCTACATTTGATACCAAGTCCGAGTCCTTATCCCCAATCCTCTCCGCTGTTTTAATTGCCAGCGCTTCGGTCATTGCAGTAAGACTTGTCGCAAACCAGCCCGATGCCCCAAGTGCGGCGAAACACTTCAACCAGAATCCACCTGCTCCAAGCCTGCCCACTGCCTCAACTGTAATACATCCGACCATCTGACCACATCACCCCTCTGTCCAGTCATGCGCAAGGAGAAGGAGGTTTGGGCTGTCAAGTCCACCACCGGAGTTTCACACGGCCAACGCTGCTCCCCCCCCCCACACACGTTGCGTCAACACCACTTCTGCTTCTATGCAAACTGACATGATTCTCGGTTTAGCTCCATTAAAAGGGTCACACCATCGACCACACCGACACGAAACATCCTGGACTCCAACACACAAACCACTCCGACTCCGTAGACTCAAGCTAATACCACGAGGAATGCCAAACCCCGCAACCATTCGGCTGCTGGGGAAATGCGTTCCATTTCGGTGGGCCGCCGATCGAGCCCGGTGCGTCCAGTGCCGGCCAGCGCCCACGTGACCCGATCGACTCCCAGCCAGCGAGCATCCCCCATGGCAGTGACCGGCCGCCGTGACCTTGGCAAGGTCACGGCGCAATGAACCGAAAGGTGCTGACCAACATTAATGTTTTCCCACATTATTCCTGCAATTGAATTGTCGTAGTTTAATTTCCAAATGGGCAGACATGAAAGCATTCTTTAATTTATTGACTCCTATTCTAAGCGCACCACAGGAGACCTGGCTCTTACCCACCGATACATATAATTTCAGTCTTTCCAATTATTCGCTGTACCGTCACGACGAGGTCCGTGGACCTCATAGCAGTGACGGTACAGCACTTTATATCAACAATGATTATAGACATACATAAAATACACTTCATTTACCATTAAAAGCCGTAGCATGTACCGTTTGCGTGGCAGGACTATATATGTATTCCGCCACACACAGACAACACAAATATTTTGACACACATAGAAAACCTTATGGCACATTTCAAGAACACTTTTTCATATTAATCGGATACATCAATGCACGTAGTCCAGCGTGGGTTAAAATTGTACACACCCAGACAGTCGCGGACGCATTATCCAACACATTTTATACCGTCACAATTTAGAACAATTTACACTGGAGAACCAACATTTTTTTCACCTCAGACACAACACAGAAACTGCAATAGGTTTGACAATTTGCTCTCCAACTCTTGCCAGCAATCTCGATTAGACCATAAACACAGACATTCATGACAATGACCACTACCCCATCAAATTAATACCAATTTGTTCAACCGCGACTGATGGCACACCCAATTTTATCCCGCGCTGGAAAATTTCAAAAGCCGATTGGACAACATTTCGGGAACTTTCTGATATTCAATACAACCCCAACATTTCTGCCGTCGAAAACATCAACTTAATTACAAATAAACTTATCGAAGTAGCATCTACTACAATTCCACTCACAAAGCCCCTTGCAAAACAAACGCCAGTACCTTGGTGGACTCCCGAAATTGCACGTGCCATTGCTGTAAGAAAACGAGCATTTAGGCAATACTTAAGATACCCTGGTCCACAAAACTTAATTATACGCAACTGTAGGGGGGTCCGGGCCACGTCGGGGTGGGCGGTGCCGGAGTGGACTCTGTGCATTTGGTAGTTGGCGGCTGGGTGGTTGGCCGCCGCCGGGCCGGCTGGATGGTTGCCGGCGGGCGACTGCGGCTGGCCGCCGCCAGGCCGGCTAGATGGTTGCCGGTATGGGTCGCTACAGCTGGCCGCCGCTGGGCCGGCTAGACAGACAGACAGACTTTATTGAGGTCATCCACAATTGACTGGTGGCTATTACGACATCGCGTCAAATAGATGAAACAACACAGCACAAAAGGTAAAAAAGAGGGTCAAAATCACAGAATACAAGTTAAACTATAAAAAAATATATATATAAAAATAACAGCAAGTCGAGCAGTCTATCAGTCCGGCATGGGCGGCACGTCAAGTAGATACTCCCGTGGGTGGCGACGAAAGATCGACACGGGAAGTCACGTCAGCTCAGGTGGCAGTTAGTTGTACATGTGTGGCGCTCTGGAACTAAAGCGTCTCTTTCCCATCTCGGTGGGAGGGGAGACATACAAGTTGTGGTCTTGACGTGGTGGTCCGGTCACGAATCTCCGCCATGGTGGTGAGATCGTGAGCCAGTGACTCTGGCTCACCATGGAGACGCACCTTGTGTATGAGGCGAAGGGTGTGATAACTCGCCAGGTTCTCCGCGCTGAGCCAGCCCAGCCTCCTCAGCAGATCCGAAACGTGGTCAAACTTTTTTCGGCCGAAAATTACCTTAGCCGAGTAGTTTATAATTTTTTGAATGCGAGATAGGTTCTTTTTGGCTCCGTTACCATACACAGAAATACAGTAGCGGATCTGCGAGAAGATCAGAGCATGGACCAGCGCGGAGATGACGGCAGGTGGAAGGTGCCCCCTCAGATGCGACAGACCACCCAGAACTCCGAAACAACGCCGAGTCAATTCTGAGACGTGCGAGTCCCAGCTGAGAGAGCGATCGAAAATAATGCCGATATTTTTGCATTCCGAAATGGTGTGTAGATGATGATCGCGAAATTTCACTGTGACATCCGGTAAGGCACGCAGATTCAGAGTTAGATGGTTACCAGGGAGTCGTCCCCCTCACCCACAACTTCTGCAACCGCTCTGATATCCTTCCAACCCTTCTGCGGCCCGTCGCCACCACTACACGAATTTGTTTTAGCGAGGCCATGATTCCATCCGCATCATATACGCCCGTGAGTGCGTCCGGCTGGTCATGTAGCGAGGAGGGGTTGTGGGATTTGGGTGTGACGTGACACTGTTGGACGGTTATGATTAGGGTACACGACATGGGTACTGACACCACCGCCGGCACTCGTCATTTACTGGACCCACCCGTATACCCCAAGACAACACAGCGCATCCACCATCCACTCATCCCCCCCCCCGCATAAGCACAGCATCCGCGTTCTCGGGGCAGCCAGATGCAAGCGTAGCCCGGGTAACATCCAGTACAATTTTGTCAGTGATGTTTCTGACCGCTGAATACTTGCGTTTAATTCGAACCAACTCCACTAGTCCTTAAAACAGCATTTATGCAACAGTCGCTCGCTCCTTTCACTCCGCACGATCATTCGGTCCCTAGCAATACGAAAAACCAATTCGCCCACAATCTCCCCCTCCAGTGTTACGCAAGCGCTCAGCGTATTGTACTCCATTTCACTGGGGACTTGGTTAATCCAGAATACAAATTAATTACCCGCTCCGAGACCTACCTGTAAACGGCTGGTGCGACTCCCCAGATTGCGTAATTTGTATCTATTGTCGTTACTGCCCTTAAGGCTTGGGCAAAACTGGACGGTGGAACTTTCCTTGGGCTTCTGTGTTGTCGTATGATTGAACTCAGATATCAATGGCCAACTTACCTAACCTTATTCAATCGACGCCACGCCGGGCCTTACACGTTGAAGACGTGCGACCGGGCCTGACGTATTCCACGGGCGGGCACGGATCCCTACCACATTGGGTACGCCCCTGGTCGTCGCTATGCCCTAGCCGGCCCTACCAATTTAACCTCGGGGCTTATGGCATTCCAAACCCGTCCATGTGTCCCTCGAATATCTGCACCAACCGTGCCCACGTGCAGAGTTCGGAGGTGGACAAACTACTGGGCAGTGTTTTGCCTATACCCTATTGTCTGGCGCCAGACTTCCGGTGAACGCAATGTGGTGCCCCTGTATCGGCCCCTCCCACATGCATACCATGCTCGCCCCCTCATCTGCGCCCCTTGGTCACAGAGGCCAGCGGGATTTTGCGGTCAAGAGATACCTGAGCCCAGTTAACAGTTGCCCATTGAATGGTGCCCAGGAGTAACAATCAGGAGAGTTTCGTCATTGCGCCCTTTCGTCGTCGTCCCCCCCCCCCACACTTACAGGCAAGGAGGATGGCTTATCGCGGTCGACGCCCGACGACGCATCGCCCATAGGAGGGTAGCTGGCGGGCTGTCTCTCTCGCTATATCTGCGGGGGTGGTCAAATTCTTCTTGCGGCCATCCCGTATGTGCCATAAATTCGTCCGGGGGAAAAGAGCCAGAAACTGAGCGATGCTTGGACCGAAATTATAAGACAGAGACCGAGATAGTGACCATGCAAGGGGCTGACAGGTAACTGGGACCAAGTGTTTGCCCGAGAGTGACATCAATATAATCATAGAAGCAGAATTATTTTTAGACTGAAATCAAGAGACATAGACTGACAGTGAGATGATGGCATATCATTGCATGGGATTTTTAACAAATGCCCTCAGATCAAGGTATGCCTCTTCAGAAGTGCCATTATTCCAAACCAGCTGCATTTAGGTCCAGACCACTACCCGTGTTTTTCGTTGATATTGGCATAATTTGTGTGCTCACAAACTATATCACATTTAATTCGCCTTGCCTATTATTCGGTACGGAATCAGGAAGCGAGTTTGGCAACTTTTAGCATAGGTCAGATAAGAGAGGCAACGTCGCATCCAGGTATTTATTTGGAGTCCAGGGGACTCCAACTCCCGTCACACTGAACACAATACACATGTCAATTTATGATACGCTAATATAGAAAAGGAAAGAAAAGAAAGACATTATACGTACACTTGATCATTGGGACAACCATTTCTACTTACACACACGCACAATTTCCGCCAACACACACATACGCCCCCCCCCCCACACACACACACACGTGGAAGACGCCAGCACCGGTGGGGTCGGTTACCCGGGGACGGTGGTGGTGATGGGTGGGCTCCATGATGCCGAGCAGCACCCACATGACCATGGTGAGTGGCGAGTGGCCTCGGCTGAGCGCTTCCTCCCCTCCATTCGAAAACTCAGCCATCTGGCCACCGCTGGACGCCCCTAAAGCGTCGGTCCGGCGTCGACCCCCGTGCGTCTTCGAGTCCCCTCTGCCTCTCTTTCCATTCCGTCTGTCCTGTTCACTTCTCTTCAATTTACTATAGCCCCGCCTCCTTTTTTCTGTACCCACTCCCAGGGCTTCGGGGTGAGCTCTCGCTCTTGATTGGTGGAGTGTTCTTTCCACAGGCCACTCGCATCGTCAAGCCGCCTGGGGCCTTCATGACGTTTTGTTTGATTTGGTGACGACTGTTCCCGACCCGGGCCACCGACCTCATGGGCCGATAACCCTTCTGCCGGACGTGGTTCAGCTGGCGTTCGCCCCCTGTTTGCCAGCTGACGGGGTGGGGTGCCAGGCCATTACTCGGGTTCGCCCGTATGTGTTGTTCCTGGAGCCGCTCTCTGGTCTTTGCGCCGGCGCCACTCGCGTTTGCTTTGGCTTCCAGGGCAAATAATTGGAAGGGAAGTGGAAGGTGACTGGGATCTAGCTGGACGTCTGGTGGCCTGTTCGGGTGGGAAAAATGTGAAAGCTTCATGATTAAAAATATAAGCCTCCTCACACAACCATGAACGAGCGAGGACACGCCGCCCTGTTCGCGAAGGTATGCGTCATTCATCGTCCGAATTTTTAAAACACCTGACCTTTCGAACATCATTAAACCAAATCTTGAACGTAATCCGCCGATTGTCCATACATTTTCTCATTAACGGCACGAAATGGTCTGAGAAGGCCGAAGTGCCTAACAAAATAAAATGAAAGTAAAATCCAGGAAAAGACCGTTTTCTCCTACCCTGAAGTTCATTATTGTGAACCAGGGCCGCGGAGCACCCGCCTACTGTGGCGGACGAGAGCCCGGGAGCACACCGCCCACTATGGCTGACCAGGGCCGTGAAGCACACACCGTCCACTGTGGCGGGCCAGGGTTGCAGAACGCACCGTCGACTGTGGCGGGCCGGGGTCGCGGAATACACCGTCCACTGTGGTGGACCGGGGCTCCGGGGTACCCGTCCATTGCGGCGGATCAAGGCCATCAGCAGGCCAAATTATATCATGCCATAGCAGTGGCGCAACTAGGATTCGCGCTGGAGTGGGGAAGTTGATTTGGAAGGATCCCGCCGACTCCCATTTTTCACAAACTCGCGGACCACTATTTTTGTCGATAGGATCCTATTTTATTTTAAAACAATAATTAGTGGCCAACTTCGCTGTCCTGTCGAGAGGGCCAAATCTGCCACCATCATTTCTGAATCACAGGATTTCAACACTAACTTCCCATCCTGTACAAAGGTTAATCTTTTTGTACCCTTTGATAAGTCACCCTACATTGCTGAAAGTACACTGGTATAAATCACTAAAAAGTTTTTTTTTAATTTCCGATTTGAGGCATTCCGGTTAATCACGCAGTCACCAAAACGCCAATAGTCTTACACATGTACACCAGCCTTGCGCACTCCTGGTACATATTGGCCTGGTACATATTTGAGACTCGGCTATTTTATTAGAGCTTCGCTGCTTCTTTTTTGTGCACCCATGATATAGTTTTGGTATAGGTGCGTTTTGGAAGATCCATATTTCTACATTTGGTGCCCGGTCTTTTTGTTCCTGTTTACGAGCAATTCGCTTTTCGGGGGCTCAGCCATATTTTAAAGCCTTGCCACTTTTTGCGAAACTCGGGCTTTGGAGGGCCCAGTGTATTTTCGGCCTTCCGTTGTGCTCTTTAGGTTCCGCTGTATATTTGAGGCGTTTATTTGTAGCACATGTGTGGAACCCCAGCACAGCCTTGGTTATTGCGGTATAATTTATCGGGGTCCCAGTGCGACTTTTCAGTCCCAGGTGCATAGTTCCGAGGGTGTTTTCTGGGTTTGAAGCAATTGTTCGTGACTTCTGAATTTTTTAAGTCCGTGTCTCGGCCTGATGTGTCTCCCTTCGATTTATTTAGAGCTCCCGTGCGCTTTTTCGTGGCCGTGCGTAATTTTTTAGGCTTCTGTGTTTATGTTCGGAGCTCTGGAGATATTTTCCTGACTCGGACATACATTCTTCGGAATCTCTCCTTATTTTAGAGGGCACCGACTTACTTTTTATCTAGTTCAGATGTGATTTGTGTGGCCACGCTGTGCTTTCAGGGGAAATTTGTGGTGCCCCGACCCAAATTTTTGGTACTACCGCCGGAACTCTGGGTCCAGTACGCGCTATTTGGGGGTATCGTCACGAATTATCTAGGCGTGTTGTAATTAGCTGTGCCTCAGCGCGAATTTGGTGGACCCAAGGGCACATTTTTGGGAGCCAGGTATAGGTTTTATGGTGCCCGCTGTATTCACTTACAGCCCGCTACGCGAATTCTGGACCACCGACGCGAATTTATGGGGCCCAGCACGATTTTTAGGGAACCGACGCGATTCTTGAGAGCATACACCATCATGATGGGGTGGGGGTAGCACTTTCCCCTTTGGTACGTCACTGCGGCTGCTCAGCCTGTTTTTCCCCACAGATGTTACCATCGAAAATATAAATGTCCTTCGGATAATTATTTTTCGGGACATATTCTGATTTTTATCTTCGGTGCTTGGGTCGATTCGATAGAGTCCTCTCGTGATTTTTGGCGTCATGTATATTTTATGTAACCCCCTGCAGGATATTTTTGGACCCCGGTACAATTATTCGGGCTCCCGGTGCGTTGCTTTTTTCGGTGCCCATGCACGATCTTTTCCGGGGTGCGACGCCTTCTTAATTTGTTGATCCTTGATATTTTTTTGTATGTTCGCAGGGTGGAATTTCGGGTAAATATTGGTTCTTGGGAAGCCGGCTGCGACTTGTGGGGCTCCGGCGCGGCGTTTGGGCCCCAGTGAGATGTTCAAATGAAGCGGGGTGAATTTTTTGGGTGTAAGTGCGATTTGTGGGTCCCGTGGTCACTTGTTTTGATTCCTTGCGCGAGTTTTAGTGGTTACGAAGTTTTTGTGGGCGGGGACACGCTTTGTGAACTTTTGGAGCCATTGTTGTGGAGCCTTTGGATCTTGGTGATTTTTCCTGTCCGGTTTGTTTTTTCATTTCCCCGGCTTCATTTGTTGAGTGATTCGAACGCGACGTTTAGAGTCCCGGTGCGACCTGCCATGCGTCTAGTGATTTCCAGGAGCCCGGGCTAGAATTCTTGATACACCCAGGCTCAGCGTGATTTACGGGCCCCCCCCCCCTTTTTTCCGCCCCTTTTTTTTTTTTTTTAAAAAAATATTTTTTTTTTTTGGCCCCGGGGGAAAATTTTTGGGGAACCACCCTCTTTTTCAGGGCTCCTGCGCGACTTTGGGGACACCAAATGTGAATTTGTGAGCCTCGGCGCGATTTTACCAAGGGGAACGTTTAGGAAGCATGACGCATTTTTCCTCAGCTCGGCGGATTCTTGGGGTCCCACAACCTATCCGGAAAGGGAAACTGTCCACAATTCCCACATTCGGTATGCCGCTGTGCAATGCAATGCTGCAACATAAGAATCCAGAGGGGACGAGTAGTCTAGGGGCAAACTGCTTGTTTCACAATAGAGATATTGTGGGTTCGAGTCTCGCCCGTCGCTACTCTTTGCCGCGACCAATCGCTACATGACTCAACGGTCGACGTGTCATAAAACCAATAACCACCACCACCAACATGAGAATCCAGGAATAGTTCATCTGTTTCATTAATCACATGCGATATAAACTCCCAAGTTCTCCAGACAGTTCGAAGAAAGTCACACATCTGCTACATGGATCGGTCATGATGGATTACAAGACAACAGGAATACCATGGAATTCAGATCACAGTAGTTTTGTTGCAATACACACCTTCTTCCACAGGCTGCCTTGGAGATGGATGCGCCCCTGAAGTTTGATCAGGGTTGGAGTTGGAGGTGGATGGAGCAGCACTGTAAGGGACATAACATATGGTTCAAAGGACTTATTTCTGTGTGCCCCTTTTTTGGTATCAATTAACTGGGCGCTGTATGACCGAAGCAGCCGAAGCGCCCCTAAGCCCAAATAACCTAACCAGGTATCAATTAACCTCCCACCTGAAAAAAGTATTCATCTGCAGAGAAAATGAGTGGTCACATTATGTTCAGCACATTAAGAAACACTGCATCAAAAAAGAAATTGAAGGAAGTCAGAGATTACCACAAACTGAAAAATTACCCAAAAAGCCAGGCAATACTGCAGTTTAAGGTAACCACCAGACAAGTTTTACACATATTGTATCTCCATGAAGCCTGCAAAGAGGTCAGGTTTGTTTAATTCAGGATAGGTTTGATCAGGTTAGGCTTTCCTGTAAGAAAAGCAGCATTAGTTTGTTTTTAAAGAAAACAAATTATACATAAAAGAAATTATTCAGTCTAGTTTAGATTAGGAAATGTTTTTAAGTTGAGAATACCTTAGAAACAAATGCCTGGAAAAGTTCAATTAAAAACAATTAATTTTTCATGGAGAGTTGGGCCAGGTTGTGTACGGCTATCTTACATCTTTCTTGAACTTTGCTTTTATGGTACATTACCTAACTGCACATCCTTTTGGGTGTTACTTTTACTTCCCATTGATAGGTACGCATTTGCGGAGGGAAGGATGATACATTTGCGCTTTTAGGTGTTTTACGAATGTTTGGAATATATATTTTCAACGCAATGTTTATGAATGCGACAAAGATGATAGGAGCACTGATTTTTGTGTGCAAATACTTACTTTTCACGCTGTGAGTAAAATATCACAAACATGGGCTTTGAGTTAGTTAACATGGCTCAAAAAGAAATACATTAAAATACAACGCAGCGTAACCTAACCTATCCTAACCTCCTTTCGGAAAAAACAATTTTAGAAACAAACTTTGAAAAATATCAGGCAATTTATTTTCTTCAAATTTTACAACTGAAAAAAAAACTTCACCCACCCTAACCCAACCAGGATTGTTTTTGCTTTAACCAGTCCCATCTCGGGGAGGGGTCTTCAACCGCCCTCTTAGGTTTTTCGCAGATAGTGGACGAACGGCGCGAGGCAGCGCGCCCAAAATTGGAATACCTTTTCCCATATCAATTTGGCATGCTGTTTCAAAATTTTGATATCAGGTCATCCAGGGTCAACGAGTTAGTCAAGGTCAAGTGAGGTTTATTTTTTGGGGTCAACAAAATATAGCCCTGGTCGATTTCGCTGTTCCTTTCTCATTCCAAATAAATTTTGTTTTGTCATATACCCCCAAAATGAACTCCCCACAGTCAAAAACATAATGTAAGTCATGAAAAGTCGTGAAAATCTAGCCCCCCTGGTGACGTCACTTTTGGGGGAAATTGTTTTGAAGGGTGGACCCGCACCCTGCTTGTCGAGCGCCTTCCGAGCACACCTCTATCGTTTTCGTACGATGCTTAGTTTGGATTTTAGAGGGGGTCTTCAACCGTCCCCCCCCCCCCCGAGACGGGGTGTGAGGATTTGACCGTAAAGACGGCACGGGTTATGGTGGTAACAAGACAAGTTTGTACCAACATTTGTCTCCGTAAAACAAAGAAATGTGCTAGGTTTGGTTATGTTATGTTAGTTTTGGTGTCTTAAGTTGGAATTCTTTGCAAAACTTTTACAAAATATAAACGAAGATGGAGTTTTTTCTTTGAAAAACAGCTATCTTGGATTGGGTTAGGTTGGGTTAGGTTTTTTTAAGAAGGAAATATACTGCTTGAAATAGCAATAGAGAAATCTACAATCAGTCGTTTGCTATGCACGTACTACACCTTGCCCTCAGCAAGTGTGGAAACCCGCCGGTTGGGCCAGACGACATCCATTGCCAATTTTTTAAACGTCTTAGCAGAAGTTATCTGACGTGCCTACTAGCGGCCATAAATTAGCTGTACCAAAGCGACATCTTTTCCCCCTGGTTAGACAGCAGTTATTTCATTGCCAAAGCCGCTCAAAGATCACTCCATCCCAAAAGGTTATAGACCCATCTCACTTAATAGCTGTGCTAGCAAGTTGGTCGAGCATATGGTCAACACACGATTAAGGACATTTCTGGAACACAACGACCTGCTTGACAAATTTCAGTGCGGCTTCCAGCGTCAAAAATCAACTTCAGATAATCTCATTAGAACAGTGCATGGCATCAAAAGTGGTCTATGCACCAAACGCATAACAATAGCTGCCTACTTAGACATCACTGCCGCATTCGACCGAGTAAACTTCACAATACTCACATGAAAACGCAAAGTGCAAGGTACGGTTTGTAAAGGTGAATTGAGTGTAATTTGTGTATTTATGTAATCATTGTTTATGTAAAATGCTGCACAACGACTGAGGTGTGTCTCACGGATCTCGTCGTGACGGTACAGCGAGTACTTAAAGATATTGAAATTGTATGGATCGGTGAGTGAGAACCAGGTTTCCTGAAGTGGGATGAGAATGGGAGTGAGTAAGCTAAAGACTGCTTTCATTTCTGCCCATTTCGATGTTAAGCTATGGCAGTTCCACTGTCCTTAGGCGTCAGACGCATTGCTAATGCAGACATCGAGGGGATCTCCAGTAAAGAAAGAAAACAGGGAAGTTCCTGATGCCATCCAAGAACTTTGAAATACGTGCCCGCAACAAGCGCACCCGGATGATCACTAGTGTGCGCGCGAAGAATATAGTTCACTATTTATGAAACTTTGTCTCCGCAAAATATGATGCGAAGTGTATTCATTAAAGTTAGCGTGCCTTCAGACATCAATTTAATTGCCACTTACAGTGATACCATCGCGCATATTGTTACTTTGCGCACGGTCTTCTAGAACTATTTTCTTTCTCTTCATACACCATAGTCCACGAACTGCCAGTGGTGCCGGCCCCGGCCCGCGGCCCGCCGCTGACCGCTCCGCCATTCATGGTATGGCGGGCAGGGGCGTCGATTTGTATCCTTTTGTGCGGGCCATGGCCCCACCAATGTTGATCTTGGCCTCCCCCAATGTTGATTTGGGCCCCTGAATAATCTATGCTATTTGTATGCTAAGAAAGCTAAAGGAAAAAAAGAAAGAAAAAACAGCACGCAAAATTTGCCGCCCCGGTAGCTCAGTTGGTTAGAGCGCTGGCCTCCACTGGTCTCCCCTGTACTGGCAACACTGGGCTCGAGCCTCCAGGACGAAAAGGAGGCCACCAGGACGAAAAGGAGGCACCCATAATGAAAAGGATTCCCTCCAGGACGAAAAGGAGGAACGCAAGACGAAAAGGAGCTCCCAGAACGAAAAGAAGGCCCCAGGACGAAAATGAGGCCCCCAAGACGAAAAAGAGATTCTACAAATCATTGACCTCCAGAAGGAAGCCCATTATTCGAAAAAGAAGTCACCTAGGGGAGGGTAAGAGGCCTCAGAAATCAAGAAAATGCCAAAAATTGGCACGGAGGCCCCCAACATTGCAAAGGAGTCTCAGTACGGGAAGGGAGGGCCAATAAAATGAGAGGAGGCCCTGAGCCTGAAAAGAAAGCCAGTGGATATGAGATGAGGTTTCGGAGCAGGGACGTCGCTATCGCGGTGGGGGCAGCGGGGGCAATCGTCTCCACCACTTGCCTTGAGACTTTGGGGCGGGGGTGCGCCCCCTGTAATTTGAGGAGACCACTATCCGGAAATGCACAATACAAAAAGGTGAGCAAGGAGCCCGACGGGACAGAAGATGATCCAAGATCCAAGTTCAAGGTGGATCCAAGACTGATAATGAGGCCCCCAGGAAATATAATCAGGTTCATATAAGCGACATAAAACAGAGATTGTGAGGAGGCCCCCAGGACGAAAAGGAGGCTCCCAGGACGAAAAAGAGACATCCAGGACGAAAACGATGCCACCTAGACGGGCAAGAAGCCACCCAGGGTTACACGAGAAGGCTTCCGATGGGTGGCAAGATATTCTTATTTTGGAAAACGAGGCACCCAAGATGGAAGAGAAGGACCCTACAATAGAAAATAATGACAAGAGATATTTATCCGGACGCAAGAGGGGCCCCCAAGATGGGTAAGAAGGTCTCCTAGAAAGGAGTGAAGGTCACTGACACCAGCCAGATGAGGCCAACATTTCAGAAGACGAGTGAGTACCTTAGGAGGAAAAATGTAAGACTAGGACGCAAAAGCAACCTGCTAAGAGGATAATGAGGCTCCAAACACAGATGAAGATGACTCCAAGACGTGAAAGGAGTTCCATCATTTTAAAAAGGAGTCACATAGGAGAGGGTAGGAGGCCCCAGAAATAAAGACAGGGCCAAAAATTGGCACGGAGGCCCCAGAATTGCAAAGGAGGCCCCAATAGGGGAAGGGAGGCCCCAAAAAGTGAGAGGAGGCCCTAAGACAGAAAAGAAAGCCAGTGGATATGAAATGAGGCTTCGGAGACGCAAAAATAGGCACCAAAACGAGTAAGGTTCCACCAAAATAGAAAAGGATGATCCAGATACATGGCAGGAGGTACCTAATGCGGAAGAGGACGATACAAGGTTGGAAATAAGACCCAATGATGCACGAGGAGGCCCTAAAATTGGAGAGAAAGGCCATTGGATAAGAGAGATAGCTCCCAGGCGGAAAAGAAGCTTCGCAGATGGCCAAGAATGTCCCCGGGAAATAACAAGACCACTGAGATAAGAAAGGTCGTGTATAATTTGGAAGAGGAGGAACCTGGGAGACAAGAGGAGTCCACCAGGAGATAGGATACCACCCTTAAGATGGGCGATGTTCGAATCAAAACGGAGAGCAAGAGGTCCCAAAGACGTAAGAGGAGGCCACTAATTTGAAAAAGGACTCTAGAAGAGAAATGAGGGCCCTGCCGGACTCGAGAGGAGTCCCCCAACAAGGAGTAGGTCTACAGAACTGAATAAGGCCCCGAAGACCAGAAAGACTTCCAAGAAAATGAGAGGAGGCCCGTTGATGGGAGTCGTAACAGGTATGAAGGGGTGTGAGGTTTCCAAAATTGAAGATTCCCTCAAGACTGGGAAGGCTTTGCCAGGATAAAGGAGGAGGCCCACGAGGCGTGGCAGGAGGCCCCTAATTTGGCAGATAATGCCCCTGGGACATGAGAAGAAGCCCCATACCATGGTAAAGGGCCCAAGGATGTAAGACGAGAGCGGAAGACATTGAATATAGAGGAGGGTAGGACATAAGACGTTGAAAACCGGTGAAGAGTGTTGAGGAAATGGGACTAGATATTTATGGCGCGAGATGAGGCCTATAATTTGCAAGAAACCCCTAAGAGATGGTAAACGTCATGCCAGGGTGTTTCACATTTACGGCATGGACCAAAACAATCCGGCCGGGGATCCTGGAAATCACGCTGAGCCTGGGTGTGCCAAAAATTTACGACCGGACCATGCAAATTAATATAGTGGAACGACGGGTCGTACCATTCCACAACAGTCTCAATGGAACCAAAACAAATGAAGACAGAGCAACGAAAAACACTCCGGACATGGATCCAACTCTGAAAAACACTCACAAAAACACACAAAAACACAAAAACTCTCCAATTTTGGGGCCCAACAATGACTCCAAAAGCCTTAAAACGTTTTAGACCCAAAAAAGTATCGAGGCAGTTAAAGCTCGCGTTAGGGATCCAAGGAAATGACGTCGGGGCCCAAAAGATCACATTGGACTACATAAAAACATCGCGTCGCAGCCTTTGCAAATCACCCTGCAGGCCCAGAAGGGCGTGCCGGGCCACAAAAGTCGCAGCTGCTCCAAAAATCAATTCTTAACCGGAAAGTTACTCTGAGACAAAAATACACTCCTTCAGTGGCCACAGTGGCATATCAAAGGGGAAATACCCCTCTATCCTGAGGCATAAGCTCTCAAAAATCGTGCCGGGCTCCAAAACTCGCGTCGGTCCACCAGAATTCGCGCATGGGTCTCCAAATAAGTACTTCGGGCCCCCGATAACTCTTTCCGAGGCTCGAAAACTTGCAACAGAAACCGCTAAAATCGCGTTGGGGCAACAGCTAAGTGCAACACTTCCCAGAAACTCAAATCTGTCCCCCAAAATATCGCGCTTGGGACCCATAATCCCATCGGCAGTTACGTCGAAGTTCCACAAAACTGACGTTTATGCCCACACGTAAGAACAGTGTGACCACAAAACCAAATGGGTATCCCCCAAAAATAATTCTGGAGCTTTCCAAAATAAGAATGGATTGAACAAAATGAATGTCCTGTTCAAGAACATGGCTCTGGATCGCCGAACATGCAACCAGATGCCTTCACAAATTGCGTATGACAGTGAAAAACATACCGTATCTAAAAAATCGAGGTGAGATGCAAAAACGTGGCGCCAGGGACTTGAAAAATCAGGCCGGGATTCGGAATTTACAACAACAAAAAAATCCACAAAAATCTCGTTGAGCCCAGAAAACTGGCGTTGGGTCCCCGGACCCACGCGCCTGGGCGCGATAAATCGCGCTGGGACTAAGAAGCACCGCACCGAAGCCACAAAATCGTACTGGAGCACCACAAATGTGCGTCAGAAGCCCCAAAAAACAACAGGAACCTAAGAGCATAACGGTGGCCGACAATACAACTAGCCCTCCAAAACGCACATAGTCTCCCAAAAGCGACAGGGCCTTAACACATGTGTTGCAGCCATAAATAGACATACCTGGACCTAAAAAAAAATACACAAGGAGCTCCTGTGGCACACAAAGGTCATAAGGACGCACCAGGGTCTGCAAAAGAGGCCGAGACCGCAAATGGCGACATGATTCCAAAACGAAGAAAAGCACCGAGCGTTACATGAAGACATCGGGATCTTCGAAAACGCCATGACGCGTTAAAAAATCATCGGTGTCAAAAAAAGCAACAACACACTGAAACGAGGAGGGGTTTCGGAAATACATTAGGCCGCTGCGCAGAAAGACGCAGCGGGTCCAACAAAGAACACTGAGGAAGGGCCTCGGTTCGACAGCCATTCTGGGAGGATAGCAGCAAAGGTGCGTCAAAGCTGAGCGGAATTTGCATTTCATAACTACCAGAAAATGTAGGAGGTAGGAAACTAATGATCGGATTTAATTACTCGACTTTTCGCAGCGAGCGCCCATACTAAGCATTGCAGGACGTCAAATATGGTGCAAGTTTATCATGTGACGGTAATTAGCAAAAGACAGAAGGCCCAGCAGAAACCGCAGCATCGTACGAAGTGTTGCGAATGCGCCGAATTAGAAAAATGAGTGTGCACGTGCACGGACGTTGGCGTCGTGGCGACCGGGTGATATGAACTGGGATGCCTGAAATTGGGAAACTTTTATTTCAAAGTGATGGGTAACATATTTTAAATTCATGTTGGGGGTTTAATACATTCGCGCGATGGTCATCTTTCGCTGTCAGTGGCGGGAATTCAGAGTCGGAGTCCGTTGGCGAGCAGGAGTTAGCGTCCTTTTCCATTTGTTTGTTGTTTATTTTCCCATCGCATGGAAAAACCCTACCTAATGTGATTTTTAAATAAAAAGATAAAGAACGCACAGGAACACGAGGAACGGAAGTACGATGAAGATGAAAATGGCGTGGGGTGACAGGTGTCACCCCTAGAAACAAAAACAAACAAAACACAGAAACGAAAAGAGCGACAGGTGTCGCCCCACGAAAATGACAAATACAGCTGCAAAACCAGCAGCCAACCACGCCAATCGGCGGTTCGGAGTGTACGATGAACTTCAGCAACAGTCGAATTGTGCACAAATAATGCTGAAACTCGTCTCCATGTATGAGTGTTTGGTGCGGTATCTCTTTGTCAACTTCTCGCCACTCTCAAACACCTTTACCCCATTCAAACTACAAATTATTTTGTGGAGGAATAACGCAAAATTAAAACCATTTCGGCATCCGGGAGATGTCCCCATCCCTGCATTGAGCACCTAAAATGTCGCACCAACTAACTAAAAATTGCTAAATGTCTAATTGTCCACTTCCCTGCACCGGGGTTGCAAACACTCGCTTTTATACAGACATGTAACGTACCCACTTCAAAGGCGGCGAAGAAGGCCTTTATGGTCCGGCACGCCTACAAATATCATTCCCTTCCCCTCTGTTAGCCGTTCGGGAGGCATTCATACGATACCCGGCTCACAAATACCACGTTTCGTAAGTGCTAAAATATTCCAGATTTGGTCTCATGGGTGCTACAAATTGCCCGGTAACGTCTAAGACATTTGACACAGTGTAAGATCACAAGTACTCCAGCTCATCAGTGCCCCGCTTCATAAATACTGAAAATAGTTCTGAATTATATCGGTAGATGGGCCCATAAATGTCGAACGCACCAGAGCTTACCTGTGTGTCAATAGATGATAGGGGCATGTGGTGTCCGTCCGCACTGCCCCAAAAAATGTTGAGTAATTTAGGTCAGGGACGGAACCAAGCGTCTGATAGGGGTGGATGCAAGGGGCACTGGGGATATTTGTCACCCCCAAGGAAATGGGCGTTCATTTGACCAAGAAAACGCGCCCATCAGTGAGGGCTCGAGCGCACTCTCACCCCCTCGAGTTTTACAGCCAGAGGCGCCCCTCGGAAAGCAAGGGCGTCCTTCCAGGTAATTTCGCAGTGACGCGTCTTCAGACATGTCACCACATACAAACTTCTGGATCCATCCATGGACAAATCCTCCATCGTTCGGTACTCTGTCCACGATGGCCGCGCCAGCATGACATGGTCCGTGACACTAATGCTGCCTCAACACCCCAACCCGCTATCATCACCTTGTTATGGCTTCCTTAAAAGGTCATCGTTGTCTACGCAACGTGGTACGCAAACCACCGACAAGTCTGGGTTCCCGTGCATATGACTGATTGATACGCAAAACGAATGCTTCATCTTACTTTAGGATGACCTTCTGAACACAAAACTTTATTTCTTCTCATTTCTGCATTATAGATTGCACTCGATTGCACCACGGCTGCAAGTCTGATGAAATTATATCATGCGCCGCAAAAACCGCATTCGGCCTGCCGAAGCCAAAGTGGATTTATTGATTATTTTGGCTTAGGGGCGCGCCGAATACACGGTCATTTATCGCCCATGAAACCGAAGTCGCAACTTCAATATTTTGCAACGTTTCACCAATGATTATGGATGTTATCATTCGTGCTGCGTTTTGTGCACTTTTGAGTACCCCTTCACCGTTAGCATTTCCCCGGCCCGAGCTCTCAATCCAGCCTGGAGCTCCTGGATCAATCCCATGCTGCTTCAACCGATGACATAGACGCTTGTGTGGAATCAAGTATTTATCGATCCTGAATACACTGCATGTATCCTACTTCCTTTATCAACTACCGTAGCTACACACTCCACGAATTCCAGGTTTACTAAGCCAGCTACCTTACATGGATATCACATGTTGTGTCGCTCAGCGCCGCTCGGAACATTTCCCAATCCCGCGGCCCACAGGCGAAACAGTGTGTGTGGCGCCATTAACCGTGAATGTGCAGAAAGTGCGTCGTGAACCACCAAATAAACAAACAAATAAACAGTGTCGCTCAAGTACTCGATTCATCTGACCCTCCATGAGGTCGGACTGACACTTATCTGCACCGGAACTCGATCGAGGCATCACACGGCGGCCAGCCACGTGCCGGCGTCGGCTCGCCTGCACACGACGCTACTGCTCACAGCCCCGAGTTGTCTCTACGAGCCATCTGGGCGCCAAACGACCGATCCTGGTCGATCGCCCTAAAACTCAAATAACAAACACACAATGAGCCATACCTGTCCACCACTAGTCTACGCACAATGTGCCATTGTCATGTGGAGAATAAAGAACTGATGTCACAAAAACTAATATCCATTGACATAGCTGGCCGTTGAATGCATGCATCATGTGAACTACACGAACATCACTGAAGGGATATCGCCTATTGCACTCATCTGGTACGCGTGTAGCCAGCGCGTACGTCAGAATACTGTCGCTATGTCCATCCGATAACACAATGAATGAAAGCGACGCGTCAATCAATCGATCACCGCGGGGACAATGAGAGTTAGTTAGTTGAGAGCACCATGAAGTCGATTTACGTCAACACGTAACAACCTATCGGCACAGCGGAGGGACACGTGTTTACAACCGAGCGTAGCTGGAGGGAGCACTCGGGCCATCCATCAGAGCTGGACAGCAGCGTCGCCGGCCGGTGTGCGGCGGACTCCCGGCAACCGTGACGATGTCTGGAACACACCTCCCAGAGCAACGACCGCACGAGGCTGTTGTTCAGCCTGAAACAGCTCCCGGTGTCCAAACTGTACGCAAAGCACACGCGGACGCCGGGTTGCAGGGTTCGGACGGAGCCGCATTGGACGACGCCGTCCGGCGTCCGGCGTGCCTGACCGCCAAATCAGCTGGAGCAGCTGACAGAAAGCTCACTGGCCCACTCCGGCGCCGGCGCGGCGAACCCGCGCTCCTCGGCCGCCGCCTGTTCCGTGTACGGCCGCTGCAGCACCTCCAGCAGCACGTGCAGCTCCTCGAAGTCGCCCTGCTCGGCGCCCGTGATGGCGCGCTGCGCCATCCAGTTGCGCAGCACGTAGCGCGGGCTGGCGGCGCGCTGCGCCGCGCGCCGCTCGTCGTCCGACACGCCGTTGGTGGTCAGCTGGCGGGCGTACGCGGCCGCCCAGTCGGCCCAGCCGGGCGCCGCCGCCGCCGCCTTCAGCGCCCACAGGCCGTCGACGTCTCCGCCGGTCAGCTGCGCCAGCGACACGTCGGCCAGCTGGCGGAACGTCATGGTGAAGTCGGCGCCGGCGGCGGCCATCAGCGCCAGCAGGCGACGCGCCAGCGCCTCCGCCTCCGCGCCCGGCGGCAGGCCGAGGCGCGCGCAAAACAGCCGCCGCCACTCGGCGTCGAACGCGCCGTCGTACGCCGCGCCGAGAGCGTCGGCCAGCCCCGCCGCATGCTCGTCGGAGAGGAGCGGCAGCAGCGCGGCGCCTAGCTGCTGCACGTTCCAGCGGCCGATGCGCTGCTGGTTGGCGTACGAGTAGCGGCCCGCGTCGTCCGAGTGATTGGGCACGAAGTCCGGCTCGTACGCGTCGAGAAAGCCGAACGGGCCGTAATCGATGGTCAGCGACAGGATGCTCATGTTGTCCGTGTTCATGACGCCATGCGCGAAGCCGACGCACTGCCAGGCGGCGACCAGGCGGCCCGTGTCGACGGAGACGCGGCGCAGCAGCTGCACGTAGCGGTCGGCGGCGGCCGCGTCGATGTCGACGAAGTGCCGGCCGATCACGTGGTCGGCCAGCATGCGCAGTTTGGCCACGTCGCCGTCCGACGCCAGCATCTCGAACGAGCCGAAGCGGAACCAGGAGGGCGCCAGTCGCAGCACCACGGCCGTCTTCTCCAGCACAGGCCGGCCGTCGTAGAACGCGTCGCGGGGCACGCGGTCACCGCTGATGACCAGTGTGGCGGCTCTTGACGTCGGCACGTCTGACGACAACGCATGGCATAAGCAACGCTGCACATGTCACGCACGAATAAACGACACGACGTGCCATACCGCACTTGCATAGTAGCTACTGGTACAGGAGAATGTCCGCATCGTTTATTCACGTCAGGTGTTTCCATATGGTTACTACCAATTGGTCCAAATACATTTAATCTACGCATTGCCCTGAATACTAATGACAGATCAACAGTGCTGGTACGTCAGAGATCTGACATGACAAGCAGGGCTGCCAAAGGCCGAGCGAAGTGAAGTTTGGCCATGTCAGCGGTTAGACTGGCCAAGTGACCGAAAATCGGAAGTGCTACTCAGGGAAAGACTTGATTTATTACACTAGTTCTTAGTATAAACAACCGTAAAAGGCTTCGCTGTGCTCACGATGAGCACATACTACATAAATAATTGCATATTGGATTTGATCGATTATCAAGTCTTCACGGCATACCAGCAGTGGAGGATGGATCTCGCATGGCTCCAAAAAATCCTCATTTCACTTTGACTGGTACTGAAAATCACGAACGAAAACGCCGTGTTGGGCGTGCAAACGAGCCTAAAGGTCGCGAACGGTACGTAAATACTTATCCCCGTCAGCTTCTCGGAAGGCGAAATATGTTGCACTTGGTGTGAAGAACATGATGCTGAATCTGACATCAGCCCATTTGATGAATTCATTTCAAAGCAGACATTTCAAATCGTCGACATACACAATTTTGGCTCCCAGATAGTAAAACAGATAGGAGATTCAGGGCACTCGGCAGCTGAACCGATTTCCCATACGGTTTAAAGTACGACTTTCACCGGCCAAAACCGCGAAGTGGCGGTAACTTCATAACCATAAATTATGAAGTGGCTAAAGGCAGCTTTGTTGGCTGCTTCAAACGGTCCAATAACAAACTTAAATAATCGAAGACTTCAGATCATAAGCTGAGAATTAATACACATCAGGTGACCAAGCAAACAGCCCAACGTTTTCGAGAACAATGACACGGAAGAAGCGGCAATATGCCCGGCTCCTGACGACATGCAAGGAAAATAGGCTGAGATTTGCGTTTAGAAAATCCTTCATTTGTGGAGGACCAAAACGTCAGTTCATTAAGTCTGGAGATGATACCTTTTTATCTCCATGCTTGACGTCAGAAACTTCGCGATTGAGGACTATGCAACAACTGGCTTCATACGAAGTTTTAAAATAAGAAATCAGGAAGAGCAAGTGAATCAAAGCAAATCCAAGAACGCGAAATGTTGCGGAAGGCTTTTCCATGGCTGTACAACGCACCACTACCGAAATGGAAGCTCAGATTAAGAAACCAAAGGGTTCGACATTTCTATCAAAGAGGAAAAACATTCAACGTTGCATTGCCAAACAGTATCACTTAACATTTATACGAGGAAAAGGACAATTTTTCGTGGAGGACAATGTTGTTGATGACAACAATCGAAGGTAAGGTTGTGAATAAAACCTGCACAGGAACGTTCTTCGACATAACGGCTGTTTGAAATTCCGTCCTTTCTCCAATGAAACTAAATATTGGCACTCAAAAGTAACCCGATGGGCTCGGGCACAGTGCACCACAACTCATGGTAGCAATGCCATCTCTCGGCAGCCGGATACTCACTGAGGTAGTGCATTGCCTCCGAGCAGAGGAACTCGCGCACAGAGGACCGCACCACAGCGCGGCCGTCGCCGAACCGGGAGTAGGGCGTGCGTCCGGACCCTTTGAGCTGCAGCTCCCACCTCTCGCCGCGGCTGTCGGAACGCATGCAGGCGTCGCTGAACGTCAACGTGCAGCTCTCGGCTGCTACACGACACCCGATCAGACGGGGCCGCTACACGACACCCGACCAGACGGAGCCGCTACACGACACCAGACCAGACGGGGCCGCTACACGACACCCGACCGGACGGGGCCGCTACGCGACACCCGACCAGACGGGGCAGCTACACGACACCCGACCAGACGGGGCCGTTACACGACACCCGACCGGACGTGGACGCTACACGACACCCGACCGGACGGGCTGCTACAACCCACCAGACGGGCCGCTACACGACACCCGACAAGACGGGCCCTACACGACACCTGACGGACGGGGCTGCTACACGACACCCGACCAGACGGGGCTGCTACACAACACCCGACCGGACGGGACCGCTACACGACACCCGACCGGGCGGGCAGCTTCATGACCTGAGACCAGCTAAAGCGCGAAACGCCATACTAAACGAAACCACTACACAATGTTAAATTGTTCGTGAAATAAGGTGGAATATTCCACTTTCTGAATACTCAACCGACATGCTTCTCCATGAAGAATCGACATCCTTCTCCTTGAAATCCACAATATCGTCTCGAATTTTGGTCTGAGGCATCAAAAGCATTTTAAATGTCACTAATTCCATGGCAAACTTCGACAACCTACTGTGCTCGTTTCGACATCACACCTAACGAAAAACCATGAGTTGAACCCTGCCACTACATGACACCTGGTCACCTGGAATTGAAATTAATATTGAACCAGTGGAGAACAATATCCATGCACTCAATGTAGTGCTGTTGCTCCAAGCAATCAGTTGCATACACAGACCAGCTAGACATTGCACGATACCCCAACAACATTAACTACTTTGGTCTGCTTTGGAATAATATGAGTACAATAAACAATATATATTGTGGGGCAATAATTGGCATAGGTGTGATTTATTTCACTTAATTTTTTCCTTCACTTTACCCACATATCCAATGTGAATTGCCTGCCAAAGAACTTGGTAAAATGGCGAACCACTTCACCCAACTCAGCTGATGAAGCTAATGTTAACAGTATCCAACTCCCAGGTGGACAAAGATTGCCAGCACTTAACCAATGATAAAATACCTCAGGGGTGCCATTCACATGCCGGAAAATGATCATCATCCGAACAATAGATAACACAACCTAAACAGAGCTCCCTGCCCTCTGCCAGACACAGGAGCTTGCGCCGGTGGCACCCAGAGCCGTGCGCACGCTCACTCGTTAGTGTACTCGGCGAGCAGGTGGGCGCGCCCGTCGCCCAGCTGGTCGGCCCAGTGGCCGAACTGGTGGCCGCCGTAGCGGTGTGCCAGCGGCTCCACGCCCGGCACCACGTCGTTGCCGGCCACCAGGTCGACGAACGGACGGCGCCGCGCCACCGCCGGCTCCAGGTCGAGCAGCGCCAACGCCGGCGCCGACGCGGCCGCCAGCTGGACGGCCGACCGGAACGGCGTCGGCCGCACGGCCGAGAACAGCGCGCCGCGCACCGACCGGCGCACGCTGTTGTCGGTGCGCGGGTCGAGCGGGAACGCCGCGTAGGTGTCCTGGTGCCACCGCGACACGGGCGTCTCCTCCAGCAGGGCGGCCAGGCCGCACATGGCGACGGCCGTGGCGCCGGCCGCGCGGCGCACGTGTGCCGTCAGGCGCGACCACGTGTTGGGACAGCCAGTGCCCGGAGTCGTGCGGTGGGTGCGGTCTCTGTCGGACGGTCGCCGCTGCCGTTCTGGGACGGCGGTATCTTGCAGAAGCTGTAAGAATTGACTCGGTGTGGTCAATGCAAGACAGCAGATTGCGTGGAGCAGCAGTGCTACGTTGAGTACATGGGCATTATTCTTGTGGTTTGAAGAGATGCAGCAACCAAGTAGCATGGTCACCTGCAACAGATGATGTGAGCATGGTTGGTTATAGGCAGTTTTTCACATAATGTGGACAGATGAGACAACCAGGAAGCACTTCTTCATTCTTACCCAGATTTCATTAACAACTCAGTGTCTTTCTGTAATTTTACATGTCATAGCAATCTTCTAAAAAGTAAATCAACAACCCCTTCCCTGATAGATAGAACACGATAAATATTTTTTTTGGGTAATGCATAGTAAATTAATATCTCGTACTAAATCATAACTTCGTGAAAAATGATTTTCTGTGAATACCCTGGTGCAAATCAATCTTGGGAACCTAATATTGTGTCACAAAGACTTTGCTATCAGAGCAAGAAAGCTGTCAGAGGAAGAATTACTATCAGGGAGAGCTAGTCAATGGTGCAAAGCCATAGGAACTTCCCTACACCTTGCTTTGTATCATGGTTCAAACTATACAACAATCAATCACATGGGAGTCTTGAAACATAGTTATGTCTTGCCTTGCAATGACGAGGATATATATATATATATATATATATATATATATATATATATATATATATATATATATATATATATACTCACCATTGCAACTCAGGGATGCTAGGAGTGAGGAGCTGCTGCAGGACTACAGGACCCTTCTGACCACACTGAAGGATAATGATAGGAGAGAGTCATTGTAACTGCAATTTTGCCTAGAGCTGGAGCTTCACCTGAGTGAAGCTCTAGGGCACTGGCAGCCAATGCCAGGGTAGGCAAGCTCTGCCTTCAGTTAGGTTTCACCTTTGTTGATGAGAGATCCAGGTTTTATGGACCATGGGACCTCTATCGGAGGGATGGCCTGCACTTCCCCAAGAAGATGGTGCATGTGTTAGACAAAGTGTATGAGGATGTCCTTCAGGGAAACTAGGCAATGGGGAGGGGAGGAATGAAATGGCATTGCCATCTCAGGGATATGCCAATAGTGACAGCCACGGAATTGAACCTGTCCACAAATAGGGATAGCAGCAGTTCATGGAGGCAGAGCAATAGTACATCCAGTGATGAAAGAGCTCCTCAGCATGAAAAAGCCAAAGGTGGCAATCAAATATATGTTATGTGTATGATGCTTAATGCTCAGAGTATTCGATCCAAATTTGATGAGTTCAAGTGATATGTTGCTGAGGAGGAACCAGATTTTGTTTGCATTACAGAGGCATGGGACAGTGAGGGGTATTTGGGAGATAACTTGTAGGACTACAAGATCCAGGGATACAATATGTTTTTGTGTAATAGGGGTTCAGCAGTGAAAGGGGGTGGTGTAATGCTCTATGTGAATAGCTTATTCAGTTCTCAAAAAGTAGCAGATGGGGTAAAAAATGTGTCTGCAGAGTCCATTTGGTTTCATGTCACTATGGGAAAAGGCAACAGCAATAAACTGAGGATAGAAGCTTTCTACCGATCAGGAACCCTGCCACACTCTCAGCAACTAGAGCTTGATAAGGTTGGTTATTGGTTTTATGACACATTGACTGTTGAGCCATGCAGCGTCGAAAATCTCTCACACTGATTGGTCGTGGGCAAAGAGTAGTGACAGGTGAGATTCGAACCCACAATCTTTCGATTGTGAGACGAGCGACCTATCCCTGAGCTAATCGTCCCCGGAGCTTGATAAGGTAATTTGTGAAAAAAAAATCAGTAGAAACTTTCAGAGGTGCCTTATTCTTGTTGACTTTAATCTAAAAGGATATGAAAATGTTGGTGTTGGCTCCCTATCATGCAAAATGTTTAGGAAATGCATTGAAGAGGACCTGTTCTTACACCAGTTTGTAAGGGAACCTACCAGGCATGGCTCATTCTTGGACATTGTATTCTTGGATTTAAGTGACTTGGTTCAAGACTTGGGTGTAAGAGAAACTCTGGGAAGAAGTGACCACAACATAACATGAAAAATTCAACTGATACGTTTTGTTGGATCTGTAAAGATAAGCAAACGCTGAAAGTTTCATCAAAATATCTGAATCTGTTAAAGCGTAACAACTGGTTGAACTTTTTTGGAGGTGACCTCACTTGACCTTATCTAACTCATTGACCCTAGATAACCTGACCAAAAATTATGAATCAGCATGTCAAATTGATGTGGGAAAAGGTATGCCAAATTTGGGCGTGCTGACATGCTCTGTTTGTCCGCTATCCACAAAAAACTTGAGGGGGGAGGGTGAAAGACCCCCTGAGATGGGACAGGTTAAGTGCTATAAGATGGGAAGAAAAATTATCCAATTTAAATGCCTGTGAAATGTGGGAAAAGTTCAAATCTTTCTTGATGGAAATTCAGATTAGACATGTCCCCCAAAAGCAAAGGCACAAAGAGGGGTAGGCAAGCCAGCACAGCTTACACCAGACTTGATAAAAGCAATTAAGGCTAAGAAAAATGCATTTAGAGCATTTAAGGAAGCTTCAAATATTGTAAATCTAAGGTCATGCTCAAAAGCTAGACACTGTGAAGCAAAAAACCAGGTCAGCAAAGTGAGCAAAAGAACTGGATTTGGCCAGGAACTGCACTGGGAACAGTAAAGCGTTATCTAGTTTCTACAAGCTGAGTAAAGTTTATAGTACAATTGGTCCACTGGAAGTAAATAGGACTATATTGGGTGAGGATAGTGAGATGGTTGAGGAGCTGAGCAAGCAGTTTGAATCAGTGTTTACATTGGAAGATACAACCAATCTGCTGACCATACACAATAGTTCAGTGACATTTGATCAGATAAATGATGTTGATTTCATTGATAGTGATGTTGTTTTCAACCACATCAGGAAAATAAAGCCAAACAAGGTAGCAGGACCTGATGAAATTTATGCTAGGGTATTGTGGGAAGCTGAAAAAAATGGCATTTCCACTTAGTATAATATTTTGTAGATAATTTTCACAAAATGAAATTCCAACAGATTGGAAAAGGACAAATGTTCCTATTTTTAAGAAATGAGAAGGATGGAAAGTTGAAAACTATAGGGCAGTAAGTCTCACATCCCTAGTCTGTAAGGTACTCAAATCAATTATCAAGGATAGAACAGCTAGTTATCTGGAAGGAAACAGATTCAAGATACTAACATGGGTTTAGAAAAGGGTGATCGTCTCACAAATCTATTTTTTGACTTTTTGAACCTTTATGATTCTGATGATGAACTGTTCTGTCCATGGATTGCAAAACTATGGTTAGTATTTATACTATAGTTTCCATATATATATATATATATATATATATATTATATATATATATATATAAAGACATAAAAGATTACTGCAACTATGAGCCACAAGGGCCCTTCTTGGTTGCACTCTGTAAACTGAGCTAGTTGGCCACCAAATCTGTCAACCAGCCCTCTATTATTATAATGATTGCCTATGCTGTTTTAAAAGATGTTCAATGTGCTGCTACTGACAATGTTTTCTGGCAGCTGGTTCCAGTGTTCTACTACCCTTTTGGTGAAGAAAGTCTGCCTTAACCTTGTTCTGCTGTGGTTAACTTTAATTTTGAATTTATGACCTCTAATTGCATCATTTCTGTTCAATTCAAACACAAAACTGGGGCATCAGAACAGACCAAGGAAGCCAGGATGAAGGCACTGAGAATGCTTGGGGCAATAAATAGGAATGTATCATACAGAAGTGAGGAAGTGATCAGGAAGCTTTACTGTGCATACGTCAGGCCACATTTGGAATACTGCATCCAAGCTTGGTCTTCTAGCTATGAAAAAGATTGTTGGCTTTTAGAGAGTACAAAAGAGGGCTACAAAAATGGTTAATGGCATAAGCAACCTGGCATATGAGGAAAGATTGAAGAAATTGAATGTTTTCACTTGGATATAGAAGGCTGAGAGCCTCTGAGCCTTCTATAGATGAGATCTCCTCTCAGTGAGATATCTCATCCAGGTCTTTAAATTTGTCAATGGTCTGGAGAGGGGATACCTTGGGGAAATGTTTGAATTTAACAGAAATGATGCAATTAGAGGTCATAAATTCAAAATTAAAGTTAACCACAGCAGAACAAGGTTAAGGCAAACTTTCTTCACCAACAGGGTAGTGGAACACTGGAACCAGCTGCCAGAAAACATAGTCAGTAGCAGCACGTTGAACATCTTTAAAAACAGCATAGACAATCATTATAAGAATAGAGGGCTTGCTTTTCAGTATTACAGGGAGGGCTGATTGACAGATTTGGTGGGCAACTGGTTCAGTGTACAGAGTGCAACCAAGAAGGGCCCTTGTGGCTCATAGTTGCACTAATCTTTTATGCTTTTATGTCTTTATTTCCCCAAGTTATCCAAATATATATATATATATATATATATATATATATATATATATATATATATCATTATCCCATATCCAGGGGTCATATCCAGATCTAGAAATCCAGATGAAACTTGGAACATTTGATAATTTTGCAGGAAACATCT
Source organism: Imbricaverruca yamaguchii (assembly GCA_034440575.1). Taxonomy (NCBI): domain Eukaryota; kingdom Metazoa; phylum Arthropoda; class Thecostraca; family Neoverrucidae; genus Imbricaverruca; species Imbricaverruca yamaguchii. The sequence goes on along the minus strand of JAOTOL010001391.1, from coordinate 421,778 downwards.
TTTTTTAATTTTGAATACCATACAACTATTAATGGATTGCTTGCAATATCACTCTATTTTTACTATGTTCCACTATAATTCATTACCTGCCATCAAAACAAAATCATGCCCCAGATCAAATGCAACCAGAACAGGGCAGTGCTTCCAAAACATTCTGCATTTGTGGTCCATGCTCTCATAAAGGTGCTTATACCATCGAAATGTGGGTAATTTACATACAGATCATGCGGCAACTTGATATTTTGCTATTTTCAGCACCAGTTCTTTATATCATAGTCACGAACCGAAACGTGAAAATGAACTGTCAACCGGCACCCAAACGGTGGTCCCATAATGTATCCGATACTGCACAGACCCACAATGCAATTTTGGTGGAGTGTAAAGATACATGGTTGGTAAATATCTAGACCCAGGTAAAGGGCATGTGACAAGGGGCATGCAGGATGCATTCTGTCAAAACTTGCCAGGCTGGATGTTGTCAGGGAGACAGCATGACTTTTGATGTCGCGGAAGTTAGGGGAAAGACAATTAGAGACAACAGGTACTCCAAAGCCAGCAATTCTAGTATAGTTGGTTGAAACCAAGTTGAAACTAGACAAAAGCTACGCGACGGACGTCATATACCAGAAGCGCTTTTTTTTATTCCAGAATACTGCTGAATTATATTCTAGTGTTGGACCATACTGATAAATCTAATAAATATGGTGCTTTCATTTTAGCACTATTATGGCGCTTTTGCCACGATTAGTTTCCTCGCCGTCTGTAAGACATGTATTATTCATTGAAGCTTGAAGTCTTTATCTTCTTTTGCTAGCATGCCGGTGGCTTTGAACCGAAAGGCAACATCCCCACAATTAACTGATCAGTGGCTTGGTTGATATTAGGATCACACACCTCAAACAATTTATTGGAATGAAGGCCTTATACCTACAATGTCAACTTGGTCAACATGTCATTAATGCAATCTGGGGATTAGTGTTAGCATGTGCATTGGTCCCCTATCAATTATCATATTGTTCCTGTGTGATATATGGAATCATGCCATACTGTGCCATTCACCAACTCGTGCAAAATTGCGTAATTGCCCATTGCATCATGGCTAGGCAGTAGTGGTAGTAGGGTAAGAGGAGGTTTCAAAACACTTCATGCATGCAACAAATTTGTTTTTATTTGAGTTTAAGGGCGCTTCGACCAAAACGTGATCACATAGCGTCCATCATGCAACAACTTGTTCTACTGCGGCTCTTGTATGGCCAAACCAATAATTATACTGTTCACTGAATTAAACAATCAAGGTATTAAATAGCAAGGTATTTATATTCACATGGTTCTTTCTATTAAAATTATCCAACCACTCGCATAGAGCAACTTTAAAACATATAATTGTTCTGTGGTGATGTGTCATATTCTGAATATGAATGTGGTTGGGCAGGATTACTTCACTGTAGCCGTTGTGGTACCAATTATTAGTAGCCACTAAAATACTGGTGCAATTGCCAAAAAAAATATCATAGGTCACTTCCTTGCAGTTTTCTTGAGCTGACTGCTCTCAAAGGCCTAAGATGGCACCAGAGTAGGGGAAGAGGGGGTGTATCTGAACACGTTCTATTTCCCGAACACCTATCTTTGGATGTCTCCCACATCATGTTCAGCACATGAATAACAGAATGATGGTGGTATGCATAAATGATGGACCTATCTCTACCAAAATATGAAGGTCAGATTGCATAGTCATACCATTTTGTTTTGTGTATGGAGCTGGTGAAGTTCACAGGTGTCATTTTGCGCTTCCAAGAGCTTGCGGCTTACCGGCGACTTCTTCCCAGTGTCTTAAAAAAAAACACTTCCATAAACTGTGTTGAATGAAGAACAAGGCTGGCTACTTGGGAGTAATGAAAGATGGGAAGAAGACAGGATAGGCAGTCTTGCATGAAAAGCCAAAACCAGATTTAGTTACAAAAATGAATACATATATTTATATGTGGCTATATTTAGACGTTTTTATCATGATATTCCAGCAGAATAATGGCCAGCCCTTTGTACATGGGGTAGTGATGACAGATTCAGCTTAGGATGCAAAATGTTTATTTCCATTAACTGAGTTTCCATGCCACAAGGTGAATTAATATACGGTGCACAATTGATGCAATGGTGTAATTAAAGTAAAATGAATCCACCATTTTCTTGGTGAGTCACGTTTAACATCCAGCATACAACATCAGTAGGTTTTAGATGACCGAACACGATTATGCTTTAAGAGGTCCAACATCAGTTGGTTAGGTTAGATTCAGTTGGGATGCTTTTAAAATTTGACATCAGTGTTCTTCGTTAGCCACCAAAAACCCCATTTCCCCACACTTACCATATTTTTATGTGGTGGGGGATAACATGTGCTGTCATTGTGAAAATACGCGTTTTTTCTTACTGTTTGGAAATTTGTATTTGAATTATATTAATATTTTTTTCTTGATGAAATTACTTTTTAGAGATATCACCCCATGAACTTGAACTTGCTGATTTGCTGAGCTTTCATTTTCCATATAAATGAATATCAGTTTCCTTCAAATCACATCAGATAATGATGCTAATTGAAGGAATGTTTAAAATGTTAAGCGTGGTGGGTGGGAGGGATGATGTGTGTCCTGGTCCATGGCCAGACGGAAACCAACGGACCGATCGCTGGGAGCCCATCTGCGTATGCCGTAGATAAACAACGAGAAGCGCTCTGGACTCACCTCCTGAGCTTTAGCGACCTGACGGTTCCCACCGAGGAATTCTTCCACGCATTCAGAGAGATGGATGCAGTGTTCTGTATTCACCATGCCCAAGAACCCGACAACCTCAGCAGACATCCAAACGTTGCTGAAATTTTCCGCCAGGTGTTGGAATCCAGATTCACTTCTACAGATAAAATGTCCTTAAGTACTTTGCGAGGATCTGGACATTTATTCGTCTCGGCCTGGTAAGCAATAAGGCGAACGTCGCCAAGCTCACAAAGCGGCAACAGCGAAAAGCCGAACAGTTTGATCAGTGAATGCAAAATGTGAGCCGCACTTGGTCGACACTTCACATTTAGATCAGTGTTTGAATCTTTCATTGTTTAGACGTATACCTGCCGTTGATCATATAGCTGCATATCAGGACTTTTTACACACAAATTACCCGAGACTAGACTAGACGTACGTGTTGCAGTTCCACCGAGTGTATGTCAAACTCAAGAACTAATATGTGCCTGTGTTTGTGAAGTCGGTGGAGCGTAGCCTGTAGGTTTACGAGTACTCATCGTCCCAATACGGTGCTCGTAAATAGTCTGTGTATATATGTATATCTAGTTGTTCTTAGCCACAGATGTCACGATGAGGATGTTCCATCTGTTCTTGCCAGTTCGTCAGATTCTATAAGGTGCCAGATATGTACGCACTGTAATGTTAGGTATTGTACTATATTGACGCAATGTAATCTCATTAAGTTACGTGGCTTATGTGAACCTGCTAACGATAGCCTATGTTATGCGTTTGATGGAGCCGAGGTAGATCAATCGGTAGGGTGTTGGGCTCTTGACCGCAAGATTATGGGTTCGAGTCCCGCAACCAGCGGAATTACGGAATCCACCCACGACCAATCGGCGTGAGAAGTTGGCGACGCTGTATGACCTAGCAATTAATTGCGTCATAAAAGAACCCACTATTCTTGTTCTGCTTCATGTGCTTGCCACCCCCAATATATGTCTTGCGTTGTGCTTCCTCGATATATTGTTGTTTTAATACACACTCTGTTGGGCGCCGGAATATATATTCATGTGCGCAAAAGGACGAACGCAGTCGATGCGCCCATAATGCAAATTCACCTCCACCACAGAGTACACAACCAAGAAATAATCGGCAGTGGGAGAGAGGAACTTCCTCAATCTTGGCTGTCTCGTCTTCCCCAGCTTTATGCTCCTCGTATTTAAGTCTGATTGATAAACAACTTGTGTTACCGTTTTTATGTCGTGCTGTACTGCAAAATGCGTGATGTTTAAGGCTGCACGACGCGAATAATGAAATCATATTTTAAAATGAAAATATTTCCTTTGGTTAAAAATAGAACACGTTTAGTAAAAAAAACATTCATGACATTACGTGGTAATTTTCCATTCCGCCCACAATTCAGCTGTTATTAAAGTTGCTTTCGAACTGGAATAACATTGAAATTGCTGTTGCCACTGTATTATTGCATGCATGACAGAAGTTTGATTCACATGGCGTCAGTGATGCAGCCAACTTATTTCGACTGAGAATGCCGAATAGCGGGGTACGAACATGGGAAAAGCCACGGTGGGGGATGAACGGGGATGCTTCCCCAACCCTTGCCAAGCTCCGCGTTAAGCCTCTGGCAATGCATGATAATCGAACCAAAATCCTTGTGCGTGCATCTAAAATCATCTAAAATTGTGTTTACCTTCTCTTTAGCGCTTACGGGTTCCACCAAGTTGTTGTGAAATCTAAATTGAGCCTTCATGATTCGAAAAGCGTGATTTTTTATTTTGTGTCGACACTCCCAGAAAGTTTTAGCCTGCCGAATTATTATAGCCAACGTCTGCTCCTGTCAAAGCAATGCTTGTCGCAGTCCTGGTGACGTGTGTTCGCCATGTATCGTGAGAGGCGTGGAGCCGAACTTAGAACTGGCATCGCTCTGACTCCAGCTCGGGTCCAGTCATTTGACTGTTCGGCAGCATGCACAATTGTTGGTTTTGTCACCTTGATAATCACGTACTGTGATTAAATGCACACCTCGAAGAGTAGGGACTAATGTTGGTCGGCGGGTAATGGTGGGAGGGGAAGGGGAACCGTTAGTTTTGGCTCAATATTTGCGACGCACTGCCGTAGGGCCAAAATGATTGAATTCAGGAGGACCTGTCTCCTATCCCACCCCGATGGCCCGCCACTCATGCCAGGAAGGGAATGGGGGCCTGGACACTGCCATGAGCGGTGGTTACGTACTTCCTATGCCTGGCTGAATAGAAAAAGTACCCAACCATCAATTTAAGGTGGCCGAACCCCAGCCTTGCAGAATATCTGAGCATTTGTCACCTTCTCTTTATGGAAAAGATCGTCCCATGTGAACAATGTCTTAATCCACTGTCGCTTATTAGAAGGACTTACCAAGACGCGCACAAAGAGCCGCTGGCCTCCAGCCTCGAACCGGGTACCTCCGAGTCGGAAAACCGACGCGTCGGCAACTGCGCTACCCATACCGGGTGCCTCACGCCGCTGAAGATAAATAGTGTGGATGGATATGGCATGGGTCTAAACAACACCATTCTAAGCAATAACTAACGCGTTCATGTAAAAGCCTACCATGGTTATCGAATTACCATGAAACAAGCTTTCAGATGACGTATAATTTATACCCATTACATATACGTGTTAGTCAGGAACGTACGCAGAAAAGTGCCATTTCCCGCTGTCGCGATAACCTTGTAGCGCCAGTAGGTGCGTGTGGATGTGCGGATAGACGTAAGGAATCTGGAAAAGCTACAGGGAGACGCCTTTGCCAAGCAACATCTAGAACGTGCACAGCTGCGTTGTACCGCCCTCTCAGTGTGGTCCCGACGCCTCGAAGGGATAAATGGGCTTCCGATGCGGTGTCCTGTCGCCATCTTTGATTTGCCTGCGGTGTCGTCGACAAATCATCCGCAAATTTCAAAACCTTACTGCTTAGGCCACTTTCAATGTTATTTACAAATATAATGAACAGTAGCGGCCCCAGTACTGACCCCTGGGGGACTCCACTAAGAACATTTTGCCATGATGACTTTGCACCATTTAGCATCACTCTTTGTTGTCTATCTGAAAGCCACAATTCTATCCATTTTAAGATGCTACCTGCAATACCATGAGCCTGAAGCTGTATAATTAACCGTGTATGGGGTACCTTGTCAAAGGCCTTACTAAAGTCAAGATGTGCTACATCAACCTGATTTCCCTGATCAAATTGTTCTGTGGCGAAGTTCAAAAAGTCGAAGAGATTTGTGAGGCATGATCGCCCTTTCCTAAACCCATGTTGAGTATCTTAAATCAATCTGTTTCCTTCCAGATACCTAACTATTCTATCCTTGATAATTGATTCAAGTACCTTGCAGACTAGAGATGTGAGACTTTAGTTAGTTTATATATAGTTTTCAACTTTCCCTCTTTGTCCTTTCTTGAAAATAGGACCTACATTTGCCCTTTTCCAATCTGTTTGAATTTCATTTTGTGAAACAGGTCTACAAAATGTTATACTAGGTGGTAATGGCAGTTCCTTTTCGGCTTCCCGCAATACCCTAGCATAAATTTCATCAGGTCCTGCTGCCTTGTTTGGCTTTATTTTACTGATATGATAGAAAACAACATCACTATCAATGAAATCAACATCATTTATCCGATCACATGTCACTGAACTATGGTGTACGGTCGGTAGATTGGTCATGTCTTCCAATGTAAACACTGATTTAACTTGTTTGCTCAGCTCCTCAATTGATTAAGAAATGATACCTATGAGTGACGTGTTTAAAATCGTGAAAGCTAATGTCAACCTGAATATGGGCATCTCAAAACTTCGAGTCTATGGGCGGGCCCCTACGATTTTGACAAAATCTGCTGTTTATGGTCGGGTCGGTGGTCAACCAATATGGCTGAAGAAACCTATATGGAAATTGAACATTAGGAGTTTCTATAGGGGAAGAAAAATTCGAATATTCGTGAAAATTTAAGAAACATGTTCAATCTATCGTGTTCTACAGCAATCGAAAGCGCTCGAAATCCCAAACAAAATGACACTACTTTTCGTTTTGTCTACTGTCTTGGACAAATTATATGGGCATTTCAATATTTCGAGTCTGTGAGCATACCCCTACGATTTTGACAAAAATCCCTGGGTAGGACCGTGCCGAGTAATCAAACAATATGGTTGAAGAACCCTATATGTGGAAGTGAACACTAGAAGTTTCCATGAGGACGTAAGAAGTAGAATATTCACGAAAATTCTAGAAACATACTAAATGTGTCTTGTTGCAAATCAAAAGAACGTGGTTGAGATCCCATACAAAACCATTCTACTTTTTGCTTCGTCTACCCCTTAGGAAAAGATATATGGGCATCTAAAAACTTAGAGTCTATCGGCTGGCCTCTGCGATTTTGACAAATGTCCCTGTCTAGGGCCGGGATGGGTTGTCAAACAATATGGATGAAGAAACATATATCTGAATTTGACACTAAATGTTTCTATGGGAAAGGAAGAATTCAAATATTCGCAAAAATTCCAGAAGCATATTAAATCTTTTTTTTTTGCATCAATAGAAAATGCTTGATATTCCAAACAAAACGATATCACTTTGTGTGTCGACTACCCATTAGCACACATTACTTAGGCATCTCAATACTTCGAGTCTATGAGCAGTCCCCCACGATTTTGATAACAATCGCTGTCTAGCCTATGACGATCGGTGGCTCGTATCATGATGTGCTATGACAACCGGTGGCTCGCCTGGTGATGGTGTGTTGTAGTGAACGGTGGCTTGCCTGGTGGTGGTGTGTTGTAACGACCGCTTGCTCTAGATCACATATCCTGTGCTTTGTGGCGTTTTAGATGCAAAATTAATCCGGGAGGCAGCTGAATGCCCTGAAACACGATGGTTCCAGCGAGTTGCTGTGCGAATAATTCTTCGTGGCATATTCTGACTGTCCCTCCATAACTCTCGAAGAAGAATACACACCTTCCCACGGTAGCACACGTATTTATATGTGCTTCTCACGTTATATGTATAGAAGTCGAAAACGGCATAACTAGATGCTAGACAAGTGTGTTTAAGTTCGGATCGGAGTCAAGGGTAGTCATAGCACATCAGCATCAGGCAAGCCACCGGGCATCACAGGACACCATCATCAGACGAGCCACCGGTCGTCATAACAAACCAGCATCAGACGAGTCGCCAGTTGTCACAGTACACCATCATCAGGCGAGCCACCACTGGCCACACCAGACTAGTATCAGGCGAGCCACCGGTAGTCACAGCACGCCAGCATCAGGGGAGCCACCTGTCGCCATAGCCTAGACAGTAATTTTTGTCAAAATCGTAGTGGCCTGCCCATAGACTCGAAATATTGAGATGCCCATAGAATTTGTTCTAAGGGGTAGACGATATTCGCGAACATTCAAATCCTTATTTCCCCATATGATTTTTTAGTGTTCAATTCCCATATAGGTTTCTTCAGCCATATTGTTTGATAACCGGACCCGAACATAGGCAGCGATTTTTGTCAAAATCGTAGGGGCCTGGAACATTAACACAGGGTCCTGGGACTAGACGAATAAAAAGTATCGGCCGATGAAGGGGGTCCGAGCCGACGGACATTGCCCTCAGGAAGATGTTGAGAGCTCTTGGCTAGGCTAACGTGAAGGGCTTCTAGATCGACGGAGGGCCTGAGCTAATATGGAGGGTCCCTGGGGTGCCGGCGGAGCCCAAGCCGAGAAAGAGCCCCTGACCTGATGGACAGGGTCCAAGCGTTCGAAAGGGACCTCCGACTTGCTGGTAAAATCTCTGGGTCGTCAAAGAGGGCCCTTGAGACGACGGAGGAACCCTATCTTCCGGAGAAGACCTAGCGCCGTCAGAAAGGGCCCTTTGGTCGGCGGATAGAGCCCAAGCCGTCACGGGCTCCGAACCTGATGGAGGGGACATTCTGTTGAAAGAGGGCCTCCGGCCTGACAGAGGAAGCTCTGGATCTCTAAGGAGGCCCGTTGCGCCAACGGAGAGGACCCCTAGCCGGGGAAGGACCTCGGGCCGTTGGAGAGGGCCTAGAACCAGTATGAAGTGCCCATTGGCCGATTAGGGCCGGAACCGCATAGTGAAAGGGAAGGCCCAAGCTTTTGAGAAGTGGACTACGGACGGAAGGAGAGTGTCTTGAGCTGTGAAAGGGGGGCTCTTGACCGATGGATTGAGGACTCGGGCTGTACGTGCAGAGCCACTGGGTCGGCTTTTGCTCAATCCGAAAAAAACGTCTTGAAAATAAAGACTTCCACCCGGTTCCTGGCTTGGTGAGAGGTGCCCAGCCCTGGTTGTCGTTGACGCCGTCGTTGCCGTTGTCCGCGCACGTGCGGGCGTCGCCAGTGTCCGCGTGACGCGTCGGCGTCGGTTGCGGCGTCGGCGGCGACTTTGCCTCGGCAGTCGGCCGGAGATGGCTGCTGCAGATGGTGCTGCCACTCCGGTGAGAACGTTCCCGACCCGGTGAGAACGCGTCCGGCCCGGTGAGAACGCGCCCGGCCGAACACACCCCGGGTGACATATGCAGCAGCTGCGTTGAGAGGTAGGTGCAGGTCGGCCGGCTCATGTTGGCAGACTCGGCGGCAGGGAGCTACTGGGCGTCTGGCGATCTGAAATGGCAGCTTTGTTAGAGCAAGAGCACTCGATTAACTCAGTACGCATTTTTAGTTCAATCCAGAAGCACGCCAACCAAAAATACACCAGGTCAACCAAGACATTTTGACATCTTCCCCACCCAACATCAAAACTTTTCGGAGCACGAAGCGCAAAACGCAAAGCGGCCTCTGTTTCATGACATGTTTTTGGTCGGGCCTCTTAAGAAATTCCTGGCCGCGCCTCGGGGTTGGTGACATATTTTCAAAGTTTCCGTATCTTCCAGTAAGTGTGCTTTTATACACGGCAAACGTTGGCTTAAGACGTGCTTTGGCATTGCTCATCGCCATATACATATGTATGGTCACATACGTATAACTACATATATGTATATATATATATATATATATATATATATATATATATATATATATATATATATATATATATACATATACAAACATATACAAATAGTTCAGGATGTGGTTCTCTCTTATTCACAGTTGGTTAAACACGGTATCATATTCGACATTCGTAACCTTCATCTGTGTGTCTTCGTATACTCGGATTGCTTTTCGATTACGTGCTGTATGCTCCTACAAAACATTACCAAATGTAAATATTTATTCCGAACTTTCAACCTACTGCTGGGACCATTTCCAAGGTTCGATAGTCATTCGATATGTATATAGCATCACAAAAATTGAACATATTGAAAATCTCGACGCGATGAACGATGCTATATTTGTTGAAGAACACTTCAAACTCAACTTTAACTCCTTTAACAATTTCCATTGCAGAAGACAATGACCCCTCCCCCTAGGGTCCATAGGGGTGGGGTCATCAGTAAAAGTGGTTGGAAGTTAAAATATAAATGAAGGCATTCTTCAAAGAGTATAACATTATTTGTCGTCACGATATTTCTTAATCTGTTCAATGTTTTGTCGTGCTACATGCATCGAATAACTATTGAGCTTCGAAAATGACCAAGTGGGTTGAAACACTGGAACACATGCCAGAATTCGGTTATATTATGCATAGACATACAGCATGTAATCGAAATACGATCAGAGCGTACGAATACACACAGGGAAAGGTAACAACGCCGAATATACTGTTGTGCTAAAAAAATCCAGGTACTTCCGCTGTCGTATCCCATCGAAGAAATTGTATCCTTCCTGATAAATTCCCCTCCCCCTAATGACAATTCCTGGATCCGTCCATGATTTATAGCACAGAATCATCACGAAGGGGAATCACGAGCACCCTATCCAAACAGTTTGAGGGAAACAGACGGACTTGTCTGCCAGTTTAGTGCATAACCTGCACTTGATAGAGGCTTCCATGTTGTTGTCAGGGGCGTGCCAATATCGCCAAACCGGCAGATAAATCCGCTGGTGAACTCAATTGCAGATCAGGCATCTGATTGTGTCTGATGCGCAATCCGTGCATCTGACACATCTACTGATTGTGCGCTATAAATAATGTCTCGTTCCCTGCCTTTCGCTCACTTTAGGATGGAGAGTCACCTGAACAGAGTCCAAGTAGTTGTGTGTCATAGTTTCAAAACATGCCTCAGATACGAAAGTGATGATCAACGCCCCGATCACAAACGCATTTGACCATAATCGTAGCCATATAGCTAAATGTAGTTGATGAAAGCTGAATAATTCATGTCATCTTCTGATGCTTGACCGAAACGTCAAGCGCCACTTGAACACACTGATATATGTCGCGCATTGTGATTATCAACTTCGACTCCTCAGATGTAGCTCATCAGATGTCGCTTCCAGGTTTAACCGCTCCCTAGGTATGACTTCTCCCCAGGGTTGACACCTCGTCCCCAGGTGTGACTCCTCCCCAGGGCTGACACATCGTCCCCAGGTGTGACTCCTCCCCAGGGTTGACACATCGTCCCCAGGTGTGACTCCTCCCAGGGTGTGACACCTTGTCCTCAGGTGTGACTCCTCCCAGGGTTGACACACCGTCCTCAGGTGTGATTCCTCCCCAGGGTTGACACCTCGTCCCCAGGCGTGACCCCTCCACGGGTGTGACTCCCCGTCCCCAGGTGTGACTCCTCCCCAGGGTTAACAAATCGTCCTCAGGTGTGACTCCTCCCAGGGTTGACACCGCGTCCCCAGGTGTGATTCATCCCCAGGTGAAGCGGATCTAACGCAGAGGGGACAGAGGGTATGTGCCCTCCTCCCCACCCATGTTGTTCCGAGCGCTCCTCGGAGTGGAAGAAGGTTTGCTTGTAGGACGCTGGAATCTTCCATTTGAGGAAGAGGGATTAATGTCGAATCTGTGGAGTCTCACCTGTTGAATAATTCCAGGAAAGAGCTATCCGTTAATTATACAATGGTGAAATCGTGTGGCCATTACAATTGAATTATCCCATTGTTCGACTGCCGTCGAGTTAGCCCACCGGCTAGCCGCGATGACTGCGAGGAACTGCGAGGAACTGCGAGGAACTGCGAGGAACTGCGACGAACGCCAGTCATGTGACAAAGCGTAGCCGCAAGGAACGAGAGTCACGTGACATGACGTAACCGCGATGCCGGTGACAGCCCTGGCTTGCACCGACCAAATCCCGTCATGAAGTGTTCCCTTTGACAAGTAATACAAATATTCCCAAGAAAATGGTGTCACCAAACCTAGGAAGCAAGATGACCGATGCACTCTTCTCAGGGTACAATTTAAGACATTGGACATAGCAACAGAAACGCCGGTGAAGGTTTTAAAAGCTTGTCGATGGGTCGGGTGGGATCCGGTCTGGTCCGATCGGGTTGCTCAAATAAAAATATCGCATGCATATGAAAGCAGATTTCTTCAGACTTCGCTCTCACCAGTAACGAGACCACAGCATTCATGGCAATTTGCCCAGACGTAAGGATGACAGTGATATCGGGAGTGATTTTTCTGTTGCAAAATTTAGCCTCAATGTTTGCTGGGGTGGTCTTTATGGAAAAGGATCGTATGCTAAGGCGTCGGACGCCAACCCGGATCATTTCCCGCTACCTCGATCCACCGGCAAAGCAGTGTGGCCGGAGTGATGAGCCGTGATTGTGCACAAGGTGCGTCGTGAACCACCCACTTAACAAACAATAAACACACGTAAGTCACTAGCAAATACTGGGAAGCCCCGTGCGGCGACGACGAGGGCAATAACAGCCTTGCTCGGTGCCGCAGATGAGACAGCCTTGCTGCCCATCCGTCGCCATCTCCGGCTGGCTGACGCTCTGCATCCTTCACGGTAAGCACAGAACTCGCCAGGTCGGAGTCCGCCTCCCGCTTAACTGGAAAGATACGCACATATTTGGAGCATTTTCGGTTTCGCATACTTTCATGCACCCCTCACCAGAACACCCGAAATCCGCTTAGCAGACATGTGAATATTGGCTTTGCAAAGAAAGCTGCATATTCAATTTCGATTAACGTACACGTTCAGATATCAATTAGACATGTCACTAGCATTAAAGACCACATGTACCACCATGTGGTTGGTATGCATCAAAGCATATCTGAAGTGTACCACTAGTGCTGGTGGGAAGTAAATCAGTTGAGATTGCCGCAACTAGATGCCGCCTTGATCCGCCCATGACTAGTAGTTTATTTTGCACAGCACACCACAACACCCATCAGGCTGCGGGAAGGGACTGCATGGTCTACCTACCACGTCCCCTGTTTGTCCGTGCCTCTGTCTTGCCGTTTGTTCTGCCTAGCATTATCATCTGCCTTCCCCTTTCTCCGATCTTCCCCTTAGCTGCCCCTTGATCCGTCTTACCATATACTTTGTCGTTCTCCTAGCATTGTCCTGCTTCTTGGCTTTCCATGTGCTCTGCCTTGCCATGTCCTCTACCTTTTTGTGTCATGCACTTTGCTTTGCCCCGTCCTCTGTTTCACTCTATCCTTGCTGTATGCCTTGCATTTGCCTTCCGGCTTGCCGTGGTGCTGACATGTTATCCCACTGTGACCCTGCCCCACCGTACTCTCTGTCGGTCGCGCGCACCTTCTGTCATGTCCTACCATTTGCCCTGTCCTGTCATTTTGTCTCACTGTGATCTCTGCCCCACCGTACTCTCTGTCGGTCGCGCGCACCTTCTGTCATGTCCTATCATTTGCCATGTCCTGTCTGCCATTTTGCCCTACTGTGACCTCGGCCTCACAGTACTCTCTGTCGAACGCGCCCTCTACCTTGCCGTGTCGTCTGCCACATCGTGTCATTTGCATTTCAGCGATCTCTGTCTTACTTTACCTTCTGTAGGCTGAGCCCGGTGCCTTGTCGTGCCATTTGGCCTGTTCTATCATTTGCCTTGCCGTGACCTCTGCGACACCATTACCCGCTGCATTACCATATTTGCCTATTACAATTTTTCGATGTTGTTGGCCATAGAGAAGCTACTTAGCATGCGCGTGGTGTCCCCACTTAAATCCGGACGCTCCGCCGTTATTGCTCTCCGCATTGATCCATTCTTCTCCATCCTGCTCCACCCTCCCCTCATTATCATCTACCACAGAACTCCTGATGTAGAGTAGGGAATTGGCCATCGTTGCGGCAGGAAACACGTCATGGTCTGTGTGCCTATAACATCGTCATTTGAATGTCTGCACTTCCATTTGCCAGGTTTCGTAGCTAGTCACGTGCTTCGCGAAGAATTGGTTAAAAGCTCACATATATAGTGCGGCGTACAGTGTTTTGTCCACACCGGATCCGGGTGAGAAAGCCGTATCGATATTAATACAATTGTACAAGTCAAATGGAATTCAACAACGGAATGTATTGTGTCAGATGTACTTAGTGCTACCGATTCCATTGGTGGTGGCTTCTTGAGAGAAAAAAAAACGCCTCCAAGTCGTCGATGTATCGAAAGTCCGTGGTGTTATGAGCAGAGCTTTGTCGCTGGGATCAGGATGGATTGGCCGGTAGATCACGCAAATTAGATAACGCTAGTTAGTTGATGCTAGCGCACATAGCTAGTATATAAGCCTTGAAGTAACGTATATACTGCTCCTACCAATAGGTGGAGAGCATAAGAAACGCCATACAATGGATAGGAAACGAGTACACAACTGAAGTAATGCTGATGACAGTGCTATCATTTAAATTTCAGGCATTTTCTACTTGAGGGGTGAGGTTAAAGACCCCATATGGTTTTGTCATGTAGCCTTTGCTTGGTTTCCGATACTTAGCCGGAATTCTCAGAAGCCGAGTTTTAATATCTATTTTTAATATATATTTGGCCCCTTCCTGTCTGAGACAGGGCGACCATTTGCATTCGTACATTGTACTAGTATTCCGCATTTCTTTCCATAGCCGTAAGCCGGTAGCGCTGCTGGCTTCCGGCAGTATCAACGTGCTACGCTCAGGTGGACTCGACACTGCGCCGCACTGCTGTTCTGCATTGCGGAACAGCATATCAATGGACGCTTAGACGTGTTTGGGCTGTGGATATTTCCGAATAACAACGCATGAGGAAAGTAATTAGCCTGTCGGATTGTGCTAGGTGCTCAGCTTCTTGCCTTTTATAATGCGATCACAGCTGCTACGCATGCAAGAGCTGGTCCATTGGCAGCGAAGTGCCATAGAATTTATCTCTAAAAGATGCTTCCTCCACGTTTCCTTCAAACTTGCTTCCTCTCTTCCATCCTCTTATAAAATTCCGGTTCAGCTTCCTCAAACTGACAGTGGGTTTGTTTTGAAACTTTGTTTTTTTTAGGATGTGTAAGTGGTCACTTCCAAGAGCATCGCGAGACACAGGTCAGGTAAAGCACTGCAACAAACGTGGGCTAACAATACTGAGATCAATTGCAGGTACACAATCCGAAGGAAGTGCAAAATAAGTAGCTGTGCTGTTTAGAAGATATAAGGATTCGTCCTGAATACTTTTCTCCGCAGACCAGCCGCGATAGGTGGTAGCGTTGCGTTCCGCACGTGATCAACACTTTGGGTGTAAAGCAGCATGAACAGCATAACAACCTTAGCAGCCGCAGCTTGGAGAGGGATGTCCAGCTCTACCTCTTGGTATGGAGCGGAAGGACTGATAACTAAGGCTTCTCCACTGTAGGACAACGTCCGATGGCACTGGCTTCCATCGACACCTGGTAGCTGTAGAGATGAGAGGAAGAGTGCAGCGACACACAATACTTCTGCAGCTCCATTGTAAGGTGACAGGCACCGCGGCGTCAGTTGCAGACGGTGAAGCGGATGACAAAGCAAAGATGCTGTGAAGGACTCTTCTGGTGCAGAGACAGGACTCCCAGTGGAACTCCTCTGGTGCAGGAACAGGACTCCTAGTGGGACTTCCCTGATGTGCACACAGGGCCGGGCATCAAACCGCGACAGGGAATTGATGGGCCGTAACTGCAACTGCACTCCCCCGACGTCCCGTGAATGCAGGCATCACACCTGAACTCAACATGCACAGAGCTAAATTTGCGAATTAATTAGCGAAAAACAGGTATCACGCTGGGTGCTTACATCTCTCAGCCATCCAAATTGGCAGATTAGAACGCAGCGTCCTTGGTGTTAAGCAGCGTCCTTACATCCCACAGCCATCCCTCTCAGTATATCCCGCATGCAACCCTTCAGCACGAGGGGTGGCCCATACCTGGGACTACTAGGACGCATGGGTCATGCGACACATGACGTCACAAGGTCATGTGGTTTGTGGTAAACTAAGGTATCAGCGCCCATACGACCAAGGCGCTCCAACAGATCCATTACATGTTCAAATTTAGTTCGTCCGAAAATATCCTCTGATCGATAGTTAATTTTGTATATCCAAGACACCTTATTTTGGGCACTATTACCGCGCACCGAAATGCAATTCCGGGTCTGAGAGAGGACCAAGGCATTGACGAGCATCGAGATGACATGTGGCAAATAGCATCTGAGATGGGACAAACTGGCCAAAGTTCCGAAACATCGTCTGGTAATGTTAGATGCATGCCAGTCCCAGTTCAGAGTGCGGCCAAATGCGAGTCTCAGGCTTTTGTACTTCCGAACAGGGGAGAGAATATTGATCACGAAACGTCAGCTGGGACGATATATTGGAAGTTTCCCGTGCGGGTAAATGTCGTCGAAAATTCTTATTATTCCAAGGAATATTGAAAACAATTGAGGATAAATATTGTACGGGAAGTTGGTGACATGAAAAGAGCAAATGTGGTTTCGAGTGGGACAATTATAACTCCAAATGTTGTGTTACACCATGGAATGCTGTTGAAAGTTGGTCTCCAACGGAAAAGCTACCACAAGCCTCCTTCTTTGAATACAAGTTTAGTTAAGTAAATATGTACATGACTGCAGCATAGTAGATAAGTGGGACGCAGAACACATCACGCAAAACAACTCTTTCGGGTCCAGGTCATCTGGTTTCGGCACCTATCCCTCACACATGCA